>SSBG01000003.1:693049-757863 GCA_028220655.1 Shiraia bambusicola | reverse complement strand
TAATATGCAATCCAGATATGGCCAGATGATCCTCATTGTGCTCGAGGAAATGCTCTACCATCGTATCGTCGTGTTCGCTCAATAATTCAACAAGAGCTACCCTCGCTTTTTTGATCTCTTCAGCAAAACTCTGGTCAGTCTTTGCAAGTTCTTCGATATCGTGAACTTGAATGCCTCTTCCATCACCCCCCGTCTGCCACAACATGCCACGAAGATTTACGACATCGCCAACGCCAGTGAAATCACCTTTTCCGCCTCGCCACCATGGAATCTGGCAGACTGCAGGCCATCCATGCAACCTCACTCCAATCTCCTTAACAGTGCGAGCAAAAGCGGCGCCCACACGGTCCAACTTGTTGACAAAGATAACTTTAGGGATCTGGTATTGCCCGGCTTGTCTCCAGACCTTTTCCGTTTGGGCTTCGACACCAGCAACACCATCTAGGATGCAGACGGCGCCATCAAGCACTCGCAGAGAACGCAACACCTCAAACGTAAAGTCTGCATGGCCAGGAGTGTCGATAAGATTGATATTATGTGGGAGAGATGAACGAAGGGTAGTGTCAAAACTAGCCGGAAGCTGGGGGACATGTGATGCTGCTTGATCTGTTGGTGACAGTGGAGGCCAATGGAAGGTAATGGCCGCAGATTGTATGGTAATACCGCGAGCTCGTTCCGCGGGGAGAAAGTCAGTCACGGTTGAACCCTCGTCAACGTTGCCTATGCGCCGTGTATGCCCGCTGTAGTAGAGCATACGCTCTGTAGTAGTCGTCTTTCCAGCATCGATATGTGCGATGATACCAATGTTGCGAGTAGCTCTGGAAAGGTGCTCAGTCTGAGTCGAGAGCGACCTCGCGGAGAGATTTACATTGTGTCGAACAACTCGACGAGCACACCAAGCCCATCCACGCCACATGCCAGTGATGGTGATGATGATGATGATGATGATGCAGTATGGCAATTAGAAATGGCCGCACGTGATAGAAAAATGACGCCCTGTCGAACAGTTCGCGCCTTCCCCAATGCTGCCCACTAGCGCGATTCGCCAAGGCATCATCATCACTCGACATCATCTCGCCTGTCAGCACTGAGCAGCCGTCCACAGTCGCCAAAAGCATCTTTTTGGCTTGACCTGCCCTCCCTAATACCATTCACTACCATTATGGACTACTCTGCCAACGATGTAGACCACCCTGGCGGCGTAGATCCATGGGCATCTTCACCACAACACAATCGACAGTCATTTGGCCAACCTTCCACTAGCGATATTCCCTCATCCCCGCTGCCACCGCAGGCCTCACCTTATGGCCAAGGTTCTGAGCAATATGGCTACATAGGCGACCAGGACGCCCAAGGTCGCCCGGGCACAGCGTCAGAGAATGGCGATCGCCCACAAGATGCGCCGTCATCACCGCAACACCAGCAGCAGCAACACCAGCAGCAAGCGCAAGCCCACCATCAAGCTTCTACCCATGGCAATCAACCTCAGAGATACCATGGAACCCGTCCCCAGCGACAGCAGCAACACTATAAGCTCCACGCAAAAGTCACTGGCCTTGAGAGGAACGGCAAGAAGGACCCTGTTATTCGATTTGATGTTTATGTATGTTGACGTCACCTAACCTCGCAAGAAGCTCACACTGAGCGCATGCAAGTTTCCCAATGCTAACATGACTGAATAGACAAACCTACCCAAGTTTCGAACCACCCAATTCCGCGATGTTCGCCGATTACACTCCGAATTCGAGAAGCTCAATGATCACCTCGTTTCAGCTTGTCCAGAGGCTATAGTCCCTGCTGTTCCACCAGCGACCACGTCTGCAGGCGCCGGGACCGATGAAGACGAAGTCCGTCTGAAAGCGTCGATACAAAGGTGGCTGAATATTGTTTGCAGCAATGATATTCTGATTAGGGACGAAGAAATGGTTTTCTTCGTGGAGAGCGATTTTGGTTATAGTCCAGTGGTGAGAAGGAAACAGCCTGCGACTGGTGTCAGACGTAAGGTGATCAAGCAATTTGCGCCACCACCAGACGATACGCCAGAACTGGCGGCCGCTCGACCTGTCGTAAAGGCTTTCTACTTAGGAACCATGGAAGCTGAGCAAAAGCTTGAGAAGGTTGTCAAGCACAGGAGAAGTAAGCACTGCATCACGCTCAACGAATTCTATCGCTAATCGTGACAGATCTTGGTGTCGCAGAATCCGATCTTGGAGCTAAATTCGCTGCACTTCATGTGCAAGAAACACATCCCGGCCTGTCGCACGCGTACAAAAAGCTTGGCAAGATCATCCAAGCAACAGGCGACTTCCATGCTGCGCAGGGTACCGCCGAAGCAACGACACTTGGTGACCCCCTCAAATATCACAGCAGCGATGCATTCAACGCAAAGGAGACGCTCACCAACCGTCATATTCTACTTCGCGAATTGCTGCAGGCACAGAGTCAAACTAATTCCAAACATACCGCGGCAGAGAGATTAAAAACTAGTTCGAGCGTTAAGCGCGACAAGGTTGATGAAGCCATTGCTGCGCTAAATGAGGCTAGAAGCCATGAACAATACCTTACTTCCAAAGCTCAGCGTGTCACGGCAAATCTTCTACAAGAACAAAGGAAATGGTTTGGAAGAACTGCGCATGATATGAAGCTCGCACTTCGAGAATATGTCGTACGTCAAATTGAAGCCGAGCGTCGTACGCTCGCGACACTGGAATCTGTTCGACCAGATATTCGAGCAATTGATAACAGCGGGGGACTTTCACGACTAGGTCGGGAGGCTCACCCCGCCCAACGCCGCGCTTCCCTCGCAAGCTCCCAAGGTCCAAAAGGAGATGCTTGGTCTGGTGTGCAGCGAAGACCAGGCGACGGCCTCAATCGTAGTATGAGTGGAAGCCTCGCAGAGCCCTTACCGGAAGAGGATGAAGATGAGGAAGGGACAGTCCATGGCAGAAAGCGAGCAGCTAGCAAGACGGATAGCCAGAAGGGTGTAGAGGAAGATGAAGATCGGATCGATGCAAGAAATGCTGCTAGCCGACTAGCTACAACGACTTTCTAGCAGCAGATTCGTTCGCGCCGTGGCTGAAACACCTTTCATGCTGTCTACTCGATGTATCAAAAGCCATAGCAAATAAGTATTAGCGTAGCCGAAGCGCAATCACTGTTGGGTTGTGCTTCCAGTAATACACCATAACTTACACACACATCTCACAGCGTGCTCCTAGTAGCAAACACTTGCTGAAAATTGTATGTGTGATCTTTCTTCATAAATCTCACTTTAGAAAAGTTGACCAAGTTCCTACGGCTGTGGCATGCCAGTCACCTTATACATGTACCTGGACAGGTACGTGATTTGGTATCGGTCGTAATCCCTGCTATCTTCGCCCTGCAGGTACCTAAGGATTCCGGTCCGACCTTCGTTGTGATGCATTTTGCGGGGGATCGTCCTTGGAGATTAGTTATGTTGATGAGTGTTTGATACAAGGAATCGTATTCAAACAGATACAATAGGAAAGCGAGTCGATTAATAAGAATTTTGATGGCATATATTCACACTAACACATAACTAAAGGCCAAACTCAAAACTTTCCGATTAACTATAGTAGCAGATACGCAGAACGAGCTTGTCAAAAAAGCGGCATGTTGATGCAATGCACTTGAACAGAGTGGATAACGACACAAATGGGCAAACAAGATTCTAGAAACCCACATACGTGCCGGGTCTGATGCAACTGTACGTTTCCAGGTCCACGCGCTTCCACTGCGTGTAATGTACAGGGGAAAGGGGCTGACTTCGGCCCCGCTGAACTCCACTCTTTAAATATCATGCCCACGCTTCATATATTGCCTTCCAGCATCATCGGCCGTTCTCTAGAAACTCCCTTTGATCGCAGGATGCGCCAGAGACAGGCCCGGGCACGCAATTTTCACTGTGACTGGAATGGAACCCACAATTTACCGGTCTTGGCCATAAATGCAACTCAAATACCACTGCCGGACAAGAATTCGTCGAGGAGATAATCGGACTTCATGTGGTAAGTTGCAAATTGGCGTTTTGAGGAGCCAACAGATAGTGCATTTTCCTTGTCGCTGCCTTGTAACTCGGCAGTGATTTGTAAACATGAAGCGTTGGTATGTGGTCAGTATTCTCCCACAACTTTTCATTGGACTTCGAAATAGAGGTGATAGGAATTCGTGCAGAATTTTCCCGTTCCCGGGTGAACTGCCTTGCTTTAGCCCATCTTCTGGCATGACAATATGATGCAGCGTCCGAGGGCCTGCTGGCACAACTTGCTCGCATTACGCTGTGCCACCATTCTGTCTGCACATCCAACTATCGTGCCGTCAAAATGATAAGATAGGTAAAGGTACCCAGCCTCTTAGATTCCAAGGTTGTTAATAAGAAAGGAGAACCTGACTCCTTCCCATCAAACAATCTATATGAACTAAGTGTAACGACTGTCGATAATCATGGCGCTGAAATGCACATCGCTACTATTGTCAGCATATGTTTCCAGGGATCCAGAAATCCCACCAAGTGTGGCGGAAGATAGTTGGTGCCATCACACGTGTGTTTAGCCATCCGCTCCTCTAGGATTGGGCGGCGCGCAAGTGGGCAGTCAGATTGTTCATTCATTCTTGCTGTAAGCGAACCGTTAAGTTGTCCACAACTCCGTACGGCACTGTGTGCCGTGTAAAGTGCCTTGTATCCAATACTACAACCACTCCGGAAGGCTATCCGCGACTAGAATTGTTCTCTGAAAGAAAAAGATAAAGCGCTTTTCCTGGATTGGCGACAGTAAAACCCACCAACAGCTGTGCCTCACAGGCTATTGCCATGGTAGCAGCCAGGACAAAAGGAAGTGTAGCGAACTTGTGGAATAGGCGATCTGACACGCCCGCGGCCACTTGTATTGCATTATTCAAAGTATGACGAGTACCATTTAATGCAGTACAGCCGATACTCGTGACCAGCGTGCCTGGCCGTCGATCTCCCTAACCTGGGCCCGCAGACTTCATAGGTAGCACACCCAGATATCGCACTTACTTTTCTTATGTCGGTACTATCATCTCTGGCCAACCCTGTACCGGCAATACCCCAGACGTGTTTCTCCACAATTTTATATTACTTCGTCCGACACCGCGTGAGGCAGCTAGGAAGGGATCGTGGTGGATTTATGACAACATGCCAAGTCCATTAAAGTCTCCCAAAAAAGCACTGTCGCTAATCTAGGCTTCTGCGCTTTCCAAAGGATACGTCGAGTAGATCAAGGGTATTCCTACAGGCGCTAGATGCAGTACTAGGTGACGATAGGACTGGCTCTATAGCAGCTTCTGTTATTTATTCAGGTATAAAGAGAGTATAACTAGTTATAGTTTATTAAATATAAACCCTAGAATGCTTTTCTGCAGAACGCATACCTTTGGTCTTCCCGCCATTAGGTCCCATCTCGCAGTAGACTATAGCATGCCGTAGCCATATGGCTTACCACATATACCAAAACTACGACCAACACAGATAAGTGATGGCAGCCTACCTGGTGTAGGTCCAACACCCACACAGATTCAGGGGTAGTTGGCCATTAACTTCAACAGCTAGTTAGGAGGTATATAGGACTTTGGGAAAAATACTTAGAGAGGCAGCTTTTAAGACAATCAGTTCACACAGTAGTCACTTTTCAGTCATGCTCGCACTCCACCTCTCCACTACTCTTACCTATTTGGCGTTGGATTGGGCCACCACATTTCCCTCAACTGCAAAGTAGTCGCATAATATCAATCAGTCTTGTATTTTATTTCGTAGGCTTTACACAGTTTTATTCTTAACGCCGTACCACCTGGTAAGAGTCTTGTGGCGGAAATTCATACCGCATATTGACTTGATACAGCTTGTCCTGATCAGAACGACCTCATGGCGGCATTGCAGTGTCCAGCCAAGCGAGAAGATATCAATGCAGCTCGACAACATCTTCAAACTGCAGGCGGTCCAGATAGGCTCGACTACATATTCACTTCTCGACAACTCGGCATAATCATTGCGCCTGGCGATGCATCACTCTCCTCTATTGCTGCAGCAACAAGCTATCTCACCGTTGCATGTACACTTTCCGCTATCAAACTGAACGGCTGACCGTTTGGTATGGTCCTTGCTTCCCGACCGCACACTGAGCATGCAAGATTCAAATCCAAAACCTTTGCCTGATCAGCCCATCATTAATTTGATCCTACATGAATGGGACACGCGACGATTCAGCTGCCCAGCGGATACATTAGCAGACAGGCTCAACGCCAGATGGCGCAAAAGCGGATATGCACCAAGTGCAGAAACAGTCTGTGGGGTACTTAGAGAGGTCTAGGTGACGATGCTGAAGGTACGTTTTCGCGACGATGAAAACGTCACATATCAAAGGAAGACTTAGTTAAAGAGGGAACTTGCGATAGGAATGAATGGGCATGCCCAATATTTTGGATTGATTAGCGCGGAGTCTGGTTCTTGTAATTGGGTGTGCTGTTTGGGCAGGGTCGACAGGGTCTGTGGTTCGGGTCCATTATGAACTTTCCAAGGTTGGGTTTGTTACCTCCATTGTGTGACTCAGAGCAGAAATTTTGCTAGTGGTGTGTCAAAGCACCACAATTCAATGAAATTTGCACTATTTTGAATTGCTACGAGACTGGGCAAAGCAATAAGCTAGTCAACCCCGACGAAATTACGTGTATATATTTTGATTAACTTTTTGAAGCTACATCAATCACAAATAAAAAAAGCTGAGTGGCGCAGCGGAAGCGCGCCGGGCTCATAACCCGGAGGTCAGTACAATCTGTATCACCCGGTTCGAGTCTCAAAGCTGACTCTTTATAGGACATCGGATCGTAAGTGTAGCTTTGCAAGCCTAAAATATGGCTCCACTAACCAGTGCAGGAAACCGATCTCAGCTACTTCAAACATTTCTTTTTTGCCTTTTTGCTTTGCTTAGCAGCCGGTAAAAAATTGGGTTTCAAGCCTGCCCCTTTGCAGGACATTTTTGCCCCTGAGATCCTTTTGTAACATTGGACTTAACAACACTCCTTCCTCTATTTTGCTCATATCCACTGCAGAATACAAACAGAAAGAATTGGTGTGCGATTTCGTTGTTGCATACACTCACTTCGATGTTGCACATAGAAGGGCGAAGCGGTCTCACGTGGGGAATATTGCTACCCCATATGTACGGAGCACTCTACAGCTATTACAGGTTACACGTCCGAACCCTTTTCTTTCACTTTTAATGGATTTGTATCTTGGCGGTCATGCATCGTTGTTGTACTTGGCTCACAGCTTTGTACCGCTTGAAGTAGGAACGGAGAATATACGTAACGACCATCCTTCAACACAAAATCAACTTACCACAGGAATGGAAATCAACCCGTGGATGGTCCTTTTGATTGTTCACATGTTAGAGCCGCAAATGCCTGCCTTCTGGCTGACCAATTCAAAGTTGTTCGATCCTAAACCACTACCATTGAGTTCGCTCTTCCACCGTTCTTTACATGACTTAGTTCTATCTGGAGATTCTTGGCTGGAATATTGGCGGTATCAAGCATGGTATATACCTCAACGCAAAGTGTAGAGGCTGCAGAATGCGAAGGTGGTTTCAAGGGCTGCCGTGAACGAAGCTTCAACGGCATGTCTTTTTGTCAGGATGCAAGGCCTGTCTTTGCTCTTCAGACATGGGCTCAGCCTTTCGCTTTGAGGCACCTTTTATGGTAGGCAAGGTTGCGCCTCCAGTCAAGAGATCCTCCCCTGATCATTGGTCATTGCATATATGCACTCGATGTTGCTGAGACAGCTGGCCCTTGCTTCAAGTTTAATTCTTTCAAACTCTCTGAGCTGTCTTAGTGAGAAGACTGTGTAGGGATTGCATCGACAATGCTAGAAGCTCATGAGCGTTCCGGAGTCACCGAGTTCCATGCAACTTCCACAACAGGCAGCACAATTGACAACCATTCGGCTAGCCATTATAGACGATCTGTCATAGCGCAGGTAGTGAGAGAGTGAAAAACGATCATGATAGTAAAGGCGTTCAATCTGCAAATTCCAGTTTCAAATGATACCTCAGTAATCAAATTTTGAGGGATCAACAGAGCGAACATGGCTATCCACCAGCTGGAATTAGTTTGGGTATTTAAAAGGCACAAGCACGATAAATAATTGACACCAGAAAAACTGAGGTCCTGGATAGATGATGAGGAAGAGAGAAGCTGTGAGGTTTTCTTTCTCTGCTGACGTAAGCCACACTAGTTAGTTAACTAGCCCCACCAATGTCCAATCTCAGAAGGCCTCTCTTGATCTCAAATTGCATGTAGTTAGTGATTTCTTTGTTCACATAAAAAACTTCGCTGTTGGGCAATGACTGGAGTTATGCCCCTTCTGAGTGTGCCAGCACCAGAGACCGCGCTGAGGGAGCTAGCGAGAAATGTTTCTAAAGCACTACCAAAATTTGCAGAGGGAAACTCCGTATCCGATGTGATGTAAGGATTGCAAAGTCCGTGCCCGAGCTATTCTAATCACTATTCAGTTGCCTGCATGATGTGCTAGATCCTATCTTGAACACTGCGGATCTTCCCGATATAAAACCTGGACATCGAGCAGCTGCATGCAATGCGCTCTGTGCCATTATTGAGGCTTGTCAAGCTTCTAATGTTAGTCACGTCCGCAGTGCCATTTTGGACGACTCGATATGGTTTCGCCTCCTCAATATATTTCTCCAAAGGTCCGACGATGCCAAAGGCAAATCAATGAGGCAGATGCTCCAAGTTTTCACGCATGTTATAAGCAAAGATGAAAGCACCCGTGCTAGCGAACTGCGGGAGCAAGCTGCAAGCACGTTCTTGGATATTATTTGTGACCGCCAGGATCGTCTAAAGGTCAAGCCAGCACTGCAAGGATTGGCTCATTTTCTCCTGCGCGAAGTGGTATCCATTGATCAACTTGTCAAGCAGTATGAAGTTTTGTTGAGATTTGCTTCTATTGAATCCGGGAGGTCTGTGTCTACTCAAAGAATGTTCAAAGCCTTTCTTGCTTGGGTAGTTCATCATGACACTTGCCTCTCAGCAGGCCACCTGGTCAAGAACTTTCTCCTACAAGCTCGAAAGCTGCCAGAGTACCTTGCCCCAACAGGTCAAGCTACTGTTTCACCAATGTGGATTGAGCCTGTCGTTTGGACGCTCAAGGATTGGCCGGACAGGATCCAAGAGTTCAAGACGCACGTCTTCCCGCATTGCTTCCTTCCAAATATCGAGGAATACATGCGATTTCTTTCGTACCTGCGAATTGGCCAACACGTACCATACACTGATGCGTTACCAAGTGATCTCAAAACGTACGAACAACGTTGTAGCGGACTTCTTGATAAACAAGAATTCAACCTTCTTCTGGCATCTTTAGAAGCGGGCAAGGAGCTCACTATAATACGGGATAACGGTAAGTGATACAATCATCATATCAGAACTGAAACTGATTTTCCCCGTAGACTATAGGATTTGCAACAGGATCGTGGTGCATGATGGGGCAATATACCTACCAGATGCTATTTTCGGTGCATGGATGTCGCATGCAGAGCCTGAAGTAAGACTTGCAGGAATGTTCCTGTCGGTCTATTCTACGTCGATAACACGCCCCATAACAGGCGGAGTGTTCCATGTTCTTAGAGAAAATCTGGTTCATCTTCATACAGACACAGACGCAAATCACCGTCCCGAAATCCTTGGATATACCCAAAAGCTATTTGACCGTCTGAGAGCCAGCACAGCTATCCTATCGAAGAGTGTCACAAAATCGAAAGGCCCTGATGCGGCTCGCTTGCACATACCACAGCCATATTACAGAAACAAGACAATGACTCTCAGGCAATCACAACAAGAACCGCTTTCATCGTCCTTGGCGTTTGTAGACTGGTACATCCGCTTCCTAGAATGGGAATTACGTTCTACGGCATCATACCAAAGGAGAATAACAGCACTGCAAGCTTTGAATATTATTCTTCGATCTGGAATCGACCCTGGCATCCCATATTCCCATTTATCCAAATCAGCTCAGGGACAGTTAAACTGGGCACATGGAGTTCAAATCGCCAACTCGCAGCTGATCAGAGTTCTTCTCGATTTGATCTTCGACCCCTTCGACGATATACGAGGCTCAGCCCTTTCTATCCTCCAATTATGTCTTTTTGCCCTTCCATCTAGAGAGAAAGACATTGTCATAGCTACTATACCCCGATTCATATCGCGAGCGGAGGCCATGGTGATGCGCACGGGACGCGCCGATCAAGCTGATGGAGTGGCTCGCGCATATTCCTTGCTATACTCCCTCAAGGAACAGAGCACCATCCAATCGGCCAACCTTCAGGCTTCAGCTGGCGTCGAAGTATTCGAGAAACTTGGCGTTCAACTGAAAGCAACTCTCAAGGTAGCTCATGAAAATCTATCTGAGGCTGTCGAAGGTCGCCCAGTTCATGGCACGTTTGCGGCGTTAAGGTAAAGATATCCTCTCCTATAGTGCAACAGTTGTTAATGTGGACCAGATATATTGTCGATCACGGAAAGTTTTATGCCACCTTGAGCAGCTCCACGAAAGATACTTTCAGCCGTTATCAAAGAATACATAGTGATCTCGTGACAGACATCGAGTCGCTGTGGTCTTGCGTTCAGCACGTCTTATGTGCGGACGCCCCAGAGGGCCACGTGCCTGACGAGATCGAGGAGGAAGCAAGTTTAGATACCAAGGAGATCCTCAGTTACTCGTGGAGAGGTCTCAAAGAAGCCAGGTATGTTTTTCTCATATGCCATGTGAAACCAAGCTGATTCATCATCCAGTGTGCTGTTGCGCACAATTATTTCCAAGGCCCCGATAGGCGATCAAGAGCGGGACATCATCTCAGTAGCTACATTTTCACGGCTTGGCCAGCTATGTTTCATTCAATTGTTAGATCTTCGTCATCGCGGAGCCTTCTCTACAGTCTCACAAACATTCTCGGCTTTCTGCCGACGCTGTGTATCTTCCGATATTCCTAGTATTCGCAGTCTACCAAATACATGGTACCAAGTATGAATCAACCATATGCACAGCTTTCATCGCTAAGAAATTTAGGAAACGTTGCTATCGATACAAGTCAAAGCTGGCGCCATTACACGTAGGTCTGCTGGTATCCCGGCGCTCATGGCGGGTATTGTAGCTGCAGATGCCGAGCTTTTCTCTTGTGCTATGAATGACTTGATCAAAGAGTCATTGGCCGAAGCGCAAAGTACGAATATTGAACAGAGTCGCCTACCTCAGGTTCATGCTCTGAACTGCATCAAGGAGTTTTTCACGACCTCCCGCCTTAGCATAGTATCGGAGGCCTATATAGGACAATGTCTTGAACTCGCTGCAAAGACACTGAACTCTAAAATGTAAAGATCCGTCACAGATCTCCTTGTCTTGGCTAATTACTTGTAGTTGGCCTATTCGGAACTGCAGTTTGATGCTCTTCAAAGCACTCATTGCACGGCTTCTCGGCAGCGACGAAGCGCAAGATTGGAAGGAACGCGATCGAGCGAAAACCTCTCGCTTTTCATATCATCAATATCCCAGCCTATTCGGTATTTTGACAGATTTGCTTAACCCAGAGGGACCGCTGAAACAGTCGATTGAGAATGCACCTGAAAGTGGCTCCCTGTTTGACCTCCATGGCGCTGAAGGTGTATTTCCGGCTCTACAAATTCTTCGCCAAGCAAGACCTCCCGAAAAGAATCTGGGGCCGATCATATCATCAGTTCAAAAGTTATTTGGTAGCCCACATTGGCACCTGCGCGACATGTCTGCTCGCACCATTGTCGCCTTGCGTCCCAGTCGTCACTTTTATAATGCTATGCTTGAACTGCTTAGTGCTAAGCCTAATTCACACAACCAGTGTCACGGATCCCTTCTGGCAGTGAAATACATGCTTAGGAAGCTGCTTGCCAGTAAGGAAAATCTCGGTGAGTTGGTGTTTTTGTAACTCAGGTATAACATGTGCTAATAGCTGGCAGATAACACAGGTCTTGAGAGCTTGTTCAATCAGTTGACAAAAGCTGCCGGTGAATGGTATACGATCAGTGATTGTCCAATGATACGATCTGCCTTTCTTGACATCATCAGCCTGTGCAGCATGTCATTATTGCGGAGAGCAAATGCACTTCCCATTTTGCCAGCGTGGGAAACCCTTACGCAGGCGGTATCTTTGGGACCGCAGTTCGCTCTCATGTCAAGTAGTCTCATTGGCGACGCGCTACTTCAACAGTCACTAGTTCAAGCATATATAGTCGATCGCGTGATCCTTCGGGATGGGGTTCTAGGTATCATGGTATCTGAACAGTATCAACGCATCGATGAAGCTCTCACAATGCTCGCCGCAGAGAATCCAGATCCATGCTGCACAGCACTAGAGTCGCTCGCA
Organism: Shiraia bambusicola; assembly: GCA_028220655.1. Classification (NCBI taxonomy): domain Eukaryota; kingdom Fungi; phylum Ascomycota; class Dothideomycetes; order Pleosporales; family Shiraiaceae; genus Shiraia; species Shiraia bambusicola. Next base: position 745,417 of record SSBG01000003.1, on the reverse strand, counting down.
AATATTTCTTATTTACAGCCCACGAATGGTCTGACTATTCCACTAGATCTAGTCTTGTCGCATGTTCATACCACAATACTCGCCTCAACAGACCCCGAAGTCGTTTCGAGAGCGCAAGCCGTCCTTGCAGATGCTCTCACCAAGGAAGGCCTACGAGCAGGATTCTTCGGACTCATGACCGAAGGTAAAGCCATGGACAGTCTATCCAAACTAGAAAATCAATGTCTTCATGGCCCGCCATCCAACATGCAAAGTGCACTCCATCTGCTAGGATTCTTTCTCGACTTCGCATACCACAAATACCCCACTCGACACGACACCATACTCGACCAGATAGCACGATACATCCGCCTCCTCCGCATGACTATAATCGACACCAACCCCTTCGACACACGCTTCGCCGCCGCCCAATCAATAAGCGCACTCAACCACATCTTCTCAGCAAGCACCACATCCACCCGCACAGCACCCCTCATCCTAGGCCTGACTTTCATCCTATACGACATGCTCAACGACGACGACGACGAAATCCGCGACACAGCAGCCCACGCAACAGCAACTCTATTCCGCAACTCCAAACAAGACCCCACTATCAAAGACACCGTCCCAATCCTAACATGCCACCATCTCGCATCCTGGCTTCGCACTACATACTCCTCTTCAAGTATTCTCCCTCGCGAAGCGCTACGAAGATTAACCAATACGCCGTCACCCAAGAAGCTATTCAGCACGCGGTTCAAAGACACTTTTGCGCAAGAAAGAAGAGAAGATTCTTCTCTGTTCGTTATTGAAAAGCAGAATCTTTACAGGGATGATACGCTAGATGCTCTACTATGGTCTCGCGTGCTGTGTGCTCTTCCACCTCGATGTGAGTGGTGTAAAGAGCTTGCGCAGTGGGTGCGAGAGGGTCTCGAGACGTTGGCTGAGACGTTGGAGAACGAATGTGATGGCGCTTTGGGGTGGTCGAGTAAGCCCGAGGTGTTTGCACTGGGGATTAGGGTGATTTGTGCGGCAGAGGTGGTTTTGGGGTGGGGTAGTGTTGGTGAGAGAGCGGAGATGGTAAAGGCTTTGAAAGCGTTTGTGGAGGTGGGTAAGGAGAGGGAAATACATGGCTTGTGGGTTGAGAGGATTGAGCGGGTGCTGGGAAGAGAGGTTGTAGGCATGTTGATGAGAGTCAAGGAGAGTTTGCCTATGGTTACATAGTATGTAGCATGATACAGTGGTGAAAACATGATTAATTATTCTACCTCATTGAAGAGCAGTCAATCTTTGTGTGGAAATCGTTATACAACGTAATCATACTGCAAGTGAAATCGCGAGACCGCACTATCGTCGAGAAAACATATGTCTGGCAGGGCTTTCGCGAAACTGCTTGGATACAGAGCCATATTTGGCCTGCCACGCAAAAAAGTATAACAAAGCAGCAAGCGGCTGGCCAACAAGACAGAAACTAATCCAGAAAATCATGTTGCCAGCGGCTTTCCCTTGGATAAACCTCCATTTTTGTACAACATCCGTGAGGACAATGAGTGGAATCTGAATCATCATGCCTGCGAATGCCACACCAATGATGTTATGTGTAGGCACACCAACAAGCAATTCGTGCAAAACGCCAGAGAAGAGGAAGACGATAATTTGAGCGAGGGCAGGCGGGCAGCCCCTGCCAACAAGTGGGCTATAAATGTGGCGACGCATAAAGTTTGTCACAGGCTTGTTCCAAGTGGTCCAGTATGTGCGGATACTACTCACATTCCACCAATCGCCATAAAATTCTCGGTCGGCAAACGTCATGACTTCAGCGAGAGCATTGAGGGCGGATTGGAACAGTGCGAAGAAGCCACAGAGCCAGCAAAAGACAGAGATGGTTGAGAGTTTCATGATGCGTTCGATAATTGATGTGAAGTTGAGTGTCAGAATCTTGTCGAGCGAATTCTGGAGAAGTGGAGCAGCGTACTGCGCAGACGCGATCCAGATGACAATGCTCAAGCCTGTAAGTTCAACGAGACGCTTGAATACAAAGGACCACCGAATCTTGTTGGTGCGGGGATAGACAGGCTGGTAGACGAGGGTGGGCGCCCACCAAAAGTAGCACAAGTTCTTCATGTTGATGTTTTGCGGGTAGGGGCAGGGCTTGTATAGCTCAGGAAGCGGATCGGCTTGCTTTGGATGCAAGTAGGCATGTCGGAGATCGCGATTGGTAAGAGCATACGAAGCGCACTTGAGGAAGACGATGACGGCGTGGAGCTCGCACATGGTGCCAATGCCAGGATGGTATATGTCGTAGTAGACATACTTTGTTGCAATGTAAAGATTGGACATTGCATTGATGCTGTGAAAGAATGCGACAATATACCATACCGAATTGAAGCTTTTGAGAGCGGCAGCATATTTGGCATGCGAGTCCTCGTCCTTTTCTTCGGATATGCGCTGGTAAGCTCGGTCGGCTTGCCATGCAGCGGCTAGTTCAATTAGGTATGTAACGAAGAGGTGAGCGGGAACGAGCAGGTAGAGGGCCAGGCCGGTAATGACGTCGGACCGCCGATAGTCGTGGCAGCTGAGGCATATCAAGACGCCATACTGTTGCAGTCAGCTACAGAACCGTGCAATTGAGTTTCGTCGAGCATACTTTCTGCAGGTTGACAATCATCAATCTGAGATTGGAAACAACTGCTACTGGTTAGGGCGTTGGCATGCAGTGGTTGGTAGCGGGGAGTGCGTACTGAGTACCAGGATCATGAGGTTGCGGAAGCCCATGAAACTGGGAGAGCTCTCTGCATCTTTGCTTAGACACGATGGACGGCCTACGGCGTGTGTAGCGAATACATGGCGGTACTTTGTGTCTCGAATGCGTTGTGTGATGCTACTGGCTTTGGGTGTTGACTTTCCTCTACGATGTAATGGCTTGGAGTGGCCCATATTAATGGAGGTAGCGATAGCAGTGTCAGCGATGGTCGAGGTTGAAGTAGCTGTCGCCATGACTGCTAAGATTTGGAGAGGTGTTTTTCCGCCAGAGCCGTGGGTTGGAGCTTCCGCAGGTTCTTGAAGTATGTAGGTATTGAAGATTAAGGTGGCTGTCAGGTAGTTAACTAGTGGAAGCAAGCGAGGAATTTACAAGTGACCCGGGACGCTCTTACGGCGATTGGAGACGGAAATTGTTACTTGGCCAGTAGGTCTAGGCGGCAAAAGAGCACAAACCTCGGTGCCATGCCCATGACTGGTAGGTAGTCCGCTACAACGGAAAAACGAATAAGTGACGGAATGTTGTTTTGTTGAATCGCCCCTCGGGCGGGGGAAGGCTGCACGGCATGCAGCTTGACGACAAAGCATCAGCTTCTTATCCGCTGGCGGCGGTTGTGAATTGTGGCTTAACTAACTATCGCAAAGAGTGGCGCACACTAATTTGGTGAATTAGTTAACTATTATTACATAACTACTAGTTAACGTACATAGTACGGAGGATTACGAGGTATGTACGGAGTACCTAATCACTCAACCGGCTGTTCACCCACCAACAGAAACCTGAAATCAAAATGTCAGACTCTCCTTTGGAGTGGATACTACCTATACCTATACGACGACACTTTCAATCATCACATGGGCCCAATGCTTTAGATCCATGTCGGTAATGCTCAACTATGCGATTCTGCTGTATGTAGTTAATGCTTGAGGGGACAGTACTCGAGCTACCTATATGTATTCCTTTCTGTGGCTAATTAACAGACATTGGGTGGTGAGTGAGATGGACTTTAGCCTCAGTTCTGCATGTCGGCATCGAGTACATGGCATTCCTTCTTGGACGGTGTCTCCAATGTGGTAAGTTTCTGATGAAGAGACGCGTAGAAGACATTACTATGTAATAGCGTGTGGTGTGGGTGTCCACTGTTAAGAGTCTTAAGACGTGAAGAACTACAAAGTAAAAGGGATCAAAGCTTATCTCATGATTAATTTAGACGCTCTGCATGCAGCACATGCCATACATTATACTAGCGCATATGAAGCATCTTAAAAAACTAATTAGGTTCCAACTTTAGTTAGCAACATGATCGATTTAGTAGAATTTAGGTTGAATCAGGTTGAACCAGGTTGAATTAGGTTGAATTAGGCTGAATTAGGCTGAATTAGGTTGAATTAGGTTGAATCAGGTTGAATTAGGCTGAATTAGGTTGAATGCACCAACGATTAATAAATTAATTACAGAACACGTTGGACAACGCGCCAAGACTTTTGGTCGCCGCGGAGCTCGCTTAGTCAGCTAGCTCGCGACGACTGTCACCCATTCCCCATTCCCCATTCACTGACCTACAATAGCTACCACACCAAAACATAGCAGCTTCGCTTACCAATCGCCGGCGGCCGCATCTCTCAGCTTCTTTCATGTCAGCTTCATAGGCAATAGTAGCAGGCGTCATCCATCATGGACCGCGAATACCACCCACGGCAGTTTGAGGATGGCCCACGACTTCGACCGAAGCGTATGTGTACCTGTTGTTGCTCTGGGATATAGCATCATTGCAGAAGCTCCATAGTAGAATGATACTATACATGCGCTTGTTCAATCACTCGTCAAACTTTCGCGAACCTCCCCCCATTGCTACTCCTTGGTGATGTGCAATATGGACACATGAGACCTCACACTAACAGTGCTACACAGGTGCGGTAACTGATTATGGCTCGACCACGGTGCAGTGGATGCGCAACCGCCGCCCGCGATACAAAAACCTGCCCAGGGCAGAAGTCGAACGACCCAGCGCAAGTTATGTTGTCGACATGACACCGCCCGCTGCTCGTGTTGCCAGCGCAGCCGAGTCGATACCCGCCAAAGCCGTGCATTCGTCTCTTAACAAAGTAAAACATCCAATCAATGTCGTCAAATGGACCCCAGAAGGACGCCGACTACTCACGGGCTCTACCAGCGGCGAGTTCACCCTTTGGAATGGCATGGGCTTCAATTTTGAAACAATCATGCAGGCCCACGAGGCTGCGATCCGCTGTGTCGAATACACACACACAGACGACTGGCTTCTTTCCGCAGATCAGACAGGTGTTGTCAAGTACTGGCAGACAAACTTCAACAATGTCAAGGAGATACAGGCGCATACAGAAGCTGTGCGAGGGCTGGCAATTGCCCCTACAGACTCCAAATTCGTCACTTGCGCCGACGACACAACGCTGAAAATCTGGGATTTTGCATCGAGTACAGAAGAGTCAACGTTGACAGGGCACGGCTGGGAAGTCAAGTCAGTGGACTGGCATCCGCACAAAGGCCTATTGGTTTCGGGGTCCAAGGATCACCAAGTCAAGTTTTGGGATCCGCGGACTGGTCGCTGCCTCACAACACTTCATGGACACAAGAACCCAATATCTAAAACCATGTTCGAGCCTGTTCAAGGAAACCTATTGGCAACATGCGCCCGTGATCATACAGCACGCATCTTCGACATGCGCATGATGCGCGACGTCTTGCTTCTGAAAGGTCATGAAAAAGACATCATCACCATGGCATGGCATCCCATGCACAAAAACCTATTATCCACAGGTGGCGTTGATGGCAGCATACATCACTATCTGCTCGATGAGCAAAATCCACCAGAAGGTACACCGCCATCAATATCGCCTTATGACGCTGCAGATGTACAGAACGCTGCCACGCAATCCATCTATCCAGCCCATAGCATACCAAAGGCCCATGACTACACAGTATGGTCGCTTGACTGGCATCCTCTTGGTCATATTCTCGCATCCGGCTCTAACGATCGTGTCACACGCTTCTGGACCCGTCCGCGACCTGGTGATATGGACTATATCAACGATCGCTACCACATTGGTCAGGAGGCTGCAGAGGCTCGAGGAACGTACGACGGTCGCCAGGGTAGGCGACAAAGAGCTGAGGAGGAAGAGCTTGAGGCAGAAGACGAGGCAGAAGGCCTTGTCGACCAGAAGATGCCTTCGAGAAATCCTGGCTTACCACCTGGTCTTTCATTACCAGGTCTCAATGCAGCACCGGATGGAACTTCGAGCGCTTTGCCTGGCATAGGGGGCGCGCCCAGCCACCCGCCCCTACCTCCACCTCCTGGAAGCTTCCCACCACCACTGCCAAACTCGGGCGCTCCGCCAATTCCTGCCGCATTCCAAGGGATGGATCCTTCTCGTATCGCACAACTTATCCAATCCGGCGCTCTTCCACCCCCACCCATCCCTCATCACGGTGGACCCCCACATCCTAATGCTAACGGCCCTCCCCCATTTCCGCCCCCAGGATTTCCTGGATTCCCGCCTGGTATGCCTCCAGGTATGCCTCCCAGTGGAATGCCTCCTCTGCCTTCTGGAATGCATCCGCCAGGCATGCCTCCTGGCTTTCCAGGCTTTCCTCCAGGTATGCCTGGGTTTCCTGGGCCACCGCCTCCACCAAATTTCTCTGGTACACCACCAATACCTAACTTTCAAAACGGGGGGCCCGCTGGGGGTGGACAGAATGAGAGAGATGAGGCCGTCAGGAGGCGAGCGCCTTTGCCGGATCAGAGCGATGCATTGCAAGAGGAGATGCGCCAAGGACGATATAGGAAAGCTAGGTGATATGTTCCCTAACGATCAAGTAACGATCTATCTAAAGGATACAAAGAATTGCATCCATGCGCGCCCTTGTATGAATATTGGCTTTGCATGAAGAAAATTAGGCGGCGTATTGAGAGGCATTCTAGGAGACAGTTACAGTGTAGTAGTAGGAACACGGATATCCCATTTTCAGGTGCGATTATCTGTAGCCAAATATCGCAATCTTACCTTCATTTATATCCTACTGTCCCATACTTAATTATCGTGCTTCTCAATTCTCTTTCAGCAATGCAAAGTCATCAATGTTCTTAATACATGTGACTTTCGCCATTCCCTCCCACGTTTCCTTCCCTTCGGCCACCTGTACCCCACGATTATACAGCTCGTCAATGAAAGCCGGCACAAACGTACCGGGCCCCTTGACATCCTCCCTTTTGGCAGCATACTCGGCAGCAATCTCGTAATGCAACAAGCCAGCCACAGCAGCCCTCAACTTGTCCTTTGGGTTCGCCGCCAAATAAGCAGACAACGTCGTGCCCAACGTACACCCGCTCCCCGTAATAGCACCCAGATACGCATGCCCATTTGACACTGCATACGTGCGCATCCCATCAGAAACCACATCCGTCGCACCCGTCATCAACACGACATTGCGCTCGCGCAGAGCAATCCGCGAAACAAGATAGGCCCTCTGCTCAAGGCTGAAGAGCGAATCTCCACTATCCACACCACGCTGCTGACTCGCATCCTGCACAGCAAACCCCGACGCACGCGCCACTTGCAGAATCTCCCGCTCGTTGCCCTTGATGAGGTCAAAGTAGCCGTTGTTCATGAGCTCGGCGAGAGCAGCGCGGCGCACGCTGGTAGCGCCTGCGCCGACGGGATCGAGGACAACAGGGCCGCCAGAGAGGTTATAGGCCGCAATGGCTTTTTTGTAATTGAGCAAGCCGTCGGGGGTGACGGTGCCCATGTTTACTACGAGGGCGCCGCCGAATTTGCTGAGGTCGCTTGCTTCTTCGGCGTAGTTTGCCATGATGGGGGATGCGCCGATTGCGAGGGCTACGTTTGCGGCAAAGTTTTGCACGACGAGGTTGGTCATGTTGTGGCTTAGGGGGCTTTTTGTGCGGACATTTTGGGTGGCTTTGGGCGCTGCGGATAGGAGGTGGGGGGTTGAGTCTTGGTCTTGTTCGAGATGGAGGAGGGGTGGTGAGGTGGAGTGCGCTTTCTGGATCTGCTTGGAGAGGTGGTGTGTTGCGGTTTTGGGGTCGATGGCACCGATTATGGCGCTTACGACGGCGACACCGTTGATTGATTTGGGTTCTTGATAGGGGGATGATGGGGCTTTGAGCTGGTGGACAATTCGTTGGGTGTTGGAAGCGTTGATGCCTCCGATGCAGACTGTTTTTACTTTCTTTTCTGCTTCAGTGCCCTGACCCAAGTATCTGAGGATGCTTCGAATGCCATTTACACCAATGATGTCTTTGGTGTTTTTCTTGGTGCTGGTGGCATATAGAGTTCCTATTCCCAGATAGTCTGCTCCACGTTCAACGGCAATCTTGGCTTCCTCGATGGAAGACACTGTGACGCCAATGATTTTGTCGGCCCCAAGGATTTGACGGGCTTCTTCAGGGTTCATGTCATCTTGGCCAATGTGGACACCTTCGCAGCCGACAGCTAGGGCGACATCGACGCGGTCATTGATGAGAAGAGGCACTTTATGACGCTTGCATAATTGATGGAGTTTCTTTGCAGTAGAGATGAGAATGCCTGTATCGCTGGTTTTATTACGATACTGAACAATGGTTACTCCTAATGTTATGCTGAGTAAGTATCAATGAAAAACCTAGGTATGGAGCCTGGACGATGACTAAGGGGTACAAAGTAACTAAAAAATGGACAAACCTCCTGAGAGAGCGTCTTCAACAACTTGGACCAGGTCTCTTTTGCCTAGAATGGCATCGGTCGAGTCAGTGACGAGGTAAAGGGAGTAATCGATACGGTCCTTCATGTTTGTGATTTTGTGAGGCGGCAGTCCTTGAGTAGTTTTGCCACCAGTAAAACCAGCAGTGCGTAGTACGAGATGAGGCACAACACGCTAGTTGATACGCAGCAGTACGGGATATGCAATATTGATTGTGATATAATGGAATGCAGTCAACAGATTGGAGTTATCGCTGGTGATTAATATTAGACGACTAACTAGGTACCCAGGTAACTACCCCACATTGGATAGATGTGCACTGAACTACGCCTGCCAAAGCATGCAACTACAAGACGTGAGGCACTATTTAATCTAATTATTTATAGAATTGGCAGAGGCATTTTCCCCCGTTTGATATGGGGTGACGAAGTTGAGGCAAGAGAGTCGTGGACCGATATAGAGACCATAATCCATGTCAATTCTAACTCGGTACCTACCTAGGTATGTAGGTCCAGGGCAGACTCTAGCAGGGTAAAGTTGCAGTATGGTGAACAGCCAGAGTACGTTTGTGTGCAGGTGCTGGAGGAGCAAGAAATTTCGTTGATGGCAATTTCCCGTGATGGGTGATGGGCAAAGTACTAATACCTACTTAGGTACAAAGAGATGGATTGCTCAAAGCACATAGGTAACTAACCAGTTAACGTCGCCCCGATTGCAGACAGACATTGTGGCTTAGCGGACAGCAAGAAGGGCAAGGGAACAATTGAAGTGAAACAAGTGAAACGAGTGATTGCAGCGTAGAGAGACGCGGGATTTTGTAACGCAGAAGGGGGGGGGGGGGGGGGGGGAGGGGGGGAGTGGGGGGGGGGGGGGGGGGGGGAGGGGGGGGGGGGGCAGTATGAGTATATATGGACGGTGATGTGTGGTCATAGATGATGATGGTGTGGTTGTGTGGTTCCGTGGGTCTAACTAGTTAGCGGCTCGGCGAAAGTAGTTTTCAAATTCCGGGCGGCGATTAGTTAAGCCCCATAACTATAAAAGCACTTTCCCCTCGACAGCCCTCGCACGCCCTCGCACCCTCGCACACCCCTCGCACTACACAAATTCATCAGACACGCCATCTTGCCCCCAACCAGTCCACGTCACTGGCTATAGCACACAAACATTCTTCACACGCGCCAACCCGCCTGCTGAGTCGCCCTTCAAGCAGCGACGTGCCCAAACCGCCACTTTTCAACCTAGGCCCGCGCAAGCACCAAACCTGCACCTCACAGCCGTCAGACAGCTGCAGTATATGTATTCGCGCCAAAGTTCCTCCTTTAGAGTTCCACCTCCCCCCAAACTGCGAAAATTCCGCTGTACGCGGATACCCAGCAGTTCCATCCACTGTACCAACGGTTAACCTGAGTGCCTCTTGGACACCCACGAGTCACGCCTGCATCTGCACACAAACACACAAAAGTAAACCACTCACAAAAACCAGAGACTACATTACTGCATGTCTCTTTCAGCCCTCATCTCCATTTTAGCCCACGCCTTGCTCGTCCGCCCGCTGCCGCTGCACCAGAAATAAAGTCGCTTTCCAAAACGCTAATTTACCAACCAATACCGTCATCATGGCCACCATCAACATCCGCCGCGATGTCACCGACCCCTTCTACCGCTACAAGATGGAGCGTCTCCAGTCCAAGATTGAGGGAAAGGGCAACGGCATCAAGACTGTCATTGTCAACCTGAGCAGTGTTGCCCACTCCCTGGCCCGCCCTCCTGCTCACGTCATCAAGTACTTTGGCTTCGAACTCGGAGCTCAGACCAACACCAATCCCAATGATGACCGCTGGATTGTCAACGGCGCCCATGACGCCAGCAAACTCCAGGACTACCTCGATGGCTTCATCTCCAAGTTTGTTCTCTGCAAGAAGTGCAAGAACCCCGAGACCGATGTTCACATCAAAGACGGCAACATCACACTCGACTGCAAGGCCTGCGGCAAGATCTCTGAGGTCGACCCACGCTTGAAGCTCACAGCCTTCATCCTCAAGAACGAACCTAAGAAGGGTAAGAAGGATAAGTCTACCAAGAAGGCTGAGCGTCGCGCTCGCAAGGAGGCTGAGGCTAGGGGCGAGGCTAGCCCTCAGGACGGCGGCAGCCCCGGTGACAGTGCTGAGGAGAATGGCGAAGAAAATGGTGACCTGGAGATTGAGGCTGGCAGTGACGACGAGTTTACCCGCCAGATCCAGGAAGGCGCCAAGGAGATTGAGGATGAAGAGGCCAAGGAGGTCGAATGGTCCATCGACACTTCTGAAGAGGCCATCAGGGCCCGTGCCCAGCAGCTCCCTGATGACCTCAAGCGTGCTCTTGTCGTCGAGGATGATGAGGAAGGCGAGGGTGGTTCCGCCTACGACGTCTTTGGCAAGTGGATCATCGATACCGCCGCTGAGAAGGGTGGTGTCGAGAAGCTTGACAATGTTGAAATCTTCCTCAAGGCCAAGGAACTCGGCATCGACACTAAGCACCGCACCCTGACTGTCATTCCTCAAACTCTTTTCACGGACAGGATCGTCAAGCAGATTGACAGTCGTGCTCCCATGCTCAAGAAGATGATTACTTCTGAGAAGCACGAGAAGGCTTTCCTGGGCGGTATCGAGCGCTTTGTTGGCAACGACAAGCCTGAGCTCATCCCTCAAGTTTCGGCCATCTTGCTCAAGGTGTATGAGAATGACCTCTGCTCCGAGGAGACACTCAAGCCTTGGTGTGCCAAGGCCAGCAAGAAGTATGTTGACATCAAGGTGAGCAAGAGTGTTCGCAAGTCGGCAGAGAAGTTCAAGGAGTGGCTTGAGAATGCCGAAAGCGATGAGGATGACGACTCTGAGTAGACTAACTGCAAGGGTTGTCGGTGGACTTGGACTGGGGATCTGAAAAGTCGTTCTTTCTAGTTAGTAATTCGTCTTGATGTTCTGGGTTGACCTTCAGATGGCGTGTGGCCAAACTCCCCTCCTGTCTTTAGCTTGCTGAGTCACTGATGGAATGGCTTTGGTACTTGTTTTCACTCGAGTAGTTAATAGACGTATTGTTTCTACGCTCGACTTTGAATGTGAGGGTGCAATGTTTTGCCGTACTACCAGGATCTCAGGCCTCATACATATGACTACCTAGGCAGTACTCCAGGTAGTATTCTAGGCCTCGATGGACCATGGCATGGCTACATTCAGCGCCTCAGATGCGCCTTTGATTGAATAGAAATGACGGTTTGGATGTTTTGCGCATACCTACGAACACGGCAAAGGACCGGAGACTAGACACAGCACAGCTTGTGGAGACCGACGAGCTGGACTACCGGTAGTTATGAGCGGCCAAGCAGCCTTTCTTTTCCCTCATAGTCTCAGACAGGCAATGTGTCGCAGCGAGCTCTCTGATCGTGAGATCAGTACTTACTAATGAAGTTGTGAGATGAGGCAAAACACAACCCATCATGTTTTCCAGCAGTATGACAACTTGATTACACGTGACATACTTAATGAAGATCGTAGGCTGCTAGCCCTGAAAGCCCTTCCTAGCCTGTAGCTAATAGACTAACAGTGGGAACTTCTGGGATCAAGGGGGGACATGTGGAGCTTACAATGAGCGCTGGGCGGAAAGGCGCAGAGCCAGGGAACCCAAGATGCTGCATATCATGCGGCAAACCACAATCTTTCAAAGAAGTTCTTAGGTCTAAATTGTATCTTAAATATCGAAGAAAACGATGGTTGCAACCATATGACTGGTAAGAGAGCCTCCGGTGATGGAATGTGACTGACGGATGTATGATAACAAGTACTACTGTTTCTATAGCTATGAGTTTGAGCAACTACCGCACATCACTCAACTAATCGCTCCTCAGGCAATGAAATTAGAAAGAGAGGTAAATTTAATTAAGGTCATACTAAAAACTGCAAGAAAGCTTGCTTGAAAGACCCTATGAACCGTGACCGGCATAGGTCAAGCGGGTAGCATGTTCTTACCAGCTATGGCTGTATCTGTTCATCGCGGCATATCCAAACATATTCCATGCAATTCTCTAATATTTCGGTCGGCATGGTTGAAGTTGCGCCATCAAGGTATCAAAAGTCAAGTTCATGCCTTCAGACCAATAACGCAACCGAAGAAAAGTCTGTCATAGTAGCTTTTAAGTTCGAATATGCAGATTGTCGATCGGGTCAAAATTTGGTGTGACAGCGTTTCAGTGCTGGATTTTCAGTTCACTTGATTAATTAGTCAACGGAAAACAGTGATTCCTTGCCGTAGAACACACGGTGACCCGAGCCGACCCTTGTGAATGAACCAGAGTAGAATTTGACACCTGAAAGCATGGCAGAGATCCAAGTTACTAATCACAAGCTCTTCTGCTTGAACCCCAACACACACCGCTTAGTCACTACGCGACTTGAATATCGGCTAGTGAATATCAGTTCATCCTTAAATCTACTCTCTACTCTGACACTCGTGTCCGGACATACATCACCAATTTTAACCATAGCAGATTGCGATATCATGATTCAAACTATGTTATTGATTCTTGCTGGAGATAACTATTTGTTAGAGATTAACCTTTTTACTCCTTTTCGGAATGCCATGAATGAATGCCTTGGCCTGAAGAGGAGTTGGTCGAATTGGTCGCATTGGGCGTTGGTTGATTATTAGACATGATGCACATGGCCTGTACATTATAGATGGGGAGATTCGCGGCCATAAATATGTTGGTAGACAAGATCTAGCAGGGGAGTAGGGAGCACGTACGCTTCTCAAAAGAATATTGCTGTGATTATCCCAGGGTAATCGAGTATCGTTTAATATCATAGTTAGTGGGGGCAAAATGGACTAAAACGCGCTAATGTTACTGCATAGTATAACTACGGAGTAGAGATACATGGCTTTACTTGTATTCTCCACGCTATTGAACGCGACGTGAATCTTCTTATTGAATGTTAAGCTGTATTTAATGCTAGAATAGTAATCCTGAAGTGTGCTAAAAGTGCATCTGTTTTGGTAGGGTTGCAAGAGCAGCGGGGTTTTAGGTCATGTGAGGTGAGGCACCACGACAAATGTTTTGTCGGGCACCAACCTCGTTGACCTACACAATGGTATAACCTCCTCGCTCTTCCATCTTTATCCTCAAACATAGTTGCAATCATCCTCCGAAAACTGACGTGTCCTCTGCGTTTGGACGAAACGCACCAGCCTTGATATTCAACGTAATTAAGGGCTCTGCCAGATCCTAAAAAATCGAATGACTGAGCTTGGAGTAACTTTTAAGGAGCTTAGGAGAGTAGATAGAGAAACCAAGGCACGCACTTCAGCATAAGAGATAATATAGCTAGTTACTATTTTATTTCACTCCATCTCGTCTCACTCCATTGGCTGAAGATCATACACTGCAAGACAATCCACCGTCTATAGTTATAGGGACCTTGATGTCTAGGTAGTTCCTAATTCCACCGGCCGTCAACGTCTTCGAAATAGCGAAGAGCCCTCCCTTTCAAGTTGTAGTCGTTTCGTCCAAGATAGAGCCAACGAAGCGATAGAACGGCGAGCTACAAAAGTCAACTGTAAGCTCTTTCAAATCCTCCATGTGGCCAGGCTACTAGTGATGCTCGAACTAACCGACACAGAAAATCTAAGTTCTCATGAGGTTTCTTTGGCACCGTCCGATTCTGATGGGACATTTTCCAACAGCAGTAATAGCTCAGAGAAGCGGGCTAGCATAATTAATGAATACGAGCCGAGAGACGTGGCTCACAGCAGTAATCTAGTTTTGGAATCTAATCCCAGCAGTTTTTCTAAGACATAACCTGCCTGCCCTATATGCAGAATATGAACGAACCCTACAGTCGGTGGAGATATGTGATCTTCTTCCCATTGTAGATATCAAAGTCGTTCTCTGCATACACAGTGTATAGAGCACTGGTGAAACCTTTCGAGGAACGGGAGTGTTTGCTATCAACTACTCCAATATAGTTTAGATACATGAAGAGGTAGTATCATTTCTGCTGAATCATCGCACCTGATGAAGCAGATCTTGGAATTCATGGCTACGAGCTAGTAAAGAGGCCAGGGCTAAGGATGCCATCCCCGATAATACACGGTGTTAGGTGGGGAAGACATCTGCGGCATCTATTTGGTGGAGAAACGGCTCGTTCGTCACTTAAAGCTGGGTGAAGCGATTTGTCTCAAGTTGTTATTATTAGAATTCTCACACAACCTCGGAAGATTGTATGTTTGGGGAGCATCCACAAAAGGCGTGAATTGTTGTAATTAGTAATGCTAGGACGGTAGCTCGGCTTGGTTTGCCTTGTTCAGAGGCCTTCACACTCTGGTTTGAAGAACTGACAAGGTTTTTTTTTATATTATAAGCCTACGCTAGATCTAGATGAAAGACGTGCTATAGAAGCAAGGTTTAAGCAAGGTTTAGGCAAGACATGATGACATATTTGCGTTTGTCTTGTGGTTGTGACGTGGGTTGCATTAATGCCGTTGTGTTGTATGCAGTTGTATCGCCATTCTTTAACGCACGTATATATCGTTAGGTTAAAATTTGAATTACACAATCGTAACGTTAAATTTAGAGTTACTAGATAGTAATTCCTAACGCTAGAGTGAATTAGGAAATACTAATTTAGTAGCCAATATTATTAATTATTCGCCACTATCTGCAGTCTGTAACTAGACACCCACCGTGAGCGACTTTGGAGTTTTGCGCTCACATTCCATGCGAAAAGCTCCTACCTAGACAATTCAAGTCAGCAATCCATTCCTACCATGTCTCATTCCGAGCCTCCACTCCAACCAACGGCGGGCCACAATGACACGCCCGAAAATGTGGATAAGCTAGGCACCGATACTCATATTATTCCTGAAAATGGACAAGGCGATGTACCCGTGCAAGGGGAAGAGGTATTGGAGCAGAACGAGGCTACCAAAGGACGCTGGTTCCAATATCTCAAAACGAGGCAGTTTTGGATCACCTTGGTTCTGGGTCAGGGTATGTATTTCTGCGCTTGGCCTCGAAATTGATAAAAAAAAAACTAATCTAAATATACAGTCCTGGCGATCTGTATTACTTCTACAAACACCTTTTCGACGTTGCTGTCGAACCATGGAACCTCTATTCCTGCTTTCCAATCGTTCTTCAACTACGTTCTTCTCAACCTCATTTACACGAGCTACACGATTTACAAGTACGGCTTCAAGCGCTGGGCTCGCTTGGTCGTCTTTGAGGGATGGCGTTTCTTCATCCTGGCGTTTTTTGACGTCGAGGGTAATTACTTTGTTGTGCTGGCTTATCGCTACGTATGTACCTATTTTCATCTACAAGATTTGTTTCAATAAAGAAAAAATATCACAAAGCTAAAAAATGATGCCAGACAACCATTCTCAGCGCCCAACTCATCAATTTCTGGGCCATAGTCGTAGTCGTAATCATCTCCTTCCTCTTCCTCAAAGTGCGCTACCACTGGACCCAAATCATCGGCGTGCTCCTCTGCATCGGCGGCGTAGGCGTAATCTTTGGATCCGACCGCATCACCGGCAACAACCAATACGGCGCCTCGGACGCGGTCAAGGGCGACTTATTCGCGCTCCTCGGCGCCACCTTTTACGGCCTCTCCAACGTCTTTGAAGAATTCCTCGTCTCGGAAAAGCCGCTGTACGAAGTCGTGGGCCAACTAGCCTTCTGGGGCATGTTCATCAACGGCACGCAAGCCGGCATCTTTGACCGCGCTTCCTTTCGCCACGCTACCTGGAATGCCAAAATCGGCGGCTACCTTACGGGCTACACGCTCATTCTCTCGCTCTTTTACTCGCTGGCCCCAATCCTCTTTCGCTTGAGCTCGGCGGCGTTTTTCAATATTTCGCTGCTTACGGGCTCGTTTTGGGGCGTGGCGATTGGGGTCAAGGTGTTCAAGCTGCGTATTCATTGGATGTATCCGATTGCGTTTGTCTTGATTATTATTGGTCAGGTGGTTTATTTTATTCGTCAGACTATGCTTTCTGAGGCGTTGAAGCCGTGGTTGGGCCTCGATCAGCGTAGGGGACATGCGGGTATTGGTACGGCGAAGAGGCGGGTGCAGATTCCTGCTGCTATTGTCTAAAATAGAGGGGAGAGGGAGAGATGGTGTTGGACTTTTGGCGTGGTTTTGGAGGCAGGGCATTGGGTGAAGATGTGCCATCTTGAATTTGATGGCATATCTTGTATTATAGTATATATTTCGTTGGAGTGAAAGGTAATATTATTATTCAAATGCTTGTTCTCTGTGCAACGAGAACATGATGGAGAAAAGTCTTGATAGAATGTCTACAAAGTTGGGAAAATCTACTCATCTACTGTAATCTTGATGCCAAAATCTTGAAGCGTCTCGACATATTGCTCGCCCAGGGTGGCGGGTGTGAGTATGCCTCCACCCAACTTGCCCGCCTCTGTGTCATCCAGCCTTCCTCTAAGTATAACTTTTGCCGCAGCACTCAACGTGATACCAGTTGCCATATATCCACCGTGAGCAGTGTCCAGCTTTGCCGTCACCTTACCCTTTCCACCTTCAGCAATGCCCACGCCTCGGTAAGACATGAAATCATTCTTCATGCTCTCCTTGCTTGGGCCTTCGCCTGGTGCAGGAATGAAGAACCTTTTGATAATGGGAGTGAGGATCCATCGTGTAGGCGGAAGGGCTAGGAGAAGGCCCACAGCCCCAAAGACTATTTTGACGACTATGCCTCGAACCAACCCTTTTGCGCGCATGTACTCATTGAATCGGAATCGCGGTCCATAGGAAAGAGAATCGTCGTCTGCGAATTGTGCAATCTCAGAGAAGAGACCCCACGAGCGATGAGTGATGCACGTATCCACTGATGCCATGAGACCCGTGGTTTGTATGCCTCCGAGTTCTGGGACGGACAGGAGGCCAAACAAGCGGTAAAAGAAGCTTCCCTTGGGCTGAGGGACGACGTTCTTGGCACTGACGGGCGACAGCGAGTATGGATGCATCGATTTTGCTAGATGAAGCAGAGAGTACTTGTTGAACAACTCGAGCATGGTGAGACTGGTACCTCCACTAAAACCAGACTTTGCGTCGTACAGGGTCAATAGAACTCTCTCGCACGAAGTATTGAATTGCTTGCGGACTTGTCTTGCTAGGACGTAGGCCATGAGGTCTGCTGGTACCGAGTCGAGACCGCATTCAGGAATGATGATGCTTCCCTTTTGCTTTGCGAGATTGTCGTATTTGGCGACCATATCGTAGACCCAGGGTACTTCGCCTGTGCTATCCAGGTAATGCGTGCCATGGCTAACGCATGCAGCGAGGACAGGTTCACCGTAGTGCATAAAAGGACCAACGGTGGTGATGACCAATTTTGTCTTTTGGACCAGGACGTCCAATTGATCTCTCTGGAGCTCACACACCTCAACATCTAATGAGACAATTAGCATTGGCATCTATATATGTGTGGTCAACTCATTATCACGTACTTGGTTCTTTGCGTCCAGGACTCAGTTTCTTCAAGTCATCGACAACAGCCTTGAGCTTCTTTGCATTTCTGCCTGCAACTGCCCATTTCAAGTCCTGTGGTAGATGCGTAGTGACCCATTCTGCAACCAGTTTCCCAGTGTACCCAGTTGCGCCCAAGAGGACGAGCTCGTACTGTCTTGAGCTCATTTGGGTTGTTGTATTGTCGATCAAGTAGGATGCAGGAATAGGACTGAACAGCGAATGGGCGTATTTATGAGAGATGCGTGGCCATGGACGGACGAAAAGTCAGTTGGACCCTCTACTTTGGGAAGTCATACCATGACTTCATAGTTACCGAGGCTGCAGGGACGCCCAAGCGATCTGTTGACATTGTTACCCCACAAGTTGGTTAGTTGGGTTTCTCACAGGGTAATTGTGATGGTCACAAAGTATTATAATTAATGATCTCATTGTCTGATTTGGAACAGATTACTTGATGTGATAATAATTGATATGATAGTTACCTAGTTAATTAATATGATTGTTGTGTAGTGTGTGTCTGGTAGGGACTAGATAATTATAGTTAGTTATGGCTTGGCATTCGGCACGAAAGCCTTGAGGAAAGCAACAACAACAACTTTTCCATCTCACCGCCACCCCCACAGTGGGCCTTTTGTCACAACAACAACAACAACAACGACATACATACCTCGAATATGCTTGTAAAACTTGCGTATGGGATCTCTTGGCTTACCGTTAGTGTATTCTTGGGGTACGGGAGACCCGGCGCAGTGCGTTGGGCGTTGGGGATTGACTGGTCAGCTTCTGCTCGTCTCGCGACTGAGCAGCGTTGCTAATGCCTCGAACACGCCTTAGATTGGTCAATCGCTCTCTTCGATTGCAGTACGCAAATTTAGATGGCTTCGCATACGTAATGCGAGCGCGCAACGCCTACGCTGTGGCAGCATCCGTCGGCGCTTACAGAGCCGCGCGAGGCATTAGACGTAGAAAATACAAGAACCATACAGTTCGTCCTCGAGCTCTCCACGAGCTTCAATGGTGCCAGCGCGCGCGTTCGGCGATAACAAGTGGCCCTGTTCTGTTTCCCACCACTCTGAGTGTTTTTCTACTCGAAGACATACGTGATGTCCAATCAAAACTCTAAAGATGGCTTGATGAACAAGTTTCAGCGGCTCCCAGCATAGTGGTCCATGTAATTGTGGCGGTAGGTTCATGCTCTGGAGTCTGGCTCGCAAATTAATCGGGACCAAGATGGAAGAGGTGCTACAACAAAGATGTTTCCCTGACAGGGTATCCTCAGACACTTGAAGCATCAAGCCACACTGCCCAGGCGAACATGGCAGTAGTTCCTAACTCAATGTAGGTCTCATTGTCTCTGGTTGAGTGATTTTCACTCTAGTCGCGTGCAGCACATCTCCCAGGCAACAGGTCTTCTTCCACGTCCCCGTCGAGGCAGCCTTTAATGACCAGGCACACATGGGCCTTGAATTCTAGGGCCCCTCAGGGAGCCATGTCGCCGCTCCAAACACCACTGCATCTGAGACATTGTTTGCATTCCGAGCGAGCAGGCTGTGACCTGACAAGTCATATGGGCCACCCACTTGAAAAATAGTGACACGTGGTAGGGTAAGCCGCCGGACGCTAATACATGATTGCGTCAAACCAAGACTCGGTTCCTGGAATACTCTCCCTCGCCTCCCTCGGTGGTAAAAGGTAGAATGTCACATTGTCTTGCCAGAATCCCAAAGCCTGGGGACACTAATAATATCACGAGTCACCGGAAATGGATGCTACATAGTATGTAGCCTAAAAGTGGTGGTCTCAGGTCATTGGAGCATCCGCTTGAGATCAGCCCCGGGAGCCCGTGCGCAGGGCCATATAAGCCAGTGGGCCCCTCCATTTCACCGTTCCCATCCTCCAACACATGCATCGCGTTAATCACCGCTTTCGCTCGCTCTTCTCGAAGTATACCTCCAATGGCCGAGACTTGTATAGTCTGCCTCGGCGACCTCGCCCCCCAAGACGAAGGCCCCATCGCCCCCGAGTCGTCGCTTGTGACGCTCTCGCTTGATGACGATGGCCATGTCAAAGGACAACCTGATGCCAAGCCCCAGCAGCAGGCGTCCCAATCCACGCCAGACGAAGACTTGGTTGCGCACTTACTTCCCTGTGGCCACGACCTACACAATGAATGCCTCAAGCCTTGGGTGGAGCGAGCAAACAGCTGTCCCATATGTCGAGCCAGCTTCAATCTAGTCGAGCTTAGCGCGCGCGTTGGAGGTATGTCATCCCACGGATCCAGGATCGCAATGGATGCTACTGCTGCAATGTTTCTGGCATTGCCCGGTCGTGGCCCAGCCACTGGCTAAATGGTCAGTCGAGCTCAGCATAACCTTTGCACGACACCACCACCACCCTTTTGGCATATCAGATGGTGGCTTACAGCCCAACATGTGGAACTGACTTTTGCAACAGGCCCCAAAATATCAGAGTATGCTGTGCAAGACAAACAGCAAGTTGCCGAAATCGACCCATCCATGATTGTCGAAGAGGACGACTACATACTTGAAGATGATGGCAGTTATGATGCATGTATGGTTTGCGACGAGTTTGGTGACTCGTCCTCACTCATGTACTGCCACAGCTGCGAGCAGCTATGCCATGTCTTTTGCGCTGGCCTTGACCGGATGCCCTCACGAGGGGCCTGGTATTGCCAACCATGCATGGAGAACGGCCTTGTAGAGTCGGCCTCGCTACGACGCCCTGCCGCCCGAGGTCCGGCAGCGTGGATCAATGGTCGCAGTCGCATTCCCCGCCACAATGGAGCACCCGACGAATGGGTTGGTGTCTGGCAAAGCGTCTGGAATCGGCTCCAATTCGACATTGAATTTCCATTTGAGGAAGAGGAACAGTCGGAGAATCAATCAGAGATTCTTAGGCGCGAGACCTATGAATGGGAGCGACGCTTTGAGCTTGCCCGTCAAATGGGAGCTGGAACACGCTTTCGAGCCGCTGCCGACAATGTTCAGACTCGTCGGCGAGGTTCCAATCGGTCTGCACACCCTACTAATCGCACACTGCATCGCGAACCCCCAAAGACCCCTAAAGATCCCGAATCCCAGGAAGAGATTCGAGCCTGGAACCAATTCGAAAAAGCAAGAGAGCAGCTTGCACAAGAGGAAGGTCATGTCGCTCCAAGCACAACGAGCACGACTAGTCGCAGGGGCCGGAAACGGAAATCCACAGGCTCACCTGCATCTCCAACTGAGTCAGAGCCCCGTGAGCGACAGCCCGAGAGGAAGCTGAAGCGTCCTCGCACACGCCTTATCACAGACAACGGCGAGTCATCTTCCGCTGCCCCTAGACGGAATCCCTCCAGTCATATCAACGCCGTCACGTCTGCCTCATCGCCGCAAGCTGCTGGTGAATCATCTTCAGCGCCAGGCTTTCTACAATCATTGCTACAGGAAGTTGAAGTTGATCGCTTTGCAGAAAGGGAGAAGGAGATTATTGCGCCACAACCTCGGCGTGTCATTGTTGAGCGAGCTTGTTCGCCACAACACTCATCACCGGGCTTGTCGCCCATTTATCAAAAACCCCCAAGCATGACAACTCCTCCTCCACTTAGTCTCACCAAACCCAAGTCGCCTGTACAGCAAGACCATCAATTATCGCCCACCTACTCGCCGTACTCCCCTG
Source organism: Shiraia bambusicola (assembly GCA_028220655.1). Taxonomy (NCBI): domain Eukaryota; kingdom Fungi; phylum Ascomycota; class Dothideomycetes; order Pleosporales; family Shiraiaceae; genus Shiraia; species Shiraia bambusicola. The sequence continues at coordinate 723,745 of SSBG01000003.1, read as the reverse complement.
CAGATGAGGAGCGGCTAGGGCGTCGTGGCATGCAACATTGCTCGGCTGGTCTTAGCAGTCCACCACGGTCAAAGGACTCTTCGCCATCGCGCCCAACGCTATCGTACTCAACCAAGGCTGAACTTCAGCGCATGGTCACGACGGTACTGAAGCCAGTGTACTTGAAGAAGGAAGTCACAAAGGAACAGTATACTGACATTAATCGCGATGTTTCACGTCTGCTCTATGAGAAAGTCGGCGAAGCTGGCGCAGACGCGTTAGCCGACCATGAGACACGAGAAAAATGGCAGAAGATGGCGAGCACAGAGGTAGAAAATACACTTCAGACTCTCCGATCTACGTGCGCAGCAGCTTTATCACCAGCTACAGAAGATTCTGCCTCATCTTCGTCATGAACTCATTGAATCTGTTCTTTACGTCGTATCTGAGCGTTCGTAGCTACTTGGGCGCATCTAGGTTATGTGCCTTCTGCACAATCAATCGGCAACGGGGTATTGGAGTTACTGACAGGGGATTCGAGATACCATGGGCTTTGATTTCGTAGCATGTAATAGGAGTTTGTTGGAGGGCCGCTAGATAGCGATTCTCAAATACTGGGACCAGTGCTCTAGTCTCTGTTGATTATCAACTTTATCAAAGACTCTTGTCCTATGAGACTATCGTGCAAGGATAGCTGTCACTGTCTCTCATGGATCCACATCTCATCACCTAAGGATATCAATATTACTACTTGTTGCAAGGGTCACAGTACTAATTGAACAGTATATTAATCAGACTCGTTTTATTTGAAGAGCTCTAAGAGCAGCACTCTAGGTATATCGATGGGAGCGGGCGAGTAAGCCGAGCTCGCGGCTCTAAGAGCCGTTTATCAACACTGTTGGGAGTTCCTCGCAACACTGCTGTATTCAATTTTCACCTCTAACTAATTACATGTCTCGAAATCACTTTTTATCCACAACCTCTACATCTAATCACCCAATCTGCTCCTCATCCACGACCCCCAATCTCCGATTACGCCATCGAATCGCCTCCCTCTCATCCTCGGTAAACCTTCCTTGAGACCTTCTCACCATCTTCATCCCCTCCCGAAACCGATCTTCCATATCCTCAACCCACTCCTTATACACTTGCCCCTCGTCCTCGCCAACCTCATATGTCTTCATAGGCCCCAACTCGACCCGCATCACATCCCACCAATACCACACCTCCACAACAACCACTTGACCCGCACCCCCACGCCGCTCTTCGCGCACAACATACTGCGCTCCAATGACTGTACACTCCCGGTCAAACGTGTACTTTACACGTAGCCCCCCGACGTTTTGCCGATGCGCCTCTCGAACCTCCTCGACGAGATGTTCTAGAAGCGTCCCTGCTGCGCTTGCGTCATGTGCATAACCTCTGATGTGCAGTGTTTCGGAAGCGTGTCGGGCGTAGGCGATTTGGACGGTCCATTGTTCTTCGGTGAGGGCGCCGATGCGAGGGGTTTGGATGGTGGCGTAGCGGTGGTTGATGGTGTCTTTGGGGTAGGTTGGAGGCATGAGGCTGGGGTGTTTGTCGCTGAGTTGGCGCCATGGTTTGGGCGGTGGGGGTTTGCATGTCCCTGGAGCAAGCATTGCGGAGGCTTGGAGAATGAGGTGGGTATATGCGGTTGACATGTGTGGAGCTGGAGAGTAATTGCATCTCATGAAATTTGGGGGGCAGTCTGAAGGAGGATATCCTTTTCAGCTAGGTGTACCTAGTATATGTTTAGACTCTGGTTTGCGTGCGACTGCTGACCGCTAGAACAAACGCGAGAGAGAGAGAGAGAGAGAGAGAGAGAGAGAGAAGGGCTAGGTGGAACAAGGTGATTTCAACGATATGTGGTGAATTATGATATAATCTATGCTGACGCAACAGCAAAACTTAAAAAGCTTCCTGCTGTCAGACCTCCAACGAGTACAAGCGACATGAAGCCGCCCGCAGCTTCCAACTCGTCAGCCTCCACGTACTCCGCAAAGCCCATCATACAATTACTGCCCAAGTAACCATTACTTAGTCCAAAGAGAAGTTGTACAATAAAAAGGTAGTAAAAATCCGATTTGATCACGGCACCTTTTCCGCTAATGTTGCAAAGCAGGTATAGGGGTATGAATCCAATACGAGCAATAGCAAGGAAGAAGAGCAGACACGGACGGCGGGTGAGACGTAAGGCCGGCAGAGCCGGGCCCATTCGTCCAGCAAGGTCTCCTATATTCCAGAAGAGAAATCCCAAAGGAATGAACACAGCGGGTTGGAAGAGACGAGGAGCGGTGGCTGGATCGCGGACGCTCACAATCTGACCTGTGAAGACTGGGAAGAACATGGTTACAGTGAAACATGTGAAGACGGCCCCGGCGAGCCAACAGAGTTTGTTCAGCAATCTTCTCAGCGGAATGCTCTTGCGCATGATAGCTGAGTCTGATAGCTTATTATGGGCCTGGGCCAGAAGCATGCGTTGCTTGGAAGTTTTTCGTGAGAGCAGATAGAAGAAGGCGGCCAATGTGATGATACAGACAGCCGTTGCCGTGAGGAAGTAAGCAAAAGCAGACGAGCTTGGTGTTTCGGGCGTGCTGTTGGTGCTGTGTTTCTTCGATACGACAAGGACAGATACGATTTGGGTGATGGCTGGTAGCACACCTGCAACGCCCTGGCCTGCCATGATTCCTTGAGTGTATTCTTCTCTGCCGAAGCCCGCAACATATGCAAACACACCATTCTGGCACATTCCAGCTGCGAGACTAGCACTGAAGACCATGACCATGAGGAAAGCAAAGTACACACCAGCCGAGACCTGGAGGAACAACTTGGTGGACAAGGAAAGCATAGTGAAGACGAGAGTATTGAGGGCGAGCGAAGTCACAATTCTCTTGGGATAGTTGGCACGGGCTTGCAACTTGGCCAAGACAAGCATGGATCCAAGGCTCCCAACTGTTGATACAGCCAGAATCGAGGACTGGAAGTTACGCAGGAGGTTATCGTTGGCAGCGAAGCGACGCTGGAAATATGGCGCTGCGGCGAGAAACATGTTCCTGCCCGTTGTCAGTGTCAGGTCCTGCAGGTTCTAATCTCGAAGCATACCATGCCCATAACATGGCCACGCCCAACAGGACGAAGACTGAGTAGTCGGTCCATGAGAACCTGGAAGTATGCACATCTATGGGTTCACCATCTAGGTTCTCTGACCCGCCTTGAAGAGGCTCATACGACTGCTCTGGCGCCTCATCGCCAAACAGCCTCTGGATGCGCTGCATGGTGAATCGTGAGCTTGGGCTGTTGCAGGGGGTTGCGGGTATTGTCGGAAGTGACGGTGACAAGGAGTGAATGCTAGTCTGAGGGCGAGCATCAAGTTTTATGAAGAGATGGTGTAGTAGGCAGACATGCCTCAGGATACATGCCCGGACGCTAAGCTGGCCTCGTGATGGAAATATGATGGGGAAAAGTGCAGGCGGTGCATACGAACCAGGTAATCCTCGACGCCTAGGTTCTGACCAGCTGATGTCGCGCTGGTATCTAGATAGCCATGGGCTTGGCACGCTAACTAGTTACCGAACTAGTGCGCGGGGGGTGTGTGGGGGTGCCAGATCTGTCACGACTCACACCCCGCGTGCCCGCCATCCACAATATTACTACCCCCCCCCCCACTAGACTTTTGCGACTCAGCAACTGCAATCTGGGGACGTCTATGATTGCATTCAGATACAAAGGCGGTCTTCAATTCGACCAATAACATGTCGCAAACCCCGCCTGTATCCATCTCGCTGAAGAGGAGACGTGGTGACGCGCCTCTCGATGCACTCGTCTTCGAGCACACAGTCAAAAGACAAAAGAGCCAGATACTCGAGAATCTACCAAGAGCATCCCCAGGCTCCAGGTTCTACTTCAAGCGGCTTAGCAAGCCAAACGATGCGCCTCAGCAGTCCCTAGCCCCACCAACACCTAACACAGAACGACGATTCCACCTTGAACCTAGGACAAGTGTACAACGAAAGCACGTATTTGTCGAGACCCGAGGCACCACAACAGAGCAATCTGCCAGCTCGGTTGCGCAGACTCCAGATTCAGCAGCAGAGCCGATACAAGAGCCTACTTCACGCCCGCGCAAAAGACCAGGTGCAGGCAGTGCTCTCCGATCCACGTCCAAGCCTGCCACAGAGACGAAGCAACCATCCACCGAGCCCAGCGAGGAGCAGATACGCCAACTCGAGGCATTTGCCCAACAAGTCGAAAAGGAAGACAAGCTCGAGATCCCCCGAGCTCCGCGATCCAAGCACAAACCCAAAGCACCATCCAAGCGCTTCGCTGAACGCCATCCCGAAAAAGCTGTCGCGCTCGCAGCCCACGACGCAAAAGATGCAGATGCAATGGACATTGACACCGACGAATACGTCTACGACACTTATATCCGCGAACCCCTCCTCCCCGACGCAAACGGGCACATACCCGAACCCACCACGCTCGGCACAGTGGGCTTCCTCGTTATTGGCGAAGACGACGAAGACTGGTGGAACGGCGACGACGAGAGCGATAACGAATTCGACACCGACGACGAAGACGAAAATGCAGAAGACTACTATGCAAATGACTACCCGGAAGACGAATCAAGCGAAGACGACGAGTTTGGTGGTAGGGGCTTGTATCGGAAAAACTATCGACATGGTAGTGATGACGAGGAGTATGATTTGGAAAACGATGACGAGGATGATGTTGTTGGGAGCGACGAGGACGAGGATGATTTGCATTTCAAGATGACGGTGCCCAAGGCGCAGAAGCCTGGCTATTGGGGTGCTATGGGAGAGTAGTTGGGTCGCGTGTAAACCATGGATCTATTTGAGCATAGCATGGTTCAGTACAAAAAGATACCCATTCGAGTACAACTATAGAAACGAGTACAACCAATGTAATCAAAACGTCATCTGTTTGCATTACATTTACATTTACATTTAGTTACATAACAGAAAACAAGATTAGGTATCCATAGATTGCCAAAATTCGTCTTCATTCAGGACGCAGTCCGGGGTATCATAAATAAATCATCCTCGCCCATCACTCTCGTCAATACTCTCGTCAAGACTCTATGATGCGCCCACACTTGCCATGCTGCCTTTCCTCGTCTGAGCACCAGGCCCAGGAAGTTGACCAGGCAAAATCTGCCTTGGACCACCAGCACTGCCCAGACCCATGACACTCGGTCGTCGGCTGCTTGAACCACCGTCAAGACCTGCACTGAGAGGAGGAAAACCCGCACCTTGGGGGAATTGCTCTCCTGTTGCACTCATTGGTCCATTACCCATACCACTCATGCCAAACATGCCCAGTGCTAGGCCACGACCAGAGGTCATACCGTCGGCGCCTGGCGTCATACCTGAGTACATTGATCCTCCGCCCGGTGGGGCACCCAACGCTGAACGAATCATGCCCTTCATACGAATATATTGATACTTGGAGCGTTGCGAGACGTGTGTATATGTGGCAATAGGACGGGGACGATGCCGAGCAAGAGAAGCCATTATAGTGTCCTTCTCTTCGTCCGGGTCGACATTGGCTGATGGCTCGAGGTCTTCCGGAAGAGGCGCATTTGCATCAATGGCAGCACCTATTCGCTGAATTAGCGCAAACTACCTTGACGTGTGACATGAGAAACACTTACGTTGCATCTTTGCTTGGTTCTTCTTCTGATATTGCGCAAGAAGCATATCATACGGCAGACTGCGTCCAGGCACCGCTCGCTTCAGTCCCATGCTGTGGCTCTTGCAGGTCAAACTCCGTGCGCAGAAACCGCCATTGGGAAGCGGCACACCACATTGCCTCTCCACATCCACTGGCCCTTTGGGCTTTGCTCCCTTGGCCTTAGGCTCGTCCTTCTTTTTCTTCTTTGCGTTTGGACCCTTTTCTGCCCCATCTTCGAGCTTCCGCTTTTTACCCTTCTTTGCACCTTCACCATCAACAACAGCGCCTTTGACTGCAGACTTACGCGGATTCTTGCCGCCTTCATCGTCCTCGCCTTTCTCTTTCCTCAAGGCAGCATCTTTTGCTTCTTTAGCCTCCTTTTTCTTCTTGAGCTTCTCCTGCTTTCTATTCAAGCACTCGCGAATATGGGATGCGGAAGAGGTGCGAAGTACCGGCCGACGGCAGTGCTTACACTGTACGGTATCGACCTTGTCATCGAGCGGGCGCCCAGTCGGGAAGCCAGCAAGGATTTTGTGATCAAGCGGATTCACGACAGGTGAGGTTGTTGCAGGCGTGGGAGTTTTGTTTCCAGTATCTTGATAAAGTCAGTTTACCAGCGCCAAATACGATCAAGTGCTAATCGTGATTCTTGTTGCAAAAAGACTGACTTGTGATGTCGCTTTCCTTCCAATTACCAGCTATGGAAGGCTTTGGCACAGGCTTCTTGATTTTCAGCGTGATCTTCTTCTTCTCAGAACCCAAAGCCTCCTTGACTGAGTTTGCGTCTAGCAAGCCTGTTTTGGACGTCGCTGCTTGTGGAGCTGTAGCACATTAGCTTCTCCAGTGGGGTAGGGGTGTAGATATGGGCTCACTTTTGCGAGCGCCATTTGCGGCCATGTTGGCGGCCACGGAGTGCTCGGTGGCGGTCTGGGCAGTTCCCCGAGCGCTTCGAAATGTGTAGTGATATTTGTAACAATCAAAACGGCATGTGTTGATGGAATATGATGGTTGCGATGGCCCAGAGTTGCGACAGCCATCAGCCTCGAGTTGACGTTGCCAAGAGCCCCGAGTGCGCTAACCGAATGCGGTCTATGCTGCAGCCTTAGTATTATTAATAGTAATAATCATTGTGAGAGCATGCTGCATGCATCACAAATACAATGTTGCAGTCGGGACAATATCGAGCAAACCTAATTGCACCCAAGAAAAGGGCACACTATATTGGCCTAGAAGTGCTTTATTATATACTGTTAATGTACATCATCGTCTAGCTAAATGGAACAGCCTCCTACTTAGCCACACCTTTGAATCGAGTGAATGCTTCCTAGCCAAAATGACTAGAATAGCCCATGGGAATCTTTCTCAGCTACAGGCCCTCTAGAATGGCAAGCCGCCCAATGCTCTGAGCCTCAAACTCCAAGGAAGATGCACAATGCCATGGTTGTGGTATCAAAACTCCATAAACTCGCCAAACAATTCTCGTCATTCATAAAGTAGCAGTCGGCCCCGAAACAGGAAGCAGATTGCGTTGTGTAGTGCAGTTTTTGCACTAACGTCTACCTTTGCCCTTTGCAGCCTTTCCAGGTCTGCCCTTTGTTTTCTTCGGAGGCTCATATTCTTCAGAATGATTGTAGCCGTACTCATCGCGCATTATGCTATTAGTCCAGCTCAAGCACCGGTCCTCGATAGTCTCCTTTTCGACATGGATCTTGTTTCGCCTCGACACACGAGTAGTCGTCTCCTTCTCTTCCTCTTCCTCTTCAGACTTCTCAGACTCTAAGAGGTGCTTCTTCATAACTTGCATATACTCGGCAATGCGTTCGCGGAACGTCTGCAGCTCCTTGCGAAGTGCCTTCTCTCGAACACCGCGTTCATCCAACCATGCTAATAGTTTCTCAATGTCCTCTGGGTCGTCATAAAACGCCCATTCGGTTGAGGTTGATAAGTGAGTCTCGCCCTCTTCTTTTTCTTTGCGTTGAGGGATGGTAAAGCCAAATCTTTCCTTATCCTGGGAAAGGGCAGGCTCTTGCATATTTGGCTGTAGCTCATACTCGTCTGGTCCTTGTACCCAGATCCGACCATTCGCATAGCCATACTCTGCAGTTGAGCTGGTAGGTACGCCACCAAAGGGCATGCCATTGTGCTCGAACCAATAGTACTTGTTCAGGAATCGATCTTTGCCAAGCACTTTGCTGCGGTGAACAAGAGTCTCACGAAGGTCATCATCAAGCTCAGTTATGTTAGCCTCGCACTCCCTTAACTCATCCTTCTTTTTCTCAATCGAGTCCAGAAGCTTTTCCCACTCCTTCTGCTTCTTTGTTTTTTCGGCCTCGATCTTTGCCTTTTTCGCCCTTTCCTTGCGAGCTTCTTCGTTGGCTGCTTTTCGTTTGTTTTTAGCGGTCTGGCGAAGCTTCGCCTTCGACGCCAACGGCTCCGCAAGATCGTTTCCATCAACTGCCACGACTTCCTTGGCATCTGAAGTCATGCTAGCCATAGATACGTCGGCACCATTGTTCTCTTTTGCATCTGTGGGCGAGGCTGGAGTATTAGCAGGCAAGTGAATCTTCCGCTCCAGGTCCAGCTTGCAAAGCTCATCAACCCTACATGTAATCAGTATTCGCTGCTAATCAAAGATGCAGGGTGACAACTTACAGTTCTTTGCGCCTCCGCTGATGCTCAATCTTCTCCTTGCGTAGACGAGTCATTTCTTGCGATGCTGCAATAAGTTGATCCCGGAAAGCTTCAGTGGCTACAGTCAACCTGAGGATCAAGTCGAGCGCTTGAATACGCAAGTTGACATCAAGATCAGCATAATTCGCAGCAATACTTTCAACTGTCGGCTCCTCATCAGGTGGTACGAGCTCAACCAGAATGTCATCGCAGGCGGATTTTTGAAGAGGATCAGAAGAAAGTCGGTGCAGGAGACCGACAACAATTGCCTGCCAGCCCCCGTCGCGAAAATTCCGAATCTTACACTGCTCGATCCAGTTGAAGTCGGCTACAAACTTCTCAGCGCTGTGCAATTCTTTGAGTGGCTCGGGAGTCGGAGTGCGTTGCTTGACGATTTGCTGAGCTTCGGATTTTCTCAAGCTACTCCTTGTTGTCCGTACCGGCGGCTCTGGTTCAGGGGTAGGGGTAGATTCTTGGCTCGAATCTTCGTCTTCAGAGTCTTCTGTCTCGGCAATCTTAGGTAGCGGAGGCTGAATTTTCCCGGAGCTGCTAACAACCTGTTTCAGAATTGAGCAGTGCACCTCTACAAATAGCTCGCATTCCACCTCGTCGCTAGTGAATCGCATGGCGTCTACGAAATCATCAAAAGTGAATGAATCGAGCATATACACTGTGTCGTGAACGTTAAGAGTTTCCCATGCGCCCAGCAAGGGGCCGACACTTTTCATCGCAATGCCTGTTTTCTTCTCTTCGTCTGGAATCGGAGCACCTTCTGGGACGTCATCGGAGAAGAACTTTAGTGGCGGACGCACTGGGTTGGTGCGCGGCTGCTTGATCTCGAGATCCTCCATTGGATATTTGACAGCCTCAAAGGTTTTGACTGACGGCGGAATTTGTTGATGTGGTGAGAAATTCGAAAGCTGAGGCTGTTGACTGTGTACGAAACTGGTCTGGAAGTGTGGAGGATGCATAGCCACTTGCAAAGCAAGTGGGTGCTGTTGGACTATATGGGCAATATGAGGCGGGATTACACTTGGTTGAAGATAGGGCGGGATGCTTGATCGTCCAGGAGGTGGTGGTCCAGAATTGCCAAACATGCCTGGTGGTGGGTATATCGGAAAGCCATGGGGGCCATGCATATGCTGCAAGTGTGGAGGAATCAAGGGAGGGCGCCCCTGCTCATGAGCGTACTGCGGTGGCGTGTTGGAAGAAAAGTTGACAAAGGTCGCCTGGCCTTGCCCAGGTGCCGGTAATTGTTGTCGATGGCCATTAAGCCGTGGTGAGTGCCCATTCTGTGGATATGACTGTGGGCTAGGGAAATTGGTACCATTCGCAAGAGCAATATTAGCAGCCTTCTTTTGAGCCATGATAGCTTCCCGTGTCTTATTGTCAGGCATTTTCAATGGTATGCCATATCGCTTTGCAAGATGTTCTTTAACCATCCATGGTGCACCAACCCAAGGTTCTCTCAACGTAGTGCCTCGCAAAAATTGTTTGAGAATAAGTTTCGAGTAGACCTTCCTATCGCGTTGAAGCTCTGAGGCTTTGTACTTGGTTATTTTTTCTTCGGTATCATCCATTTGGATCACATATGTAAAAGACCGGAGGGTATCGTCGATCGCCTGCCCGGTAAACATGCTATGGTATCGGCCGTTATCGTTGATTTCGACTATCCTGCCATATCTTCGCGATGGTTCACCTTCAATGGACACTCTGTCGTGCAGCATGAATTGTTCTTTAAAATGCTAAGCCGAAAAATCAGTACAAGATATGAAATCCCTCGTAACAGGGAAACTCACATCGAAAACCTCGTTCACTGTAGCTTATGTCAGCATTTGGGCAATCAAAACAATGTACCAAGACTAACCCAAGTCGTCCATCCGTGGCGTGCTGTGAAATTGGACATAATGCAGAACTCGAGACCTCAGAGCATCCGGAAGGATGCTATTGATCTCACTGCAGGCTTCCGTCTGTGGCGTTGTTACAATCAAACTGCCCTTCTCCAGGACAGGTGTCGAGCGTACCTCACTCTCCTTGGCTTCGAAGAAAGTGTATCCTGAATGACCGGTCGACTCGCATGTGAATTTTCTCTGTGTCATAGTCAAACTTCAAGTGTTCGCAAAAGTGGGGGTTTGAGCAATGCTTGCCTGTTCATAATAGTCACGCCTAGCTCCGAAGTTAGCACCAATTAATGATTTCACGACGTTGATTGTGGTTTCCATACCTGTTAAGAAACTTTTCATAGTCGGTGAACACCTCGCCAGTCTCTTCTATTCCCCAGACCTTTATTGTCACCTCAGAATGTATTCATTGCATCTTACGGCTAGCAGTGACATACCTCAGTGTTGTCGTCAATGGATCTTGGGGCGGGCTCATATTTGACCGGTTTGCGCTTATATAGCACCTACCCATGCCAGTCAGCAGTGTTAGATATGAAGCGACCCGTAATTTACCATGATGCCTTGTTCGCTAGCTCATATACAACTTCACAATGTATGAGATGTCGCGTCGCAAACTCTCGGAAGTGTCGCGAAGACAAAAAACGCGCTGTTCCCACAAATTGGGGCCGAAATCGAGCCCGCGTTGAGACAACACCCTTTCGAGAAGGCGATTTCGGATCAATACAACCTCAACCGGGCGCAATATAGTGTCTCCAGAAAAGTTGGCGCACCTCTCGGAGGTCCGAATAGCGTTCCGAGACGCGTCTGGCCGTTCCGAGAGCGCGTCGAGACAGGCTATAAATGAGATTGTGGGCGTTGAGAGTTAGGCAGGAGTGGAGGGCAACAGCAGGTTGTAGAGGATTCGTGGTAGAGGCATCAATGGTGAGAAATAGAGGGTAGAGCGAGAAAGGTAGTGCTTGGCAGGTGGGTCCTCCCCCCATACGGTTAGACCTCCCAACCCAACTACCTCATACACCTCCACTCTCTGCAAGCCGCTATGCTCACAACACCAACGTATTTGGGCTCGTTTTGATCGTCAGATAGAGTTCTCTCAATCTGCGAAATCGGTGCATCGCCTAGTACAGCACCAAAGCAGTTGTGCTGGATGTCTGTCAGAGTGAACGTTGGTCTGAGTTGCTCTTCATGCCTTGACCCTATCTAAGCAAACCTTTACTCCGATTGACCCACCTGTGTGAACACGGCACGACGAAAAATCCCAACGTGGGCCACGTATCAGTATAAACGGGCTCAAATCGTAGTATCATAACCATATACTTCATCCCTACAGCAAAACTACTTCAAACTCGACATCACTATCCGCTAAAGTGTCATGAGCCCTCTTCTCCAGATATCGGTGCTTGGGATTTCCTAGACCTCACGGCGTATCCGTCTCGAATCATGCTAATAACATTCTACCTCGTCTTTTTGAAGTCAGATTAGTAGAGATTTAGTACAACTTGGGCCATAGACGAGCAAACCTAATAGTGAAGGGATGATTGATATTGAATAGACGTCGAATGGTTACAACTATGCAAAATTAGACTAAGACTTACTCAAGTCCTATGAGTCAAAGTAGACAAACAAAAAGCCGACCCAGCTGCCCACGACACCAATAGCCGAGTAAGAGCTTGTAAACATAAGCGGCAGGAATTCGTATCGAGAGCCAAATACTAGGCCATGAACTAAGGAACAGTATGCTATCAAGGGTATCGATAATGCAATGTACAAAAAGGAAAAACGATCAAGCAGGAAAATCCGAGGTTGTGGGGACCTATGACAAGTCAAAAATCGACATATCATGGAGTGTATATCATGGCACTTACGCAGGGGCTAGGCGGTCAAAAGCCAACAGGAATAAGACCAACCAGAAAATAGTGTACACAGTTTTCACAGGGAATTCGGCAGCTGTGAACAACAAGGGGAACAATGACACGTGGCCTGCAACAGCCAACGGGCGGAAGGCACCAAAGAACCTACGATCGTGTAGCGCGATCAGACTGAACGGAATAATCACGAGCAGGATTGCCTTTTCGTGGACATGCCAGCCAAAGAGGAACGAGGCATATCCACACAGAGTGACCGCACCGACAAAAGCTTCCCAAGTCGGTTTATAGAGCAATCGGAGTAGGACAGGCTGTATTCAGTGAGACAAGAGTGAGCAGAGTGGTATTTGGAACATACAATTTGTGCACCAAGTGTAAGGAGGAAGCAGGTCAGGGGTACCACATCAGGTAGAACAGCGAATGACGTGTCGCCCACCAAGCCTCGAGTAACACTATTTACTGCATCGCGATTGACTTGCAAACCAAGACGAGGGGCAGCTGAGTATATTAGTGCGATCCAACCCCATAATGTTGCAGTAATTACCATGGATAAGGAGGCGATCTACGAAAGAGTACATTGCCCATACATTGGGGGCCCAGTACGCGTGACACAGGCCACGGGAGAAGGGAAACAAGCGGCGGAACACCTGTTCTGACTGCCCCCAAGCAGCAAACGGACCAAATGCGCTAGCAAAAACAGCGAGTATACCTACACCCAACTTTGTACAATTGAAGAATTGAACATTGAAGTAAGGGAAGGTGGTGCGTTGGCCCAAACAATACGCACGAAGCAGATAAACAAAGTATGCAGGGGCCAGGTACAAATAAATGTGCTTGAAGCAGAGCAGAGTAGCAAAGAGGAGTCCTGAGAGAAGCAGCGTGGAAGGTTTACGGGCAAGAACCATGGATAGGAGGAGAAGTCCATAAAGAAAGCCATTGTACTGAAAGTGAATGTGGTCTATGATAAATAGTCCAGGGGATAGAAGAACGGACAAGGCGACAGCATGTGCAGTGATGTTCGTCTTGGACGTCTTCACATAGCTGTGGACTGTCAGTAGCAATCCTCTTGGCAGAAAGGGTGTTCATCACAGATGCAGTGCATAGACCAGGACCAGCTCAGTGGCAATTACGGTGGCTCTTTGAAAGTAGATGGTCTGCCAGCTGTCGTAGTTGAGAGCCTTGACATTGAGCAGTGCTGGTTCGACGTATGATGCGATTTGGGATAGGAGCCATTCAAAGTAAGCGAAAAAAGGAGGATAGTCAAGAGTCCATTCCGAAGTTTTCTGGATGTAGGGTTAAATAGGGTCTGTTTGAGGGGGGTGTATGGTTGTGTACTTCATAATACCACTCTTTGATGGGCAAAGAATGGGTCAATGCTAGCCAGTTACGGTGGACCTCAAAGTCTGTCGACTTGCTGTTGGGAATAATAATAATAATCAGCATGGGAGATGATGGAAAATGCGACAAAAAGCATTTTTTTGGCTTACTATGCGGGGAAAAGAAGGACCTTCAGGGCGGTAGCGACGATGGCGCATTGGGCGATTGATGGATACAATTCCGACATGGCGACATGAATTGCTGACTGGTGAGCAATGGACGCAGAGCACACATGGGGAGAACAGGCTGGAAGTTGTGCATCACGTGACGGGGTTAAGCGAGACGCTAGTTAGTTAGCTGATGAGCTAGGGTCAGGGTCAGCGGTTGAGCAAGGCTGTCCTGTCTGTCTGTCTGGACTCTGGACTCTGGACTCTGGACTCTGGACTCTGGACTCTGAGGCAAACAAGGCATGCGGCATCAGACAGCCAAGTCAAGCATGGAAAAAGCAAGTCAGGGCGAACTTGTGGACGAAACATTGATTGACAATTGACATGCGGATACCCGTCGACAGACTTGGCCAGGGATGAGGCGCTGGAGAGTCTGGAGAGCAGCAGCAATAATAATTAACTACATAGTAACTAGTTACTCAGTACGGAGTACTCTCGATAGTTAATTATGAATTAGTTAATACCTACGGAGGTGCTTACCAGTTCAAATGACTTCTGGCCTGTGCGCTCGTATTCGGCCCAGTTTCGGTGCCATCAAACTTGATCCTTACAGTACAACTCATTCTGCATATACACTATATTTGTATGGGTTTTATATAGTCTCAGTGAAATGAAAAACCTGTGTACGCTTGTGTGATGTTTGATCAACTATATCTATCACTTTTTTCAGATTGAAGCATTTCAACATGGTGAACGCTCATGATATTTCACTGAGGGCTCATGTAGTAGGCCTACGCTTACATGGAGCCTCTGTGAAGGAGGTTGAGAGGGTTACTGGTATTAATCAACGCCAGCAATTAAGGTGGCTCAAACGGGCGGAGGAGCGTGGCTATGTGAAGGATACTCCTCTTGCTGACGAGTATCTTGCTGACGAGCCACCCAAACGACAGAAGCTTAAGAGGACTGCTTCTTTTGATCAATTGGTGGCAGAGAAGGTGCGTCGGGATCGATACGGGCGTGAAAAGAGTACTATGGAGATTGCAGCTGAGTTTAAAGCAGAGGGCAGAGATGTAGGTCACATGACTGTTTGGAGATCATTGAAGAGTCAGGGCTTTGTCAACGTTAAACCTACGAAAAAACCTGGCCTCACGCCAAAGATGAGGACTGAGAGGCTCAAATTTGCTCAACGATATGAGCATTGGACTCTTGAGGATTGGAAAAACGTTATATGGAGTGACGAAACCTCAATCGTTTTAGGCCAGCGACGAGGCAGTCTTCGTATTTGGCGGCAACCACATGAGAAATCCGTCAAAAGTTGTATCAGAAACAGGTGGAAGGGATTCAGCCAGTTCATGTTCTGGGGCTGCTTCTCATATGATGCTAAAGGACCCTGTTACATATACCCAAAAGAAACAAAAAAAATGAGAGACGCTGCTGTCAAAAAGGTGGAGAAACTTAATCAGTTCTATGAGGCTCAAAAAAGAGAGGAGTGGGAGCTTACTACTGGCATGAGGAGGGTAGCGTTGAGAACCAAGCCTGGCAGAAAGCCTCAGTGGAAATGGGATAAGGCCCATGGGAGACTCGAACGCGAGAGCAAAAGTAATGGAGGGATTGATTGGTTTCGCTATCAAACAGAGGTCCTTGAGCCCCTTATGATACCCTTCGCAAAGCAGTGTATGATACAACGCCCTCTCACAATTGTACAAGAGGATAAAGCTCCTGCCCATTCACATTGGATACAGAACCATCTGTATGAGAAGGAGCAGGTCCCACGGATTGTTTGGAACGGCAATTCACCGGACCTCAACATGATTGAGCCTGCATGGCCATGGCTCAAAAGAAAAACTACTGAAAAGGGAGCCCCTGAGAACGCTGCAGAAATGGAGCAACGATGGCGTGAGGCCTGGGATAACCTGGAGCAAACAAGGATCCAATTATGGATCCAACGTATCGTACGCCATATTCACATGGTTATCCTCCTGGAGGGCGGCAACGAGTATACAGAAGGGCGTTTTGATAAGCCTGGTCACCATACTCATGAGATGATCAACCCACCCAACCCCTCTAACCTACCTGATCCAGAGGGACACACAATTGATCTTGCAGATCTGCCACGTGATCTACTCCCTTCACTGTACTCTGACTCCTCAGCCTCATCTGACGCAGGTGATTGGACCTTCAACCGGCCAGTTTTTGGTGATTTTAGAGATGACATGACATGGAGTGAGTTGGAAGATTTTGAAGCTGAGAACAGTGGCATAGATGATGATGAGGGCACAGATGCTGATGCTGAAGGAGATACAGATGATTGTATAGATTACTAGCTTTAATTTGACCTCCCAAATGTTCACATAGGAGCTGTTTTGGTGGAGTTATGATATCTAATTCACCCTACTCAATATCCGAGCACAGGCCATCTGCCACACTCGGCACGAATACGAGCGCACAGGCCAGAAGTCATTTGAACTGGTAAGCACCTCCGTACAGGCCACATAGTTATTAGTGGAATCACCCGGCAACGGCACGATTCCGCCCACGTGAAAACGTGAGTCGACTTGCGTGTCGAACAACGCGTCCAGACTCCAGACTAGTCAAGTTGTATTGTATTATTTTGGTAATTACTAATTCGTACCTATGCATGTCATAATAACAATAACAGTCAAACTAAACCGACCCAGGTATAATACCATACACCAAGGGCGACCCTGACACTGGCCCCAAGCCAAGACAACAACGACGACAATGCATGCACCACTGGCACCAGCCAAAGCAATAATGCCACCCCGTCCTCGCTCTCGTCCTCTTCAATGGCAAACACGGCAATCAATAATAATAGCCTGGAGTAGGAATTGATATTCACAATGCAATTTCAGGGTTTGCCTTGTGTGTGCGGTTCGGGTCATGGGCCCTGCGGCGTTTAAAATAAGCCCTGGTATGCGAAGCCCACTATGCCTTCTTGGGACGCTTCATTTGCGCCAGCTCTCCTGTCTTGACTCTTTGGCCCAGTTAGCATTTCTCACCGACCTCTTCTCTTTTCCACTCGACATCAGGTTGTGATCCCTCTTCTTCGGTCCCCCTTCACTCCTTCTCTACTACTTTTCTTGCTGCATCTGGGCGCCTCGACAACTCCCGCCTCCTTGCCGCCTTCATTGTTCTTGTTCGCTCTTTATAGTGTTGGCTACCTCCAAAAACCTGCCTCCAGGCCCTGCACACGAGCCTGCCGCCTATCTGCAGCATAATTGCTTGCTGTTCGCTGTCCAAGCCTCTAATCACCCTGCCATCTGCTTCCGTCTCGACCGTGTTGCGACGGTTGGCTTGTGGCCGTCTCGAGTCTCCTGGAACTGCTGCGAGCGAGCCACCATTGAGCATTCTTCCCCCCTTCGCTTTGGTGCCTGTCAGCCCTGTGCAAGGTGCCGTTTGCCATTGTGTGCTTTTGGACGTGAGTCTGCCCTGTCATCTCGCCTCACCTGCCCGTATTCAAGCCTTTTTTTGCTGATTCTCGCCAGCGCTCTCTACACAAGTTTTAATCCAGCGACGTACCCTTTGTCCTCGTAGCGACCATTCTGCAACCGGTTGCATCTTCACATTCGCACTTATATATTTTGCTGTCCGGTCCTCTGAGTCCCGGACGCCGTAATACACCTTCACCACGGCTGTACTATCTGAAAACGCGCGGGTCAGCTTTAGCCTGCCTCCGCACCTGCTCGCCATGCAGCAACACGAAGCCGCCTCGTCGGCCCCAAGCGGCCCCCGTTACCAGACCAACTTCCACAGGCAGGTCAACGGCGGCCACCACGGCTTCTCGCACGGTGCCTTTGCTACGAACCAGCCGGGCTACGCCGACAGGCACCCCGAGCGATCAAACACCATGTCCATCAACACTGGAAACCTCGCCCCAGGCAATCGGAACGGCAATGAGCTCCAAACGCCCGGGACTGGATTTGACATGAACTTCACACCACTTCTGCCCTCGCAGCTGCTCTTGGGCAGTCCCTTCCAGCCCGGCTCGCCTTCAGCATTTGCCTCGCCGCAGTATCAAAACTTTGCAAATTTCACCAACCAGAACCAATCGCAGCAGCAAAACCAATCTAACCAGGTGGCATCACCCCTGCAGCAACCGCTTTCGCCCCAGCTATACCAGAACCTCATGTCTCCAACGAGCATGAATGGCGCGGGCTTCTTTGCGGGTCCCCAGTCCCCTACTGGAGGATTCTCTGGCTTTGGTGCTCAGGGCCTTGGTGGCCTGGGCTCGCAAATGCCCATTGCCCCTGGACTGGTTTCTGGCACCAGCAGGACTGTGTACTTGGGCAACATCCCCCCGGAGACGTCTGCAGAGGAGATTCTCGGCCACGTAAGAAGTGGCCAGATCGAGTCTGTCAGGCTTCTGCCCGACAAGAACTGCGCCTTCATCTCCTTTTTGGACAGCAGCTCAGCAACCCATTTCCACTCGGATGCAATCTTGAAAAAGTTGTCGATTCGAGGCCAGGACATCAAGATTGGGTGGGGCAAGCCGTCTCAGGTCCCGACATCGGTAGCGCTTGCCGTGCAGCAATCAGGAGCTTCCCGCAACGTCTATCTTGGCAATCTGCCCGAAGATGTTTCCGAGGAAGAGCTTCGTGAAGACTTGAGCAAATTCGGCCCCATCGACACTGTCAAGATTGTGCGAGAAAAAGCCATTGGCTTCGTGCACTTCTTGTCCATTGGCAATGCCATCAAGGCTGTTGCGCAACTGCCTCAGGAGCCCAAGTGGCAAGCCCCCAGGCGTGTGTACTACGGCAAGGACCGATGTGCCTACGTCTCAAAGACGCAGCAACAGAATGCGGCTCAGTACTTGGGCATTGCTCCTGGCTATGCCCACGTCTTGAACGGAGCAGACCGTGACATGATTTCGAACGCTTTGGCCCAACAATCGGTTGCTGCGGCTGCTGTTGCAACCTCTGCTGGCGGTGTCAACAACCTTGGCAACCGGACCGTCTACCTGGGAAACATTCACCCTGAGACCACAATCGAGGAGATTTGCAATGTTGTACGTGGTGGTCTTCTTCACCACATCAGATACATTCCCGACAAGCACATCTGCTTTGTGACCTTCATCGACCCTACGTCGGCTGCATCCTTCTATGCTCTCAGCAATCTCCAGGGCCTCATGATCCACAACCGCCGCTTGAAGATCGGTTGGGGCAAGCACTCTGGTGCCCTTCCTCCTGCTATTGCTCTTGCTGTTAGTGGCGGAGCTTCACGCAACGTCTACATTGGCAACCTAGACGAGTCCTGGACCGAGGACCGTCTGAGGCAGGATTTCTCAGAGTATGGTGAGATTGAATTGGTCAACACTCTTCGCGAGAAGAGCTGTGCCTTTGTCAACTTTACCAACATTGCCAATGCTATCAAGGCGATCGAAGCTGTCCGTGGCCGAGAGGAGTATAAGCGATTCAAGGTCAACTTTGGCAAGGACCGTTGCGGGAACCCCCCGCGGCAGATGAACCAGCAGGCCCAAGCCCAACAGGCTGGCAGTGATGGCGTTCAATCACCATCGCCTATCAATGGGCTTCACCCTAACCGCGCGGGCGCCTCCGTCTCGCCCACTGGGTCTGGTGCACCTGGCTCTGGTGGCAGCACCAATGGACAGTTCCCAGCTCTGCAAGCTCCTGCGCCTGCCAACATACTGAACTCGGGTAACAACAATCCGTTGATGATGTACCTCCAGGCCCAGCAGCAGCAGCAGCAGCAGCAACAACAAGCAGAAGTCAGCCTTCAGCAGCAGCAACAACAACAACAACAAAGCCAGCAACAACAATCCTTCCAGTCTCCACAGGCAGCTTTCTACGGTGCTGATCAGCTCAACCCCACCTCGCAGCCCCATCACTCGCACACTTCACATAACAGCACTTCGAGCTTCAGCCTCATCAACGGAAGCTCGGCTGGCACTGGCGCAACTACCGTTGGTGGCCTGCTTGCTCCTTCAAACCTGAATGCCCGCGCTCAGCACTCACGCGCTGTCAGCCTTCCGGCCTTTACCCAAGGACCATTCAACCACACTGTCCAGTCAAGCCAGGCTCCTCAACAAGGCTCCTTTGGTAGCCTGAGCTCCGGCGTTGGTGGTTTCGGCAGCGGAAACGGCGGGTACGGCCTTGCGATTCAAGGTGATGGCGGACTCCCCGGATGGGCCGAGGAAGATGTCCTCGCGCAGTAAACAAAAGCTGGTCTGGAATGGGATAGGGCGAAGAAAAGTAAAAAGGGGCATGCATGTGCTTGGAAGTTCACTTCGTTGTGCGATATTCCCCACTTACCACATTTAGTTGTCGCTTCTCCCTACTTTCTCCTTTCACTTTTTTTTTCTTGTCTTTTTTTACTATTTTCTTGGATCTTCTCCCTTCTCTTTTGCATCATCTCTCAGTCGAGGTTAGGCGGAGGACACTTGGCGTTCAGAATGTTCATCTTGGATAACTTGTTGTAATCTGATCTGCGTGTAACACCCTGCCTTAATACTTGACACTTTCCTCACGTTCACTTTCGCATTTCTTTCTTTCTTTCTTTCTTCTTCTTCTTCTTCTTCTTCTTCTTCTTACCCTTTTTTACCTGTAGTGGAGAGGCTGTAGTTTTAGATACCTATAGGGCTGTTATGCTAGGGTGCCACATGTATGGATTGAATCAGGGGTGCTCATGGTCTGCGCTGTCGGCAAAGGATAAGATCAATGAAAGGTATAGCTGATAAATTTGCTTTGTTACTCTTGCCTTGAGTGATGTATATAATGTCCTTGACCAATACGATGCAGATGGTATATCAACAACTTGCCAAAGAAAAAGTGTATACTCCCGTATTGGTTTATCCTTGTGAAGGAGGGTCGAATAGTTAAACCATTGGGAAAGAGTGCCGGGAGGTACTTGATCATCCTAAAAATACTCCACCTCTTGGTTGCAAATTCGCCCAGTTGGTTATATCGATCTTTAATCGCTGCATTTCCGACAACTTGTGCCATCTCACCGTGCCACTTAATAACACGAACGACCTAGTGATTGAACGTATTTCGATATATATAAAAGGACGCAATCCCAAGCTTTCAAAATCGTCTGGTGATAAAAGTCATTCATCTCACAAGAAATGTACATAAAGCAGTAGACAACTTGAAGATATCAACTTTTTAATACACTCAAGTGATGCTAAACAGAATAACTAACATAGTTATAATACTCTTTACCAAAACCCCCCCTCCATGCCATACAATACATACATTTTTATTTCATTCAAACCCTCCGACACCAACAGCTACTCCATCCTCCCCCTAAGAAAAGCCGCAGCTTGCGATAAACTATCATCAGCCTCTGGACTATTCCCAGCCAAACACACCCAAATATGTTGCATGTCCCTTGGTAAATCCAGCTGAACCTCGACCCCCGCCTCGACAGCCCTCTTTGCCAACGCAGCAGCATCGCTCTCCAAAATATCCGACGTGCCCGTCGCCAAATACATGGGCGGCAAGCCCTTCAAATCAGCACGCAGGAGGTCAACCAGCGGATCGTCCAAAGACGCATTGCCCAAATACGCAGCAATAACACCAGGCAATGCCTCTGGAGAAGCAAGCGCATCTTTGCCGCTATTCCGCCGATAACTCTCGCCCGAAACGCGCATATCAAGCCAAGCAGAGAAAGCAACAATAGCCGCAGGCATAGGAAGCCCTTTATCCCTGAGCCGCAGCGACACGGAAACCGTCAGATTGCCGCCCGCCGAGTCGCCAGCAAGGGCAATACTCTTATGCGAAATGCCACGCTCATTCAAGAGCCATTGGTACGCAGCCGTGACGTCATGGATCTGGCATGGGAACTGGTGCTCTGGGGCTCTGCGGTAGTCGATGAGGAGGGCATAGGCGTTTGTCTTTTTGGCGAGGTGTGCTGCTAGCTTGCGGTGGCTGGCTGGACTTCCTGCTATGAAGCCGCCGCCGTGCAGGTAGAGGATTACTCGGGATGGCGACGACGTGCTTGGTTGGCACCATATTGCTGGGCGGATGGTGCCGGGGCATTGCACTTGTTCGTATGTCACGTTTGTGGGCTCAGAGGCTAGGCTTCCGCATTCTTCCATGACTATTCGGTATAGGGCTGTGTCAAAGGGTTCTTTGGAAAAGTGGGGGGTGATGGATTTCCAGAATTGTTCCATTTCCATGGTGGTTGGCTGTGTTGGATTGCTAGGGGGTGTGAGTTTGGGTTGGCTTGGTTTGATTGTGAAATCTGCTTGGTTTGGATTATGCTTCTTGGTGCCCAGGTGGGACGGCGGATGAAGCATTGTATATATCACTAGTTGTTTTTGTTACATGGTGAAGCCGAGGGTTGGTAGCCTTGGGAGATGGTGCTTCCCTCGGCCCCGTAGGTACTTAGTAGGTACATTCCAACGAGTTGCAAATGATGACACATGTCAGCCGGATGTCGGCTCCGCTCATACAACCAGCTGAGATGGAGCTACAAAGAGTGTAAAAGGCTTGTCTTATTGTAGTCCATGTTACCAAGGGCCACACAGAAACGTAGGTAACCTCATTGCTGGAGGGGAAATTGAGAACATTTATGACCAGGCCGTGAGCCATGACGATCTTGATACTAAAGAAAGGCCATGAAAAGGATCTGGAGTGGCGATATCAAACCCAGGGCAATCACGCAATATGCTTAACCTCTACACCATCAAAATCACCCTTCTGACGCCATTCCGCGAGGACTCTGTCAAAATCCGCCTGTCCCCTGCCCCAAATCGCACTTCGAGCCATCTTGGCGAGCTGTGCTGGGTCAGAGACCCCATCAAGCTCTCCCTCGGCATTTATGTAACTAGGCGTACAACCTGCCGTCACGCCAAACATATGGGCAAGGGAAGCAACCTGTTGTGACCACTTCTCTTCGCCCTCTGCTGTCGCCTCAACCGTGAAATTGTACTTGTAGGGCGAGCCCTGTGACGCAACAGAGGCAGTGCGTTTCATAGCACTGGCCATGATGTGCGCCATTTGAAGCGCACCCTGGTGAACGGTGTAGGTAAAGTTGGGGTTCCCACCAGCCTGGATGAAACCTGGCCAGAACATGTTGGGGAAATCGTGGCTCGTCAGGCCATGCAGTGTTGTGACTCCGTTCTTCCATTTCTTGTCCAGATCCACGCCGTTGCGGCCGATGACATCGACGCCAACACGGCCAGGAGGGCTGAAGAGGAAGGGACTTTTATAACCAGTCCCGAGGATAAGCACGTCAACGTCGTAGAGCTGGCCTTTCACAACAAGTCCCTTTTCAGTGATCTCGTCAATGCCCTTGCCGTCGGTATCGACCAGCTCGACGTTGGGCTGGTTGAACGTTTGGAGATATTCATCGTGAAAGCAAGGCCTCTTACAAAATCCAGGGTACCACGGCTTCAGCTTCGCCGCAACGACGGGATCCTTGACGATGCAATCGACACGATCTCGGATCCTGCTCTGGCGCTTCAAGTCGATTTCGCGTAGGTATTGGTAATAGGCCTGAATCTCCTCCATGGTCTTGGGCTGCCGTGAAGAAGTGCCAGTGAGTGCACTGTACGACAACATGGTCGTCCAACCATCGTTGACTAGGTCCACATCTGGTTTGGGTTCAGTGTTGGTGGGGAACGTATTGAAGTTCTGGCACCGTGCCGCCCACCATCCAGGCTTGTCACCGATTTCCTTCTTGAAGGACGCCAGGTCAGTGGGACGATTGCCTCGGACGTCAACGGCTGACGGCGTGCGCTGGAAGACGCGCACAGAATCGGCGTATTTGGCCAGTTCCGGTACGATTTGTACGGCTGATGCCCCAGTTCCGATGATTCCAACCTTTTTGCCTCTCAGATTCACCAGGGCAGGGTTCTCTGGAGTGCCTCCGGTGACATTGTAGTCCCATCGAGCGGCATGGAAACAGTCTCCGGCGAACGTCTGCACGCCCTTGATTTTGGGCACTTGAGGGATAAGCATCAGGCCAGTGGTGAGGAGAATGAATCGCGCCCTCACAGTGACGGGCTCACGCTCCTGACCATCACCTAGTTGCTCCGCAAGCCGGATCACCCAGTCCTTGGCATTGTCGTCCCAGGCGGTGTCAATCATTCGTGTTCGGAACCATGTTTTGTCAGACAGGCCGTACTGTTTGGCTACGCGCTCACACTGCTCCCTAATCTCAGTACCAGATGCATACTTGTGCTTGGGAATGTAGCCTGTTTCTTCGAGGAGCGGCATGTAGATGTAACTTTCGACATCGCACATCAGACCTGGATATCGGTTCCAATACCAGGTGCCGCCAAATCCGGCCGCGGTATCAACAAATCGAAAATCCTCTTTTTTGAACCCGGCTTGTAAAAGTCGAACGGCAAAGACAAGGGCGGCGATACCTGTGCCCATTACGAGGATTTCCTCTCTGTCGCCGTTGGCGGGACGGGGCATCGTCTCGTAGGCTGATAAATCAGCCCATGGATCTTGCTTGAATCGCCGGAACTTGGGCAAGGAATAAAGATCGGTGAACTGAGAAAGCCCATCTGAACGGATACGCTTGTCATGCTCATTTTTGTACCTCTCCTCGATTGCGGTCATGGTTTGGTCAGACTTGGTCAAGTCCAAGGCGCCATGGTTACCATTGGTCTCTGGTACTGAACCCATGGCTGCTGCGTCTCTTAGATCAACGCTTTATACCTACCTATGCTGCAGGTAAAGAATTTATGGAAGAGTCTCCACTCGCGACAAACTCTAACCTACGCTGTGTCTTTATTTATGCCTTGGGTTTTACGTCAACGAAAGCCAGGACGCACTATAGACAGAAAGCGCCCTCGGCAATCATTAGTTATAGTGGTTGTAGTGTTGCCGAGGAGCGAGACCAGTGGATGGACATCCGAGGGGATATAAATAAAAGGAAGTCCAAAGAACTAGGCAAGTAAAGAGAGCCCTAGGATGCTTGGTAATATGTCTAGCTGTGGCGTTTGGTGCAATGTTACCTATAATAGGGAGCGGGGTATCATGTCGAATACCTATTAATAGTCTCTGGCTCTGTTATTATCGGCTTGCATATTCGGCCAGGCGCTTTTCGTAATTAGCTTGCTTGGATTTACTGACTAATCTCATCTAATCGCAGGAAGATTCGAAGCAGATTCCAAGAGAAAACAAAACTTGTCTTTATTTACCATGCGGCCTGCGCAATGGATGTGCCTCAGTATTACTACAAGGTCATTAGACTCAGTCTCGCCACTGCTCTGAAGTATAGGTACTTACTAAACATAATCATCCAGACTAACAAGGTCCGGCTCACTAAATAGCAAGTAAAAGTATTTGAGCGTTTCAGCCATCCAGAAACTCTCGCATTCGTCCAACTTTTGTGTTTCACGACCATCTTCTACAGTGACATCTGCAATCGCAGAATGTGCATACTCGGCAAATGTCGCATTGTTGATGGACTCAAACATGCGCCAGGCAACATCTTGGAGCGTTGCATCACCCGTGATGCGATAGAGAACAAAGACAGATTCGATAGCTTCAGGCCTAAAAGAAGAGTTCAGCATGGATCACGCAATTGAGCAGCGACTGTGTAACGTACCGCAGCAGGAAACGCGGGTCCTTGATGCTAGAAAACCCAGGCTGTAGACCATCTGCCTTGATAATGTCGCGAACATCTACGTCGTGTCCACCGTCTTCAGGGTACTCTTTCTTGACCACTGCGTGCCATCGATCGGTGCTCCATGCACAATCCTCTTCACCATGGCAAGGGATAGCTTTGAACGTCTCAGGCATTACCCCCGTCGGCATGGAGTCATAGGCCCAAATGCAGCCATCCACCAATCTGCGAGCTATGTCGAGATCCTCTGTTCGATTGAAGATTTGAGCAGCAAGTGCAACCATACCACCAGCAAAGCAGGCCAAGTGCTGCCCTTCTGGAACAAGCTTGACTGTGCCCAAAGTACTAGTGCGAACAGTTCCTGAGATGAGAACATTTTGGTTTTGCGGTATCATGGGACGAAAAAACAAGTGCTTCTTTGCAGGCTCTATAGCGGCTTCGTACAATTCGCGATACTGATCCGACAGACCTCCTAGGAGAAGGTGTTGCTTGGGCAGATATTCATACAAGCTATCCGTCATGCCACCAAGAGTAAATGTCTCTCCGTCAAACTCTTCTCGTTGAGGACTAACAAGTATGGGGAAAAGACCCGGCAGGTTGGTTTGGTGTTGATGTTCTTCCAAAAGGTCGGTAATCCGCTGTACTGCGTCATAATATTTAGCGTTTCCCGTAATTTGCGAAAGTCGCGTAAACTCGAGTGTAAGAGAACCAATCTCAGCGCTGAGTGCTTGAGGATCGGCTTCCTGGTAGCCATTGAGAGCACCACTGTCGCCTGTTAGCCCGCAGTTATCACAATTCGAGAACAACGCACTTCTCCCAATTCCAGCGTGTGATTGGCATTCGGTTTGGCGTGTCAAATGCAGTGTAGAGCATGTCTCCGAGATCCGTGGCCTGGGCCAATAAGGAAGGATGCTTCTTCTCGCTCAAGTCGTATGCAGAAAGCAAGCCTCCGAGGAAGCGAATGGTGGTCTCGAATACATTGACGCGCTCTATAGCCGAGGTTGTAAAGTCAATCTTCTTCACTGCCTTGACAGCGGCTTCGAATTCTTCCTGCAGATCCATGATGATGAGAGTGTCCAAAGTGTCCACCAAAGTAGCGCCGCGCTGGCCAAATTCATTTTTGAACCCTCCTGTTACAGGCGTGACCTCGTCCTGCAGCCACGCATGCTTCTTGTATCCGTTCCAGGTATGCAGGAATGCATCTTTGACGGCCGCTTGTCGCTGTAATCTTTGTTCCTTGTTGTGCTTGGTCTCGACGCCAAAAGCGTGCTGGATGCGAGGGATGGGTGTTGGTTCGCCGGATGGGAGGGCTCTTAGTGATGATACAGGGTGTCGAATAGCAACATTTTTCCAGACCACGGGATGTTCGATCTTGCGTGAAGATGTCGAGGTCGGCGAGGGGAGCTCATCCGACAAGGTGTATTGGCGGTAGACAAAAAACAATAATATGGCAGAAACGCAAAGCACAAGGATGCGGCGGGAAAAGGGGCTCATGGTGTCGGATATATGTTTATTGGTCATAAACTCATCTATGAAGTCTAGGGAAACCCTTTGCCATATCGCCAACGCCAGTGAAAGAAGCAAAGAAGCAGATTCAAAGTAACAAGTATGTAACAAGGCCAACTATGCCAAAGGAGGGTGGGATGAGGGAAGAATACTCTGTCAAGGTATTGTATTTGTATGTACTCCGTACATGGCGAGGAGAAAAGGAGAGCAGCTTCGATACCTAATAATAGTAGGGATTCACTCGACGCGCGTTGTCGTACGGCTAGTGCCTGCAGTTTTTGGCTTAGTTGCCGCTCGCTTAACTACTACGTAGCAAGGGATCCCTGCGTCGATCATGGTTCATTGAGCAGGCGCGACTCTGCACGCAACCGCAACCACCACAACCACCACAACAACCTCCACCACAACCTCTACCTACAGCCACAAAGAACATTGTTAGCATGAAGTACTACGGGTATGGGCCTCTCCTACACGTACGTGCTGCATCAGTGCTGATCTTTCCAGACTCTTTTTCGTCAGCAATCCCACTTCAGCCCTCGACACTGCACTCGACACGGTGAATACGCTGATTCAAGGCATTGAGACCAGCTTCACCACAGCAACACGCCAAGCGCCATGGTCACTGCAGTATAGAGCGTTTCGTGATAGCGCCCCGCCAGGTGCTACTGCTACTGATGCAGATGGCAAGCCTAAACCCTACAGCCACACGCTACAACAGCACCTTCACCTCACGACCCTAGGCCCAAATCGAACATATATCTGCATACAACCCCCGACAGGCAAAGCCACCGTGACCGCCATACCTCTGCATCAGCAAGAAGCCCTTGCCTCGCTGCTTCAGATCCAATTCGCTGCTCTCTGGAAGCCACGCCATGTGCTGGCTGTCCCAGAAGGCATCACCTATACCAGCGGCCTTTGCACCATGCAGATTGGAGAACTGCGGTTTGTGCGCCGAGGCCCATCGTCCAACGACATCTTATCCCCTGGTGTCGTGGTCTGTATTGGCACAGAAGTTGGCGGCGAACCGATGGACGACGAGAACGGCACAGGAGACGACGCTGACGATTTGCTCGACTTGGATTACGCGCAAGCCATCATCCGCGATTGCTGGGCAAACATCAGGGAGGGCCGTGATTTGGGCAGGTCGGAAGTTCGCGAAGTCATGATGGCACAAGAAAACGTAAAGGGCGTTCAGGAGACAGAAGCCGCTGTTCGCATGTGGTCTGAGGTGCTACGACTGAGAGGCTGAGAAACATCACAAGCACTCAACGTACGAGCCAGAGGGAAAAGAGCTCCCCTGGAACCGAAAAGGTCAATATGTATTCGCTATGGCCACGGCTAACGAACGGCTGCGCTCCTGGTATCACAACATCATCGCTCAAGCTGTAATGCCTAGATCTTTGAGGATGATGCTTGCCGCCTTCTCACCAATGACCAAGGCTGTGTTATTTGTATTCGCACCCACGTTTTCTGGAGCAATACTCAAATCTGCAAGCTTCAGGCCCTTCACACCGTACACGTTCAGGTTACCATCTACAACGCCCTCTTGGTCCCTGGGTGCCATTTTACACGTTGCCATCGAATGCCATGTTGTATTGACGTTTTCGCGCAGCCATTGCTCGATGGCTTTGTCGTCTTCGGCGCTGTATTCCAGATCTTTTACATTAGTCAATGGCGCATCTGTCTCGATGAGCGCCGCTTTGGATCCAGGAGGAAACTTGGGATGTCCAGCAGCCAGCTCGCCGCGGTAGTAATTTGTCCTCCGGAGAACTTCACGCTGCCTCTTGTACGCCCAAAGCTGCTTCTTCAAATCAATATCGTCTGCGTCATTGAAGAAACCAACGTCGAAATCTAGCTTATCATTCACCTTGGGGCCTGTAATGTGCATGTGGCCTCGAGAGTATGGGTATGCTGTATATGTGCCTGTGGTGATGTATTGTCCTGGTGGCGCAGACGCAGGGTCTCCAAGGAAACATGATACCACGCCACATAGCATCAATGGCCGCTTTTCATTGTTTTTGAAGTCGCGATCCCAGGCTGCTCTGAATTCTGGACCCAAAGCCGTAACCTCCTCTTCGGTCGGGCGCAGCTTGCCAGAAATGTCGATGGCGTTCCAGCCCAGGACCTTGTCTTTGTTCTTGACCAGCTCAGCTGCATCAACACGGCCGCTGAGGATGCGGTCAATTGTCTGGTCTGGCTCGAGATTCGTCTTGTAGGGATAAAGAAGAAGGTGGTGGTCTTGGTAATCTTTGCCAACACCGCGTAGCTCTTCCACAACGGGGACACCTGCGCGGGCCAGGATCTTGGAATCACCCAACCCGGAGCGCTCAAGTACTGGAGGGGTTCCACAAGCTCCGCAACTGACTACTACAAGCTTGCGTGCCTTGACGCTCTTGACGGGATGGGCCGTCAATCCTATCTGGGCCTGGAATTCTGGATTCGGGGTGTACTCAACACCAGAAGCGCGTTTGTTTTCATCGAACAAGACCCTGACGACTTGGGTCTCTGTGAGTACGTGCAGATTTGGATGCTTGCCGTCGTCGATCTTCGGATGGAGGTATCTGTGCGCCGTATCCTGGCGCTTGCCATCGGGACTCACATAACGCTGCCAACGTTGGAAGCCTCCGTTATTTTCGAGGTTTTGCAAATCTACCATCTCCTTCATGCCAGCAGCCTGTGCAGCACGCATAAAGTCATCCTCGGCTGTTTTTGCGCGAAAGCCGCCGTCAGATATGTGGATTGGACCATCGTAACCATGGTCTTTCTTGTCACCAGGACCGTGATATGTCTCAAGCTGCATAGCTGTCAGCAGTCTGCTCTGTATCCCCTCAGCAAGAAGTCGGACTCACCTTGTTCAAGTATGGCCACATGTCCTTCGCAGCCCATCCCTCAGTGTTCCAGCTGTCAAAGTCTGTCCCTTGTGCTCTTGTATACATCATGAAATTTATGGCACTGCCCCCGCCCAAGGTTCCTCCGCTGGGTACAATGGGCTCTCTGTTGGCGAGCTGTGGTGCTTTGTTACCTTGGTAGAAGAGGGCGGTCTTGGTGGTGGGCTGCAGGTTTTGCAGATAGAAGACTGGATGCACGACATGGGGGACATCTTTGTTGTTTGTACCATTCTCAATCACGAGAATGCTGAGCTCGGGTGAATGCTCTGCAAGACGTCCAGCTACGATGCAGCCAGCAGTGCCACCTAGACAATGCAAGTCAGCACATACAAGGCTGCTATGACAAAAGCGGGGGCGATGGGGCAAGTAATTGGTACCTCCAGCAATAATGACATCCACCTCATTGATATCGTCTGCAAGTTTGTTATAGATACCCATCTTGTTAGTGTTGATAAAAGCTTCCCAGGGCAATCCAAAACCCCACACATGCATGCGCGAACCATGATGGTGCTCTTATAGTTAAACCCTTTTGCCCCATAATCTTGTGTCAGGATCTGCTACTCGTGCCATTCACACTCCACCCCGCATCATGATGATAACCAGCACTGGCAGCTCATCTTTTAAGCTGCAAGTAGTTTGGTGTCTGATAATCTGGGGGCACGCCACGCCACGGTCTTAATTCCGCTGGCCTCGACTACCTAGTTGATTGATAGTTAACATGCCCACACGCCCTAATAATTACTTCCAACCCATCAACCTTGCAACTAACGTAAAAGATCTCTACCCCGCATTGTGTGCCGAGCCTGGCCAATCCGTGTGCCATATGACCATCTCGCGGTCGTCCGAGGCGAGATCTGGATGGGGATTGCCAGATCGGGATGTGTGTGTGTGTGTGTGTGTAGATTGTTGTAGCTATCCGATGGGGGGGGGAAGTGTGTCGGATCCGCCTTTTGTGTGTGAGCAAGAGATTACCGGATGGGGAGAGTCTGGCCCCACCTGTGTAGGTCTGTATTGGCTATTAAATAAACAATATTAATTGCTAACTAGTCTGATTTGGTGAGTATTGTGTAATGATTATTAATAAGTCTTGTAGGGCTTGGAATGTGTAGTTGGAGTTTTTTTTTTTTTTTTT
>SSBG01000003.1:680562-692420 GCA_028220655.1 Shiraia bambusicola | reverse complement strand
TAATTGTGGGGGGTGACGAGTCTGATTGGGTGTGTATTGTGTATTGATTATTAATAAGTCTTGTAGGGCTTGGAATGTGTAGTTGGAGTTTTTTTTTTTTTTTTTGAGTTTCTTGTATTAACTAGGTGTCTACGTATGTGTATATGAATGACGATGTGTGGATGTATGGATAAGTGTGGTCTATCTGGGTTGTGGAAGGTGACTAACCTATGTAGTTGGTCTGGGGTTGATGGCTGGATAAGAGTCGTGTAAAGGGACGTTGTTGATTTGGTAACGCTCACTGTTTATTTTCTTGTAGATGTGATACTATTTGTCAAAGAGGCGGTAGATGAGGAAGGCTTAATTTTTATGATAATAAAGTGTTGTTGATAGTCTACCTAGCACTTCTAATTACTAGGTTTTTGGTGATGATGAAGGTAACCTTGAGTGATTACGAGGATGAGTCTCTGTTTGACATAATATTATGCCACATATTTCCAAAGACAATATGCTGTATAATATTTCTTCTGAAAAAAACTGTTTGAATGTCATGATTGCAGCGTCCATTTCTAATGCGTCAATCAGGTCACGTGAGCACAAACTTTCAAGCGAGGAAGGTTTTGAAAACCCGATGTATTGGTAATTAATGATTTGGAATATCGCCGGATCTCAATAGATGGGGATCTGCATGGAACCGTTCACCGGGATCAGCTGTTCGTAAACGAAGGAATTGTGGAGAGATGTGAAAGGGTTCGCCGGATCTGTATGTTGCTGAATCGACGTACGTCAGCATGTTAAGAGTGCAGTCAAATCATGAACCAGGAGACACCACAAGCGGCGACTTCATCGGAGAATGTATTATTATATGAATAGGTAGGGATTCCAGGCTTGCATTTTGTATGAGAAGCGGGGTTGTGCAGTTAATACGACAGTCTCTTTTCATGAGCTTACCTAGAGCAAGCATGGGATGAATTGCGTAATATTAATCGCACGTGGTTTCGGCACCGACGACTTCTTCTAGTTCCCGTCATGTTGAACATTAATTAATTAGTCTATTTCGTTCTGTCGACGTGTAACTGGGACTAATTAATTACCTGGATAAGGCGTCCCGTCTGCTAAACACTTCTCTTTTGTGTGCGGTGCTTTCGCTAGGCATTAACAGGGCGTAGATGCGAGTCGAGTTCATGGCACAGGCATTTCTTGCCGCGGCCTACGACATGTTTCCAAGGTTGCAAGGATACGGAGAATGACTAGGTGTTGTAATTCACCACCATGCGACTGGTTCGCCTAACTAACTGATGACAGGAACCAGGACACATGTAGCCCCTTGTACGAAGAGGCTATGGATCGGCCGTGGTCCTGTTGCCGTTCGGCATATCTGCACGGCGAGACACTCAGCAGACCGGCCCTCTTTCCCGTAATGTATTGACCTCCGCAAAGACCACAAAAGTCCATTGGACAACTGTTGTAACATGACTCTATCATACGAGCGATGCCGTCTTACTGCCATGTGCTGATATGGGCTGGGAGCGTCCAAATTACTTAGGTAGCCCCTCCAGACCCGCGGTTTTGCTTCACGTCACTTGAAATTTCCATATCAGTCACTTGAAATCCGGTGCCAACATGGCCTTACTTTCACCAACAGGTCTGTTTGTACTGGTTGGCGTCTTTGCCGCGTACCTCATACATTGCCTCATACGAAGAGAGAAACATGAACTACCGCTTCCGCCCGGTCCCAAGGGAATTCCTCTCCTCGGAAATCTAAAGGATTTACCGGAGCCTGGGGTACTTGAATGCCACCACTGGTTGAAGCACAAGGATGTATATGGCCCCATCAGTTCCGTCACAGTGCTGGGACAGACTTTCATCATCATCAACGATGCTGATATTGCCATGGAACTTCTGCGCGACCGGGCCATTACAAACTCGGGCAGGCCACACATGGAGTTCAGTGGTACAATGATTGGATGGACCAATACACTAGTCATGAGCCAGCCTACCGAGACGTTCAAAATGCATCGCAAGAATATTGCAAAAGTTGCAAGCTCGGCTGCGACACTATCAGTATTCGATCGCGTACAAGAGGAGGAGTCGGCGCACTTTTTGCACAATGTGTTGGAATCGCCGAACGACCTGTTTGATCACATCCGAAAAGAGGCAGGCGCTGTCATTCTGCGAATCACTTATGGATATACACCCAACGCCCAAGGTGCCGATCCTCTCGTTGATCTTGCAGGAAAAACCATGGAAGAGTTCGCGGACGCAACATCACCAGGACGTTATGTTGTGGATGTCATGCCATTCTGTAAGAAACGTTGCGCTACTTCACTTTGCAGCATGCCAACTAATCTCCTCTTCACAGTGAGGTACCTCCCAGACTGGTGTCCAGGAACAAACTTCAAAGCTACCGCCCGCACCATGGCCGAGCGATTGAACCGCACAGTCGAAGTCCCCTACTCATTCGTCAAGCAACAGCTGCGTGAAAACAAGACCCATTCCACTTCATTCCTCTCCGAAGCCATCAAAAACATTGGCCTCAACTCCCAACTCGAACATGTCCACAAATGGTCCGCTTTATCCATGTACCTCGGCGGCGCCGACACCACCGTCTCCGCCCTCATGACCTTCTTCCTCGCCATGATGCACTACCCCAAAGTCCAAAAGAAGGCCCAAGAAGAACTCGACCGCGTAATCGGCAACACCCGTCTCCCCGTTGGCGCCGACAAGGAAACCCTCCCATACATCGAAGCCATCATGAAGGAAACACATCGCTGGCACCCCGTTGCACCAATGGCTGTCCCTCACACCACCTCCACCGAACAAACCGTAAAAGGATACAGGATCCCCAAAGGTGCACTCCTCTTGCCCAACACTTGGTACGCTCACCACCGCCCCCTCCCCCCATATTGCCTTGATTGATACTAATTCACCTAGGTGGTTCACCCACGACCCCACCACTTACCCATCTCCCTCCACCTTCAACCCCTCTCGCTTCCTCTCGCCTGACCCCCAACCCGATCCTCGCCCGTACACGTTCGGCTACGGCCGCCGCGTATGCCCCGGCCGCTACGTCGCCGACAATGCACTATTCATCACTATTGCTCAAGCCCTCGCTGTATTTGACATTTCCAAACCAGTCGAGAATGGCCAGGTTGTTGAGCCAAAGGTGGAATTCGAGCCGGGGGTTGTGAGCCATCCTGTGCCGTTCAAGTGTGCTATTGGGCCGAGGAGTAAGGCGCATGCGGATTTGGTGAGGCGGGTGGTTAGAGAGGAGTACGCCTGGGGAGAAAGTGATGCCAAGGCTTTGGGGTCGATGGTGTGGATGTGGGGGGAGGGGGGAGAAGGGAGATGAGAAGTCTTTTTAGGATCAAGGATCAAGGAGTGATTGGATAAAGGGTGATGTATAGTTACATTTACTTCTTTTGCAAAAGCTCGATTTACTGTGTGTACTTGTATGTAATCCAAGCATAATAATACCAACCAATCCCAGTCTACCGCGTTTAGTCATTTGCATCATGCCCAAGACTCGGTCCTAGCCATTGGCCTGACGACTACATTGTCAGTCGCTTTCCATGTCTTGAAATCTCTAGCCGCCACCTTTTGTTCAAACATCACATCGATATCCGCCACACTTCTGCCCTTCATTTCAGGGATCAAATACCAACTTGCCGCTGCGCCCAACAAGCAACTAGCCGCATACGTAAAGCCCGTTTTGCCACGAAGATTGCCCTCGTCTGGATTGAACACGTAGGGAAGAACAAGTCCAGCAATGGTGGTAGCGCTAGCAGAAACAAACCAGCCGATACCCTGCGTTTTGGCACGGAGTTGTAGAGACGACGTTTCAGCTGCAATGGCAAAGGAAGCGGGCCACACGCCTACGCCGCACACGACAATGGTGATCGTCATGGATGCTGCTGTCCACCTTTGTAGAAACGTTAGCTAATTGCTCCTTGTCCAGACAGAAAGATGGGGGGGGGGGGAATCAATGCATACCATGTAACAGCAGGAGTAATCTTGAAGCAATTGGCAATGCCCATGGATGCCCAGAGAAGCGAAGAAATGAGTAATGTAAAGATGACCAAGGGTCTTCGATCAATGCGCGATACAACCCAGATGGAAACAATGTTTGCTACGAGTCCGAGCACGATTCCTAGGATGAGGAAGACAATGGAGGTGGAGGGTTTCATGTTGATGAGTTGTAAAAAGTAGGATGCTTTAGCTAGGAGTTGGATGCCAAACATGGCTGTCAAAGCATTTGCAAACATGACGATAAACGTACGGCGGAAATTGCGTTTGTGGAAGCAATCCTTGAAACTGGCCTTGTTGGATAACTCCTCGTGCTCAATGTCTACGAGTATCTTGTCGAGGACAGCTTTGGTGTCGACGTCTGGGGGGTCCAGGCGCGCTTGGGCTGTGAATGCTTGCTCCATTCTGCGCTTGCGGACGCACCATGCTGGAGATTCGGGGATCCAGTATGCGACTACAATGGGGACAAAGGAGAAGGGCCATTGCGAGGCAAATGCGACTGCATACCCCCTGTCGCGGTTCAGCGAGCCGAAGATGACCAGCGCGCCAGTCAATTGACCTAGGAGTGTAAAGGCTGGGAAGAAAGCCATGCCCGAGCCGCGCAGGATAGGAGGAAGGATTTCAGACATGTAGGTTTGGCATGAAGTCATGACTGCGCCAATGGCACCTCCTTGGAAGAACTTGCCAATGAGGAAAGCAACTCGTCGGCTGGTGATGTCTGCTGGGAGGTACGAAATGTACATGACGGCGACACCGACAGCTGATAAAAAGGACGATATGCCTAGCGCAAGGCGACGTCCAATTCTATCCTGGAGCCAGGCACCACAAAGCGAGCCGATCATTGAGCCCAGAGGCGATGCTACGTTCCAAAGTGCGAGCCATGTCGATGGCAAAATCCATTTTCCCTTGTAGAAGATGCCAAAGTCTTTTCTACAGCCGCCATGAATCAGCAAATGTTGAAAGTTGACCAAAGTTTTTGACAGGCGAAACAGAAACAAACAAAACGAAACTTACTGGAATACGGGCATGGCCGAGATGGTGCCGACCACAACGGTATCGTATCCATAGAGAAGAATTCCTGAAGTCAAGGCCAAAGTAACGTACGTGACATTACGGTATTTCTTGACATTCTGCCACAAAGTATTGTGCTCGTCGCTTCCGTGGTTCTGACTCGAATTAATTTCCCTGACTTGCTCGGCCGTGAAGTCTTCCTTGTTGTTCTTCACGCTTTGCGTATCGCTGTGCGCCATGGCCTCCACAAACAATGATCACGAAGAAAGCCCAGGAATGAATCCCAATTTTGATTTGGTTGGAGACATTCTTCATGGGCACCGGCTCGAATATGAACATTCCAAGTGCGTAGTACCAAGATCAGGCTACCCAGGATGTGAAGCGGGGGTCTAAAGGCACAAGCCCAAAGTTCATTAGGGGAGCGAATAAAAGGAAGTGAACTGCAACATTCAATTCCTTTCTGAGCAAAGCGTGCATGCAAGCGCCACCAGCCTCACCCGTGGTCCGTCGGGCCCCATCTTTACCCTTCTTACGGAGTACATAGTAGGTAGGTATACATACTATGTACTGCCACCACCAGTGCGTTGTGCATACGGCCACACTCGAGCTTGTCCAGCGTCACTCATTCAATACACATCGATCGTTCAGAAGGGCGACTTGTGATTTGGACGACTTGCCATGAGACAGAGGAAAAGTGCACAAAAGGGGGCTTGGCTGTTCACATGCTGTGTAGGTAGAGAAGTCGTCGATATGCAGCATGCTTGCATCTTTCATCTATGCTGCTTTCCGCTGCCAAATCAACGCCTTGCAATGCAATGCACGCTTAAAATCATATCAAACGATCAGCTTACTTTGATCCAAATCCCAATGTACAAGTAATAAACCACTCATTGTCGCATGAACCCCAATTTGGTCGCAGATTGGCCAAGGTAGTTGAATCTAGCCCAGAAATGTCTTGACCGCGCCGCCCACATTCTCTAGATCAAGCAAGAAAGTATCGTGGCCGAACAAGCTCTTCTCCTCTCCAAGCTCAATGTGTGTCACATTTTTATTCCCTGCTCGCTTGAGTGTCGTGGCAATTTCCCGCTGCTGCCATGCCGGAAACAATATGTCGCTTGCAACGCCTAGAACCAAGGCTGGCGTGTTTGCGAGAGGCTTGAGCCCCGCCACCAAGTCGGCAGGCGGCTCACTGCCGTCACTTTCTGCGGCATCCAGGTCGACATGTGCCGCCTGCTCCTTTTCTTCGTAAGGCTGATCAGGAAGGGTCAGGTTACAGACTTCGGCGCTACTATCTTCCGACATGACCTTGCCATCCAGGTAAGCCTGCAGTTTACTGCCATTGGCTTTCCGCAATTCGTTGATGCGCTCGCGATGTTCTTGGCCCAAGTCGAAGAGGTCCATTGCTTTTGAAACGTAAAGCAGGCTGTTTGGGTCATACTCGAGACACCACTTCTCTCCAGCATGATCGAGATAGGTCTCAATCAGAAAATCTGGACATAGGGCGGGCGGCCTTGACGGGTCTGCACGACGTCGGCCAAATCGCATTTCCCACTCTGGTCCACTGCGATATGTGACGGTTGCAATCTCACGGGCTAGCTT
This sequence comes from Shiraia bambusicola, assembly GCA_028220655.1. Taxonomy (NCBI): domain Eukaryota; kingdom Fungi; phylum Ascomycota; class Dothideomycetes; order Pleosporales; family Shiraiaceae; genus Shiraia; species Shiraia bambusicola. Next base: position 685,805 of record SSBG01000003.1, on the reverse strand, counting down.
CATACCGCCATGAGGGGGAATGCCATTGTAGTAGAAGCCACGATTCCAGTTTGGATCCATCATGAGCACTAATTACTACATGTATCAGCAAGAGTATATAGCCAAGTTTCAAGTATCACGAAAGCTCACCTTGGCGTTGCGTATGCCTCATGGCGATGCTGTACGGATGGCTGCGCGCGCATCCACTGATGCTGACGATGCGTCCTACTCGATCAGGAAACAGCGATGCCGCTGCCAGACTCTGCATGCCTCCCATACTGGAGCCCACACTGGCGTACAACTTGTGCACGCTTAGGTTGTCCAACAATCGAAATTGAGCCCGCACCATGTCTTGCATGGTCAAGATGGGGAACCTGGTGGCGTATGGCTCGCCATTGGCAGGGTCGATTGAGGAGGGACCCGTTGAGCCATAGCAACCGCCAATGACATTGGTACAAATGACAAAGTACTTGCTGGTATCGAGAGTTTTGCCAGGGCCAATGAATTTCTCCCACCAACCCGGCTTGGAATTTGCCTCTGTGCTGTGTGCATGGCTCGATGCTGACAGGCCAGTATGCAGTAAGATGGCGTTGGTCTTGCGCGGATTGAGAGTACCCCACGTCTCGTAGGCGATGTTGAACTCGGGCAGAATACCGCCCCAGTCGAGCAGAATGGGCTGCTTGGAGTGGAAGTTCAAAGTATGGCCAGAAGTGTAGGATGGCTCGGGTCCTGCAGTGGAGCGCCGTTTGGAGAGGGTAGCGGATCGTGATTCGTGTGCATCGAGACAAGGGAATGAGAGTGCGGGGTTAGTTGACTCTGCTTCTTGAGCCGCCGCGGCATGCTGGGCTTTGCGGGGCGAGTGGCGATGTAGACTCCTTGTGGCTGCTTGCTGAGACTGTTGTGCTGAGGCTTGACCTGGCCTGGACAGCGGGCAGTGGGTTGATGATAGTCGGGTGCTTCTTGATGCAAACCTGGAAAGACTACGAGAGACGCTCATGATGGGGGCGAGGGGGACTACCAGCTGGCGATAATAGTTGGCGAATCTTGGTAGTAATAGTGGGCGATGGGGAAGGTGAATGATATACTACTATGTATGTATAGCATGGCAAGAGTCGCAAGACCCAATGGCCTGCCAAGGATAACTAGTTCCTTCCGCATCAGTCCGATTCAGGCAAGAGGCTTCAACTCCTCATCAACTTCAACTTGCATCCACCACTTGTGCTTTGCTTTGCTGCTTCAAGCCATGAATCGCCATGGCCCTGCTTGCTTCTTGTTCGGGGCAATTTGTGCCGTGTACGAACCAAAGGCTGGCCACTTGGAACTCTCAACTCTCACCAACTGGATAGGCAGCCAACCAACTAGTGTATGCATCACATACATACCTATTATTACTCGGTACTTCTGTGGCCTAAATAGCTAATTATCAGTCAGCAACCCTAGATGGACCAAGAACTGTCCGTTGTTGGTCTTGTTTTCGCCCAGCCTGGTCGAGGATAGAGTTCGGGAGCAGCCGCCACGGCCTAGTTACGGCTGCAGCGGACCATGTTATGTACGGAGTACTCGGTCCTACTATGTACTCTGTATTATAGGTATTACATACCGAGTAATACCTAGTAGCCCAAGTCGCTTGTGCAAACCCCCATGATTGACTGGCTCTTAAAAAGAGGGCTCAGGGAACCGACTCTCGAGAAGCCATGTACATGGCATGGCTTGAGCCTCCACGCAGCTGCCGACAATTGCCCATGGGACCATGGCATTTGACGGTGAGCTATTAGTTGTCGGCGCAAGACCAGAGTGGTAGTTAATCTGAGCAGGACCAAGTTTCACCTGTCACCCACCACCTGACCAGGCTCTTAACTACTGGCGTCGTAAGGCGTACCTTGCATGGCCAGACTTCCAACTTGTCCCAGTTGGCCTCCAAAGACGGCGAACAGGCAACTATTGAGTGTGGCAGACCAGAGCTGATCATGGGACACCAAGAGACGCCGTTTGGAAGTACCTAGCTGGCACTACCCCGTAATGAGTAGGGCCATCAGCGCTGCAGGGACCGTCGGATGTGACCAAGAGGGTGTCGTGGCGTGGGTTTGTAGTACTTTGTAGTGTGCTGCCGAAGATTGGAAATCGAGCGTCATTAGTTACTCAGAAATGCGCGGCTTGGCAGTGCGTCGTCGATGCTGCCATCTCGTCACCACTGCCTTCGCCCATGTTTTTTCACCGTCAACCTTGCATTGTGCTGTGTTTGTGTGATAGCCTGCAATTCAAGTCTAGTCCCCGCCATCTACTTATAATACCTACTATGTAGGCGTCTAGTTATACATACATGCACCCGCCCACCCCTGATTCAGCATCCTGGTCCACTTGGCTTCCGCTCGCACTTGATTGAGCCTTGGGCAAGACGAAACCCTTCCCGCCTCCCCCCCCCCCATCTCCGCACCAACACCTTTACCTACGCCTTTACCTACTACTCCCTTCCCAGGAAGGGCCTCTCTCTCTGCCAGTGGTGAATGTCCCTGCCTGTTTTGTCGGGCTGCCAGCACAAAATCTCAGGAATCGATCCCGCCTCGTCGTGCCGTGCGCATCACCATCGCCCATTGTTGACCGCTCCTAGGCCTTGGATACGCCATGGACGGCCAGTCTCCGCCATCCGTCATGGAACAGGAAGATTATTTTACACCACAGCGCGAGAACCAGCAGGCTTCAGATGTGCAGATTGAAGACTCAGACACCGACATGGCCGCCTCTGCAACGGCGTCCTCCTCGCGAGCCATGTTCACTTCACCTGCCGCCCACGCCCGAAAACCCAACAGAATGTCTCGATCGGGGGCGCCGCGACCCATCATCACACCCACAAGTCCTCTGACCTCGACCATACCGCACAATCTCCTCCCCTCTGCCCCTGCCTCACCGCCTACCCCAGCGCCAAGCCCAACGCCCACACAACGAGTGCCCGACTGGAGCACCGCAGCTGAATACGAAGACTCGCACATCAAGAACATACGAGCACGATTCAGTGACATGGACCGCGCTGAGCGATTGCGGCTGCTGGGAGAATTGCTCAACCTCTGTGACAGCCAGGAGCTGAGCTTTGTTGCTGAATTTGTCAGTCCTAGGCTGAAGAAGGACCCCTTCATGGTTCTACCTACTGAGCTATGTCTACGAGTGAGATATCTGTCTTGTCACATGGCATGTCATGTGGACGCTAACCGACTTGGCAGATCCTGGAATGTGTCGATGACCCCACCACTCTTGCGCGAGCCTCGCAGGTGTCCAAAAAGTGGCGCGAGTTGGTCAACGACGACGGCGCTTGGAGGTTATTGTGCCAAAAGTATTCGTTTAGGGGCCTGACAAGAGAAGAGAGAAGCGACGAGATCGACCCTGGTGACGACATGGAAGATGAGGAAACGAAACCCTGGTGGGTCAATACCGAGCGCACGTCGCGGCAAGAAGATGTTGGGACAACACACCATGTCGAGGTGGCTTCTTCCAGTGCGTGCGCCGAGGGACTGCGGACACAAAGTCTTGACAGAGAGGCCAAAAGGAAAGTCACGCAGCGAAGGCCACCAGCGACAACATATCGATCACACTTCAAGCAGCGCTACATGGTAGAGACGGCATGGCGCAACGGAGGCGTCTGCGATGCACGGCAAATCACGCCGGATCAGGGCGTAGTGACAAGTCTACATCTCACCAAGAAGTATATTGTTGTTGCTCTTGACAATGCAAAGATTCATGTCTTTGATATGCTTGGAGACCACCAAAAGACGCTTCAGGGACACGTCATGGGTGTGTGGGCCATGGTGCCGTGGGGCGATTTGTTGGTCAGTGGCGGTTGTGACCGCGATGTGCGCGTGTGGAATCTCGCAACCGGGTATGTATTTGGGGTGTTTTTTTTTCCTTTCAACCGTGGGCCGAGTCTAACGAAGCAAGCGACAGTTACCCCCAGTTCACACTTCGCGGTCACACGTCGACCGTGCGGTGCCTGAAGATGTCTGATGCACACACAGCCATATCTGGCTCACGAGATACCACACTCCGGATTTGGGACTTGAGGAAGGGTGTTTGCAAGCATGTGCTTATTGGACACCAGGCTAGTGTCCGATGTCTTGAGATACACGGCGACATTGTGGTTTCCGGCAGCTACGACACAACAGCTAAGATCTGGAGTATATCCGAGGGCAAATGCCTGCGCACCCTCACGGGACATTTTAGTCAAATTTATGCCATTGCCTTTGACGGCAGGAAGATTGCGACGGGCAGCTTGGACACCAGTGTCCGGATATGGGATCCAAATGATGGGTAAGTTGATTGGTGGCACTCAACACTTCTGTCACTGACCCTTGGGTACAGCAAATGCCTGGCTGTGTTACAGGGCCACACCTCTCTTGTCGGACAACTCCAGATGCGCGAAGATATCCTTGTAACCGGTGGGTCGGACGGCTCGGTTCGCGTGTGGAGCCTGGCGAATTACCAGGCAATTCACCGATTGGCTGCGCATGATAACAGTGTGACCAGCCTGCAATTCGACAACACCAGAATCGTGAGCGGCGGCAGTGACGGCCGCGTCAAAGTGTGGGACTTGAAGAAGGGTACGTTGGTGCGTGAACTGAGCAGCCCTGCAGAGGCCGTCTGGAGGGTAGTGTTTGAAGAAGAGAAGGCAGTCATCATGGCGAGTCGAGGAGGAAGGACCATAATGGAAGTGTGGGATTTTTCACCACCGGCAGAGGACGATGTCGAGGCTTCGCGCTCCAGTAGCCCGTCGAGTCTACCAGAGCATCTAGACGTCGAGTACAGCCGGCCCCGGTCTGCGCTCTTGCCAGCAACGTCTCCACTGGTGCAAGACGATGGTACAGGGGATGTTACCATGGCCGACGCGGGAGAATTATGAGGGCATTGGCGACCAGACGGTGTTTCAAGACCCCCGAATCCTCGGTGAGGGGAGAATTCATGCTGTTTGGAGAAAGAAGCCTGACGACTATTTTGATGGGGCTGGCTCGTATTATTACCGCCCACCTAGTCCGTACTTTTCCAGCATACCTAGGTACCAGGCAACGATGGACGCCCCTGCAGCCGCAAAACGAAGTCGTGTCAACCAAGCCAAGCATCAAGGCTGTTGATATCACACAAATGGGCAAAAGTGGTGTGTGGTGGGGGAGCGGGCGCTGATGGAATTTGCATTCTGGGCGTTTCTTTATTTGTATTATTCTTCTATGCCGGCTCTCTTTTTCTTTTTCTCTTTTTTTTTTGGGGGGGGGGGGGGGGGTTTT
>SSBG01000003.1:610932-674686 GCA_028220655.1 Shiraia bambusicola | reverse complement strand
AAAAAAAAAAAAAAAAAAAAAAAAAACCCCCCCCTGTCCCCTGATTTCACAGACTGACTTGGCCAGCACACCTTTCGGCGACCACTTCAACGACGACGCCCTGACGGTCAATCTGTTCTATCGATTCCTAAGCGCCTATGTGAGGCTTTGCTCCTTTCTGATCGACATTGACGCCCGCCTTCTTGTCCGACCGCGATCTGAGGACATGTATCATTTGCCCTTATTAAGCCAGAAGCATATCCGATTGCTACACAATATTCTTCGCGCAGAAAAGTCTCCGCTTTTCAATGTCTTGCACAAGGACTATGGCGCCGACATACGTGATGTTGGTGTCCAACTTCACAAGGACTTTCTCAGAGCCAATGGAGCACAACATCTTCTGCGACTGGCAGACCGATTGTTCCACCAAATCATTCCCAAATACCAGGACTTTTACGCCACATTCACATGTCAGCTGCTCAGCTCACTCGGCTGGATACTGGTCGACCTTCCGGGTGCCGATGCGTACATGCCTCGTACAGAATTTTATCGCGGCGTGTTGTGCTTTTATCAAAAGTACTGCGTAGACATTCAGGATCCAAGCAGGGCCACAGACTCTGGCGTTGCTCGAGACCTCATAACCTTCTTCTCCGTCATGCTCAGCGACCTTTGCAGTTGGGATGAGAACATTGCTGATGAGTTGATGGATCAATTGATGGACTTTGGTGAGCCAGACTCGCCGACCGCATTGCCCTCCCCAATCAACCCCACGGGCGTGGACGACAGTAACGATTATCGCCAAGATCCAGGGTGCTTCCCCGCGCTAGTCATGAATGCATGGAAATTCAGGGTTCTGCGAAAATTCATCGTCAAAGGAAACATGGCATTGCGGGTCATGAGTATTGCAATCATGGACGCTGCACTAGTCGATATTTGGCGAGAATACAACGGCATTCAACCACTGGGCCGGTACCCTGTCATGCAGTACCTGGCCGACTTCCTGCTGCAAGGCCAGGTTGTAGATTACATTGTTAGCGTGGACTCACACCCCCAGTTGATATCCCGCAGCGGTAATATCGTTGGATTCCTGGTGGTCACCCATCGCTGGTCGGACAAGCAGGCAGACGCAATCTGGAAAACAATATCATCGAGTACGGATCCTCGAGTCGTTGCAGCAACCATGACTATGCTACGCGGTATCATTGGCCTCATGAAGCCTTCACACCATCTTTACCTTTGTCTTAAGCTCAACGACCTTGCCATTGACCGATACACACTGGACATTCTACGTTTCTTGCGAGAGTTGGCCATGAAGCTTACAGACCCATTGGAGCCTGTGGACTACACTGAACGCGGGCCAGCAGCTTGTCCCTGGAATGTGTGCATTCGAATGTTGCGAGAGACGGCGCCCTGCAGCACCTCGGATAAGAATCTGATGGAATTACATGCAGAGGCTATGGACCAATTTCGCTACTTGATCAATTTTATTCCTGCGGATGAGCGAGAAGCAATACTCCGAGAGTGCACCGAGGATATCGTCGCCCGATCGACGAGAGCTACTGGTAGCGTGCGAGTCTTCTTTATGCTTGCTTCGTCTGTCTACCCGAGGGATGCTTCCTTTTTTCAGCAGAATCAAGACCTGGTTCGATCGATCCTCGAAGAGATTCCGTCCTTTGTCCAGTCAGAAGCCCAAGTTGGCCCCTATCATTGTCAGATACAAGCGCTTCATTATAGACTGGAGCTTCTTCGACTTATCATTGGTCACGACACGATGACGATTCCCGTGGATTTGTATGGAAAACTCTGGGACCATATTATTGGCGAATATGCGCTATCTAATGAAGCCCGGGATTTGGCATGGACACAGCTTCTTCTTGCCGTTCAAGCTTCGCCTGACGACAAGTTTTGCAAACAATTGGTTGCAGAATTTATTCCCCCAATGGATCCTTTACTGTACACCAACGGATTGTTTGATTTTATTGCTGGCTCCTCGTTCCCCATTACCAGGAAGAAGATCCAGACTGCCGATGGACATGATTTACTCTTGCAGATCCCGGGAGCTGACTTGTTATGGCCAATCATATTGACGGCGCCGGCGGGCACGATTGAAGACCGCGCAGCTCGACTTCTTGCAATTCGTTACGTCAAGATAGTCGAAGATGAAGGCGTGATGTTGGCAGAAGTTGAGGATGCGCATGTCGCCCTGGTCAAGCGTTGCATACACGAACTCCGCTCCAACCTCGAGGCTTTGCCAGAGGACGCTGGTACTCCAGAAGATGCCAATATACAGACTAGTCCAGAGATTCGGTTTGGCCGTATTCTACTCTTCATGAAGCTTTTGCTCGAGTTTATTCGACAAAAGCCAGAGTTTAATCGAAGTCGACGAGTGGATTCCAAGGCCGATGCAATGGATACAGACGTCCCATTTGGAGATGCCATTACTATTAGATATCAGTGCGGCAACGAAAGGCAGAGTGTGACCATGGCCTCGGACCATACCCTTGACGACCTGTATAAGAGATTGTGCCATGCTACAGGATACAATAAGATCAATCTTTTTGCTAGAGGCCAAAGACTGAAGCTTTCTGACCACGTCGGGACAAGCATTTCTGATATGGACTTTGGCGGCCAAATCATTGTTCAAAGAGCTGGAGGAGCCGAGGCTACGCGCACATTGTCGGGATATACAAGAGGAAGTTCTGTATTCGAGACTACCATCATGGAGCATTTTGATGAATTATTTGCTTGGATGGACTCGGCGAGCACTACGAGTCAATTGCTCTTTGACTTTCTTAGCTATATACCGGCACCCACTACCTTTGCAGACAAGGTTGCCAGAGAAGACGCAGCGTCTGAAGATCTATTTCCGCCTGGTAAGGTGTTCCAAGCAAGATACGCCGCCCAATCCTTGCAATCTCGGCTGCGAGAACAGATTCGTAATGTGAGCGCCATCGTCGAATATAACCATGGACGCGCCGATGAACTAATTCTGCACCAGTCAACCCTTAATGAGCAATTTCTGAGCAATGCCGTGCATCGCCTTGGAAAAGCCCTCTTGGATGCAAGACTGATTAGCGAGTCGATTGCCAGCTTTCAAGAATTACAGCTAGCCGCTGTTCTTGTTGGGGTACTGCTGGAATTCCTTCGAGGTAAGCTTCTCTCCAATTGCACTTTTAATTTGATATGCCAGGACTGACCCCAAAACGCAGAGAGGCCTTCCTCCGAAATATCTGCTGGCTATTTCTTTGATAGCGCCAGTCTTGTGGATCGACTGTTGAAGATATCCTCGCTCTCTAGTGCAAACCCAGATTTTTCTGCGGCCGCGCACGACTCATATGCCACCATTTTGGAAGCATCGCTACATTCACGCGTGGTCTGGGAAGCATTCAAGACTCATGCTGAAGTGCAGCATATACACCAAACTCTACTACTGAGCCAACCGAACCAACTTCTTCGAGAGCAAATTGCCCGCAAGATCCTCTCCATATGCGGCGGAGATCTTCCTTCGACTTGTCCCATCACCAAAGCTGAAACAGCTTCGGGCTTTTGGAAAATCATCTCGAGCATAATTCCTGCAGTAGTGCAATATCCAGAGCAATCCCAGCAACTGCTTGAGATAGCCGCTCAAGTTTTTCGGACCAACGACGAATACGATCGCAACGAAGAAGCGCTGCGATCATTTCTGTCTCATTGGAGCAGATTGCTCCTTGATCACGATCATCGGGAATTCATTGGTCGAGAGGAAGTTGATCATGTTGTTCTTGGTCTGACCAAGCTCCTCTCGTGTTGTATACTCTCTCTGAAGTCGTTCAAGAAACCGGTCAATACTGGATCACTCATGGTCGAGGTCTTTAGGAAATACATCTTTGTGAGTAGCCCGATAAAAGGAGGAGAAATATGCAACGAGCAACCTCTTCCGATCCTCGAGAGCCATACTAGGCAGGAGCTATACGACTTGGTAATTGGTTTGGCCGAAGATCGCAATGCCTACGATGTGCTGCTTCAGCTCGTTGGTGAAATAGAGACCGATGAGGTTGACTCCATGTCTACCGTCTTGGTGGATCGCACCCTGGATATCCGATCTAGCACGGGTTACGTGGGTCTATTCAATCCCCGGGCCATCTGCTATATGAATTCTCTAATGACACAGCTGTTCATGAATGAAGAATTCCGACGTTTCATGCTCAGCATTGAGTTGAAGGATCCCGCAGGTTCTCAACGACTACTCTTTGAGACACAAAGACTGTTTGCCCACATGCAGAATTCATACCGTAGAGCGGCTGATCCTCGCGACTTTGCAGCCTGTGTCAAGAGCCTTGACAAGACGCCGATCGACATCACGGTCCAAATGGACGCCGACGAGTTCTATAATCTTCTGTTTGACCAGTGGGAGGCGCAACTTTTCAAGCAGGAGCACAAGCAAAAGTTCCGCTCGTTTTATGGCGGGCAAACATTGAACCAAATCAAGTCGAAAGAGTGCAAGCACGTTTCTGAACGCACGGAGCCATTTTTCGCTGTGCAATGCGATGTTCAAGGCAAAGCAAATCTCCATGAAAGCCTCCAAGCGTATGTTCAGGGCGACGTAATGGAAGGGGACAACAAGTACAAATGTGAATCGTGCAATGGAAAGTTTGTGGATGCAGTGAAGCGGTAAGTCATGATCATTAAACGCCAAATCACGCCAAATAACGCCAGCTAATTTTGCTAGAACTTGCCTCAGGGACGCCCCAGACAATTTAATCTTCCACCTCAAGCGATTCGAGTTCGACCTCAATGACTTCAGCAGGAGAAAGATCTACGACCATTTTGCTTTCCCTGAAAGCCTTGATATAAGCCTTTACAAGGCTGAATATTTAGCTGAACCGTCAAAGCCACGCCAAGAAGACGTATTTGATCTTGTCGGAGTACTCGTGCATACCGGTACCTGTGAGAATGGACACTACTATTCTTATATCCGCGAACGTCCTGCCTCGGATGGAGATGCCGGGCCGACATGGATAGAATTCAATGACAGCGACGTTGGACCTTTCAATCCTGCCGAAATTGCAGATCGAGCATTTGGCGGAATGACTGATGGCGAGGCATATTGTCGTCAAACTAAGCAATATTCGGCATACATGCTTTTCTATCAGCGTAGAACCGCTGTTGAAGCCGAAAAACAAGAGTGGTTTACGCCTGCTTCGATTGATCCTCCAAAAGTCCGGGTACCAAAGATTTTCCAAGCCGCAATCAATGTCGATAACGGGTCATTCATTCGTGAATATTGTCTATTCGACCCCGTCCACGCCCAGTTCCTGAAAAGGCTTCATAGCGCTTCACGCACAGTCAACCACGGAACTTGCTCAGAAGAGCATGCACAGGTATGAAAAAGCACCCCATGGACATTCCCAGATCATGCCACAGTCTTCAATATGTATATGATGGCAAGGGTCTAGTTAGTTGTATGTAAATTACTGTGTATTAACCAGGTTACAGGAAACCCACGCTTTGCATATTGTGCTGGCACATCTTGGTCACATTGCCTGGCGACAACACAGTACTGATGTTTTCTCAGGGCTGCTGTTGCAGCTCCAACGTTCGATACTCACGTGCTCAACATGTTGCATCATAGCATTGAAGTGGCTCGCTGCGGACGATTACGCAGTCACCAATACATTGATTAAATGTCCCCACCCTCAGGTTCGATCAGGGATGCGAACACTCTTGATCGACAGTCTAAAATACTTGCGCGAGCAAGAACCAACCTTGTATGGATTGGACACGGGCGACAGCGATATGGAGGTAGACTCCTCGGTACCACCATCATCTGATGGTGTCCTTGTTACTGTCGTCCATAGACTGCGAAAAAGTGCCAATGAGACTAATGAGTGCATCCGAGGATGGGACGACTACTATCTCACAATGACGCAGCTCGCTGAGCTGGGCCAAGTCGAGACTGTCATGTTATTGAACTTTGGCTTTCTCTATTTTTGCCTTAGACTCTTTTCTATGCACGCACCACTTCGGGACCGTGTAGAATCCGAACTATCACGTATCATGGCGAAGAAAAAGGGCATTTTCAATCGTTTGATTGGTTTTACCTGGAAGTTGCTATCATCTACGGATCTGCGTATACCACCCATTTCTGAGCATGAGAGCCATGACCGACAAGCAACGCTCAGCCGTGAGTACATGATGTTTCCTTTGACGAAGAGAGAAAAGACTGCATTGATCCTATGGTCAGACGAACTAAAGGCCATTGTTACTCTGGACAAGATACTGGAAGTCTTTGATGACACCAAAATGGAACGCTTCTACCCTGGAGACATTGTGAAATGGATGCTACAATCCCCAGAAGACTCGATTCAGACTAGCTTGTGCCGAACACTACTGGAAGGGATTTCGCTTGACCCTCCCTATTGTGACGCCTACGTACGCGTAGCGCTTCCCTTCTGCGAAGCATGCACAAAACCCGAGAGTATTTCCAGGGTCATTTTAGCCATTTCCAGAGCTATTGCATCACCCAATCGAGCTGCAGATGATCATCTGCCCACTGGCGAAGTCGTTCTTGGCTTCTTTGCTGGCCTACTAACACTAGAGAACGATGAGCTGTTCGAACAGAAGCATGCCCGCGTTTTCCACCAGCACCTCATGGCCCGGAGCCTCACATATGGAATTCCATTGCTCTGTCATTACGACGACCTAGTACGGAAAGCTACGCAGAGCTTCTTTCAGGAACTGTACAGCAGCGCAGAGCTGTTTCCACCGGAGACTATGAATATGAAGTACACATCGATACGGGGCCTCCTTCCGGAAATGATCAACAAGGTCGTTTACGAGAAAGAATTGGGTCGACAGCGGTCATTTCTGATGCCGATTATAGAAACCTGCCGGCTGCTTGTCCAAGAGCTGTTCTTCCTTGCGCAAACCCAAGAGCTCGAGATTCAGGTGTACAAGAGTTCAAACGACTCTGCTTTGATCTATCAGTATCAGCAGGAAATTGAGGCTCGACTACGCATGTGGCCACATGATGAAGAAACGCCGTTATCAACTGGTGAGCCATTTGATCAGTCGGATTATGGTAGTGAGTCAGACGAAGGTCCTGACCTTCCTGAGTACGGCGAGTAAGACTTTTGTTGACAGTCTCTCTTTTTTTTAGTGGATACCTTGACCTTGACGGACTCTGGTCCTGAGCCATCTTTCGGTACGAAGAAGCCTAAAGGTACAACTCGGGGTTCGAAGACAGAGGTCGCTACAGCGAAGAAATCAGTACATGTTGACGTCTTTGCAAATACCTGATGGCTTCATCCACCCTCTTCTCATTCTCTTCATGTGTTGGAATACTGTTTTTTCCTTTGGACTTTATGGATGGCATGGCGTCCGGGGCTATTCACGATGAGTTAATGTTTTGATGTGTCATTGTCTCGGCGTTCCTTGGAAATGACCCTTTGACGAAATCTTGATGGCGGTCTTTGCTTTCGGTCATGTATACATACATACCTATTCGATGGCATAGCGAGGGCGAATCGGCATCGGCGGACATGGCCTGGAAGGGATCGGATTGGTATCATGCACACAGGCCTAGGAGTTTTTGAGCATATTTGCAACATTGAGAGAGACATTTGTCTCGTCCTTTCGACTGGTAATTAGGATACAGATCATGCCTAAACGAGTATCACGGTATCAAAGTGGAAGTCTCATCGAAACAGAGACTCTAAGCTCATTGTTCAATCTGTTACCTTTGTTTCCAACTGCGCGAGTGCCGATTAAGCCAGAGTGATAATTAAGCACTGGATATTAACTAATAATTAATAACTAATAACTAGTTAGTTAGCTAGTTAACTAATAACTACCAAGTTTGGGCCAGCGCATTAATTAACTATTAATAACTAGCGCGACCCGATAGACAAGCTACGTCATATGTATTCACACCGCAGGCTAGCTTTCCGGGTGCAACCGCACATTGTTGCTCGTCGATAAAACCCTCTTTGGCCTTTCAGCTCGTCTTGCTCTCTGCAGCCTATTCTGCAGCCTATAGTTTCTACTCAGTTAATACACACGCCCTTTGCCTGATCTTCTGATTCAATCCAGCACTCCGGAATCAGCCAAGTAACTAATTAATCATAGCACGCGCCAGGAAGGCAGTTGTCGTCATAGCTACAACAACGTGGAACTCTTCAATTTGCGGACGCCTAGTATCAGAAATCATGGCTGATAAATTGGGATTGAAGCCTCAGAAGAAGATTGAGCTCTTCTCGGCCAATTACTTTGCAGCGTGCACTGTGGGTGGCATAATTGCGTGTGGACCGACACATACCATGGTCACCCCGCTCGATCTCGTACGTTTGGCCGGAATGCATTCCTACACTCTTACTACGAGCCAAGAAGTCAATGCGGAATCAAGTCATTGTAGGAAATTGAATTGCAAATCATGTTCTAACGTGGCTTTTCTCAGGTAAAATGTCGTCGCCAGGTCGACTCTTCCCTATACAAATCGAATACACAGGCATGGAAGATGATATACTCCAAAGAAGGCCTTCGTGGTGTATTCTTTGGCTGGTCCCCCACATTTGTCGGCTATTCCCTCCAAGGCGCTGGCAAGTACGGTTTCTACGAGGTCTTCAAGTACCTCTACGGTGACAAGCTCGCGCCCAATGTTCCGAAACAAGTCGTCTTCCTTGCTGCCTCTGCATCTGCGGAATTCATTGCCGATATTGCACTGTGCCCCATGGAAGCCATCAAGGTCCGCATGCAAACTACGCTGCCGCCTTTTGCAAACAGTTTGAGGGAAGGCTGGAGCAAGGTCATCAAGGAGGAAGGTGTCGCTGGACTATACAAGGGTCTCTACCCGCTCTGGGCTCGCCAAATCCCATACACCATGGTGAAATTTGCAACGTTTGAAGAGACTGTCTCTCGTATCTACCAATTCCTCGGCAAGCCCAAGGAATCGTACAACGGTCTGCAACAGACTGGAGTCTCTTTCCTTGGTGGCTACATTGCCGGTGTCTTCTGTGCAGTTGTTTCTCATCCTGCCGATGTCATGGTGTCGAAGTTGAATAGCGATCGCAAGGCTGGTGAGGGCGCTGGCCAGGCAATTGGAAGAATCTACGGCAAGATTGGCTTCGGTGGCCTTTGGAACGGACTGCCCGTCCGAATCTTCATGATTGGTACTTTGACAGCGTTCCAGTGGCTCATTTACGACTCTTTCAAGGTTTATCTAGGTGTAAGTCTTCCCTCGATGAAATTCGATACGTGATGGCTAACATGATACTCGCAGCTACCAACTACTGGCGGTCATTGAAGATGCCCATTAGATTACCTGAATTACGAGCCTGCTTCGACACATTTTCGAGCCGCGGAACTCATGTGACGGCGCTGTGTTGAGGGATAGAAAAGTAGAGGCAAGAAGAAGGTTTGCAGGATGAAGGCATGAAGTGATGCTTTGTTAAAGTGACGTTCAAAGGTGTTAGAGGCTGCGCTGGGGTTAAGCATCACATTGTTGGTTGAATTTTGTGCGAGTCATGTTTAGTAAATATCCATGTGCTGTTGCTTTTGAGATACAGACTCGAAGCCAATCAACACCACATTGTCGTAGTAGTACTATTGACTTTCGACCAGTGAATAGGGGCCAGCCCCCCTTGGAGCCCAAGGACGCATCAAGCTTATGGTGGTAATTAATTCACCTAATTACCACATAAGACCTTTCAAAAGCACATGCATACCTCGTGTCCACCCAGAACATCAAGAACCAAAATGCACCAAAAGGAAAAAAAAAGTCACATTTGCAAACCACCATGAACACTTTTCTTTTTTTTCCCCAAAGAACAAAGAACGCGATTTTTTGCATTGACCTCTTCTTTTTACCATGACGCATTACGTAACAGTAAAACCGAATCGCATTATAAAAATAATAAAAAAAACCAAATCAATGGGCAACACCACGCACGTATGGCCCAATGAAGACACACATCCCTTGAAACTAACTAGTAGTAGCAGTAGTAGTAGTCTTCACGATCTTGTTTTTCCACCTACTCTCACAAAAAAAAAACCCCCCACCAGGCCGCATGTCCCTTTCACACACGCACCGACTCCCCCCCCGGGGCCACCCCCTTGATCATCCCGCATTACTTCCCAAGCGCAATAGGTTACCCAAAATCATCATCCCCCCCGCACGCTTCCAACGAGCCGAGCGGTTGTGCAGAAGTTACTCCTTAGACAAGCTGTGGTGGGGGAAAAGTTAGTGTCGTGTTTGCTAGAGGTGTGTGTGTGTGTGTGGACGGAGATGGAGGGGGATTGGATTGATAGGTGCCCACCTACTTGATGGTAGGGCTGATGGTGACATCTGGGAGTGCAATAGGACTCACGTTGATGGTGTTGCCGTTGGCAATGCCGTTGTCGTTGAGGCCGGAGTTGCTGTTGCCGTTCAGGTTCTAGATGGCCCGGTTAGTGTTTGCTTGTTTTTGAAGTGTGAAGAAGACGTACGTTGGAGCCATTGCCGACGCCGTTGCCCTTGCCGTTGCCGACGCCGTTGCCGACGAAGGGGTTGTGGGTGAGCACGGAGGGGTTGGTGATGGTGCCGATGGCGTGGGTGATGGTGTCGGATGGAGAGCCTGAGTCGGCGGGGGTCTCGGTCTCTGGCTCGTCAGCGCCGTATTGCTTCTTGACCAGGCCGCCGGTCAGGATGTTGGCGGTGTTGCCGTTGCCAATGCCATTGTCGTTGCCGCCGGAGTTGCTGTTGTTGTTCAGGCCCTGGGTATATAGTGAGTTTGCTTGTTTTTTTTGAGGGCAGCGGCTTTTAAGAACGAGTAAAGACATACATTGGAGACGTTGCCGACACCGTTACCCTCGCCATTGCCGACACCGTTACCGACGAACTCGTTGCCAGCGGCAATGATGGGGTTGGTGATGGTAGCAATAGCATCCGAGATTTCGGTGGGGATAGGAGCAGCGAACACGCTGGCGAAGAGGGCGAAAGCGACGAAGCTGGTGGTCTTCATTTTGACTGTGGAAAGAGAGTAGATGATTAGATCTGAGTAATTAGAATTAAAACGAGTGTATTAGTGAGATGGTAGTGAACGACTGTGATTGAAGACCGGGCTGAGGGATATTTTTTCAGATCGTCCCCGACAGCCTTTATATAGTCTTCAAGTCGTACCGGAAACCGTTGTGAGGACACTACGGAGTACTACTACCTCGGTCTCGTAGTGCGTGCTGATCACGGGTCTCCCCTGAGAGTAACTACCCCTTACACAGTAGGAGTGTGCATGGCGCTACACCATATGGCAAGTACCTTGATGCGGCTTGTCAAAGTATCACAGGTTTCCGTCCTGGTGGAAGTGTCGGTAGGATGTTCCTGTCTACTCCGGCCTACCCATGCTTTTGTCGATCGTTATTGTTCCGTCGTAGATTTTGACCAATGGAGATGGTCATCGAGGGAGGTGCGGGCTCTGATTGGCGTTGTTGAACGACTAAGTAAACTCTGGGGAAGTCCAAAGCCTCTCCTGTCGATCCGAGCTCCGAGCACAGGTCACCATGTTGACTTGATCGTTCTAACACCTAGGGATTATGTAGGTGCTTCGTACGCAGAAATTAGAGGCCGCGAGAGTTGCGTCAGCGGTAGCGTCAGTAGCAGCGTCCCTGACAATAGGACTATTGTTTTAGGCTTGAGGTATTACCTAGTTTTGGCCGCATCGAAGTCGTGATCAGTCAAGTGAACGCCTGAGTCCTGACCTGACACTGACATTAGAATGTGGCTCTAGTACTGCCGCGTGTCTGGAAGGTTGCATCTCTTCTGATCCGAGATCTCAATGACCCAGCTTCTGGCCCAGAAGCACTTGCAGTAATTACTCTTTTCGCGCTTCCAGTCGGTCCTCCTGGGACCCTGACTCTGTGGGTTTGTTCGCGGCGGGTACACCGCACACCGTACGCCGCACGCGTGCGAATAGGTACATAGGTATACCACTCAGGTGGAACTACTATTCTCCTACACCCAATTAGACACTCCCCTCTTGAATGCTGTTCATTTACATTAATAAAGTTATCCTGATTCCTGAAGCTTGGCGACGTTCTTCTAGCCCATCTTCCTCACCGTCTTGCGTCTTATGCAGGTGAAATCACTCATAGTAGGTAACTGCTCCGTATTTGAAATCGATACGTAACTTTGGAGCATTTGCTTTCGGTCTATTACCTAGATGTAGCAAAACGTCCTCTTCAATGCATGCCTATGAACCGGCAGTTGGTTGAAGTCCCAAACAATTAATCGTGAACGCTACCTTTCCCAATTGAGCATTCACTCCTTTACACGTTGGGCGCGCTGTCATGGCGCCATCTGATCTGATGCAGTGGTCGAAAAGGAAAATAGCTAAAACCACTCTCAATGACCTTAAGTCCGAGTTGAAGTTGTGGAACTGACTCTGCTGAGCTAGCTTCCAGGGGTTCCAAATTTCCAACAAGAGTCTGGCCCTCCTCTGAATCAGCATCAAAAGAAACAACACCACAGTGCACACCGGCCCATAGCGGAAGGCGATACGTCTCACCCGTGGACATATGTAATCACGTGACTGTCCGCGCTCAAACGTTTCCGTTCCGACGTCGTAAGACTCGTAACCCAAAACGAGTCTAGACATGGCCTTCACTATTCTCGATGTTGGCTGGCTCGAGGAACATGACTACTAGTTGTTTGAGAGAATTTGGCTTTCCGAGCTGTCAAAGTGATTCCCAGTGCACAAAAGCGAGATCTGACCGCTTCTAGACTCTGATTAGAGGAGAGCAGAGGTACCTAGACGGTAGGTAGAGCGCAACTCTCTCCTGCACTAGTACTCCGTATGATACATAGTACAGACTTGAACTATTGATAGCAGCCAATACCTAGGTACTCCGTAGGTAGCCTGGCCTCGCCATAATCATGCTATGATTATCACTTGAAAAGTAAACATACCTAGCGGCCGTAGGGCCCGTAACAAAGTTAAATAGACTTTTCCTCCAGCCCTGCATTTGTTCATAGTGTACTAAAATGTTGTCAGATCTAGTGTTTCACTCCCGCCCCACTTCGCTAGGTCCCGACTCCCGCCGAGTGCAAGTGCTCTACGGAGTAACTAGGTGGTTGATTCCTTATCTCCTTGCCTTATGCTGGATAGCCTTTTGCCCTTGGTCACCGCTAATTCAAACTTCAAGGATGGCATCTTCCAAGGATTTTGTCTTCCGAACCATCTTATCAGCGAGATTCACGTTCACTGCCGACAACTGCTGGTCGGCTGTTGATATCGGTTATTGCTGAAAGAATATGGGAGTTGATTGCTGGTTGAATGTAACAGCTGAGTGATTTCTGCTGTAAAAATCTTAATCATTCATTGCGAATCCGATTCTATCAGAAGACTCTTGGAGGCATTCATTCAAGCACACGAGGTACTTTGTGAAAGAAGTCTCCCATTGGCATTGCAGTGTGAAGTTATATCAAAATATAGACACAATACAGAACTATTCACTCTAATCGAGATTGTTCGTTTATCTGAAAACATGACTATTGACCCACGTACTGGAGATACTTTATTTTATCTGCTGAGACAATTCACGAGTACTCTAGATAGAAGCAACATGGACTCCTAGAGGGATATGAGGGAATAAAAAGAGTTTTGCAGAGGTTAGAGGTGAATGGCAATTGTCCGTGTAAATGATATCGTTTCACGAGCAGAGAATGGATGCAAGGTATACCTTGTATAATAGCTTATCATACTTTACGACTTGAGCGTTACTGATACATTATCAGACTGAGGTTGTAGGAACTAGCCAAAGTTCAAGATATCACAGTGCTTGTCATCTTTTTGATCTATTCGTCCATGTCTTTTCTTACCTCTTGCCCCATAGATGTGTTCCCCATGTGGCCACTGAGACAATTTGGGTCCAAAACATGTTTCTTTGGTCTCAAAATCTTCATTTGTACACAAATAGTCCAGTAACTAGATTTCGCCGCTTCCACATAAAAAGCTCCAAGTAAAAGGGTTAGAAGTGCTCTTCTTGTCAAAAAAAAATTGATGAAATTCTTTCATTTTTCGCAAAGATTGTCATTGGGCTAAGCGTTCCCAAAAAGACCCATTCCACCTACAGAACTCCGAGCCGTTACTTTTGCCGTGCAAATGACAGTAAATACATGAAATTTCGGAACAGTCATCAAGGTGAAGAAGAAAAGGATTAAGCTGAATCCGTTACACATCCCTCGCTAGCGTTCTTTACGAAACGTGCGTACTTGAACAGCGTCCCCTTCTGGTATTTCAACTCTGGTGCTTTCCATGTCTTTCGTCGCTCAGCAAGCTCCTCCTCACTTACCGCGAGATTAAGTTCATTTTTATCCGAATCAATAGAGATCTCGTCGCCATCTTGGACGAGGCCGATTGGTCCACCCTCTTGGGCTTCAGGGACAATATGGCCGATCAGGAAGCCGTGGCTACCACCACTGAAGCGGCCGTCTGTGATGAGTGCAACGTCCTTGCCAAGGCCAGCACCCATAATGGCGGAGCTAGGCTTCAGCATTTCAGGCATGCCAGGTCCACCCTTGGGACCTTCATAGCGAATGACCACAACGGTCTTCTCGCCCTTTTTGATCTCGCCACGCTCGAGGGCAGTAATGAAGTCATCCTCTGCGTCATAGCATTTCGCTTTGCCGGTAAAAACTGTGCCTTCTTTGCCAGTAATCTTGCCAACGCAGCCACCAGGAGCCAGACTGCCGCGGAGGATCTGCAGATGGCCAGTTGTTTTCAGGGGGTTGCTCAACGGTCGAATGATGGGTTGGTCTGAAGGGAAATCCCTGACATTTTCATGGTTATGCTTCAAAGTCTTGCCGGTGACAGTCATTTGACTGCCATCTAGGAGACCTTCCTTGAGAAGAAATTTGATCAGAGCAGGAGTGCCACCAATGTCATGAATATCAGCCATCACATATTTTCCAGAGGGCTTTAGATCTGCCAGAAGAGGGATACGATCACTAACACTCTGGAAGTCATCAATGGTTAGCTTGATTCCAATGGAATCGGCAATGGCGATCAAGTGCAACACAGCATTTGTCGAACCACCGGTGATACTGATGATCACCATGGCATTCTCAAAAGCTTGGCGGGTAAGAATATCGGTGGGACGGATATCTTCTCTGAGCAAATTTTTAATCGCACCGCCTGCAGCAAGGCACTCGAGCATCTTGGCTTGCGAGTTTGCAGGGTTGGAGGATGAGCCAGGAAGCGACATGCCCATGGTTTCAATGGCAGTGGCCATGGTGTTGGCAGTGTACATGCCTCCACAAGCACCCTTTCCATTACAAGCATGTCTGATAATATCAAAACGCTGATCCTCTGTGATTTCGCCAGTGATGAATTGGCCGTATGCCTGGAAGGCAGAGACGATATCGATGGACTGGTTGTCGAGGGTCTTGGCGCAGCCTGGCTGGATAGTGCCTCCATACACCATGAGTGAGGGTCTGTTGACACGTCCCATGGCCATGATGACGCCGGGCATGTTCTTGTCGCAGCCAGGAATTGAAATGTTCGCATCGTACCATTGGCCACCCATGACAGTCTCGATGGAGTCGGCAATGATCTCTCGCGATTGCAGCGAGTAGCGCATGCCTTTGGTGCCCATGGAGATGCCGTCACTCACACCAATGGTGTTGAACTGCATGCCTAGCAACCCAGCCCTCTGCACACCTTCCTTGACCTTGTTGTTTAGGTCCATCAGGTGCATATTGCAGGGATTGCCAGAATACCACACAGAGGAGATGCCGACTTGGGCTTTGTTCATGTCCTCCTCGTTCATGCCAGTGGCATACAACATGGCCTGTGAAGCACCCTGCGACTTGGGTTGTGTGATGTATTTGCTGACCGAATTGAGTTCATTGTCGGCTTTGGCAGAGCGGAGAGTGGAGCTGGACAGTGCTCGTCTGTGAATGTCAGTTTGGGTAGAGCTCTATTCTGAGTGAATGTCTTACGCAGCATGCCATTGTGGCCGAAACGAACACTTTGTGCGTGAAAGCACACCTCCAAAGCGTGCGAGAGACATGATGGTGGGCAATACACTCCCCCACAGTGTTGCGGGCACATTTTACTTATGATGCTTCGGCATGATGGCTGCATATCGGAGAGAGCCCCTGTCTCCGAGCGACCAATCAGAGCACACATGATGATTCACAGGACCTCATGCTTTCCACACCACCAACATGTGCGCACTTACTATGCAACACGGCAGCGCATATCAGCAGTCATACACAAGCCCCACTAATTGAACTTGACTCAAATTCTTCCCCCCTCAATGCTCCTTTGAATTCTTGCATAATTCACCGACTTGCATCCTCGTGACACTGTACAGTGCTTCAAAAACCATCTTCTTACGAACAATAGCTAAGTTGTACTGTGAATGCTGACCGGTATTCACGAGCAAACCATGAGGCGTGTGTTGCTAGAGAGCGTTGTTGCTCTCAGCGTTCACGTATACCCAGGTACATGTCACCATCAATACCTCGTCATACACATTATGACACACTGTTCGGCATTCAATGTCGACAGCATACTATCACCCTCCATCTTGCCTTTTCCTACAAAAGTTTAAAATTTAGCCTACTCCTCTCTTCTCTCTTATGCTAGAGTTCTCTGATCACCTCCCAACAACATGACAAGGTTACTCACGTCTCTTTACCTCATGCCATCCCTGGCCCCCGTTGTGAAGTCAATTTACACGGGCTTCAACTATGGGGCTTTCTGGAGCGACCAGGCCAATGTTAAACAGATGCCTGATTTCCGTGACGGCTTCAACGACGCGAAAAACTTGAGCAGTCAAGTGACTTTTGACAGTGCTCGCCTGTACACGTGCAGAACACATAACACCATGGATGAACCTACAGGGGCTTTTGAGGCTGCTGTGCAAACCCAAACAAATCTCCTGCTAGGATTTTGGATTACTCCTGGTAAACGCGGTGACCCTATAGATGTAATAGTCAAAAATGAGATGTCTGCGCTCGAAAAAGGGTTTCAAAAACATGGCCAAGCCCTAAGCGATCTCATAATCGGATTATCGGTAGGCAGTGAGGACATATACCGCTGGGAGCAGACTGAGGAATCAGGCTTGTCAGCTCAGGACGTGTCATTGGCGATCAAGAAAGTCAAGGAAAGCATTGATGGGTCATCCTTCGCCAAGTATATGAAGGGCAAGCCGATTGGGCATGTTGACACTGCACAATGGGCTGTTGTTGATGGCGCCGATTTTTACGGCATTACTGCTTATCCTTACTGGACTAAAGAAGACATATCAAAGGCCAATCAGAGTTTTCACTCTTCGTTGGAAGAAGTCAAACAGCGTGCTGGAAATACACCTGTGTGGATCGCCGAGATGGGCTGGCCTTTCCAAGGCGAGTCAAAGGGTGCAGCTGTCGCCAGTGCTGAGAACCAGCAGATTTTCTGGAGCGAAGTGGGCTGTTCTATCGTTGGTACCTATAACTTATTCTGGTTTCAGTTACTCCGAGATTCGGAATCCAATCAACCGGATTGGGGCATTCTTGACGCTATAACACATTCACCTCGTATCAAGGATATGAGTTGCGGCCAGGACCTGAAATCAAATACAAGCTCGAAGCTGCCGATATCAGTAGTCTCAAGTGAGAAGCCCGACATTACAATTCCAACGAACACACCAACCTCCAGCTTGCCTGTTATGACGCCATCATCAGTGTTAGAAACATCAGCCGCCATGTCTGATGTCACCGAAACAAGCCTGAGCACGACGCATGTCACAATTACCATTACAACCACAATACAACCTCCTACGCCTTCAGCAGATCCTGAGTACACAACAGACGACGAGCCTGATTATGAGGATATCGAAACTACCATCACTACAACGGTTACTACAACCATCACATCGACTATCCACCTCAAACCTTCGTCCAGCATTATGCGACCCAAAGCACCAATTACCGTCACTTGGACTTCAGCATCGCTTATTGCGCCCGTCGGAATTCCATGGTGCGTTACCGTTGCTGACATTAACCGGAATGGCCAATATGTGCCTGTTGCTGGCAATACAGCTGGGCCAGATGGCAAATGTACTCCACCGCCAACGTATACTGGACTACCATACGTGCTCAGCACTGAAATTCCGGTGGATTCGACAAGATCTAGCGCCGCCATCCCTAACATTCCTTCACATGTACTTCTACCTTCAACTTCAAGCCTGGCTGTCCAACCCCCTCGTAAGTACCCTTGATCAAACGCACAAGCACATTGCTTACTCATTCACACAGGTGCGCCTAAGCATTCATACTGCATCCGAAAATCACGTAGCCTAGCAACCCCATCACAACCTATCGAGTCGTCACTTACCTCCAGCGTCAGCACCGCCACCCGATACCCAGACTGAACAAGACGCAGCCCAGCTCCAGGGATTCCAACACCCTTCCGTGACAACACTAATCAATAAGAGCAAAGATACAAAAAGGAACAGGTTGTTGGATATGCCGAAGGTATTATAGGAAATTTTATTGCAATAGTTAATCAAGTAACTAAGTTATAAGGTAATTTCTATTAATTACTTCTAGTATTATAGTTAATTATATATAACTATGCTTAACTAGTTATAGTTATATTAATTATAACTATAGTTAACTATAACTAGTTATGGACTTATAATAACTACTAAACTATACTAACCACATATAAGGTATTACCTAAGCTTATACTTACTTACTAGTAATTCATTAACTTACTTAGAGAGACCTTCCCTAGTTTCTTTATAGAAGTGTTAACTATAGTAGGCACCTCCTTATTACCTTATATACTAACATTATCTATGTCCTTGCCGTTAGACATCTTGCTAGATTAGACTAGGATTATTCGATGAGGTAAGATGAGGTAAATTTTTCTGAGTAACTAATACCTATAGCCTGTTTGAACTGTGATATTTTGCAACAGCCTCGGCGTTGCCGCGTCGACTCTTTTAGGAGAGATCCCTTACGCCAGTAGGCCTCGGGCCTCGAATTATGAATCCTATGGGCGTGTTCTCTACACATGATATAAAGATAAGCCTACACCTGTCTATAAGCCTAACGGGGGCTGTATTCAAAAGGCCTGATAGTATAGCCAACACTTCTCTACCCTCCAGTAGCGTTACTGTCCCCATAGGAGCTTCTTCTACTAATATTAATGCCTTGAAATATAGCGAGCCACATAGACTAAGTACCAAATTGTCAGGAGATATAGGTGTATGGTTATATTTTATCCTGATGTAGAGGCAGGAGCATAGGAAGTCTGTTTTGGACGATGAGGTTCTGCAGCGACATAAAAGCCTCTGCTGATACTGGCGTTACAGTGTAGTTACTAGTATGAGGGACGTTGCCATGATCTGCAAGAGCACGGTATGATCTAGGAACGCCAGGAGGCACGCCTTGCGCCAATACTTGACTGGCTTTGTCCATATTAACTTATCCCAGTGATGATATCGTGAACGAAATAGACTGACTGACAGCGGTTTGGCAGCCGTGGTACCAGAGAGCCTAATGCATTCGGAAGCATAAGCAAAATTGAGACGCCGGACTTGTCGGGATATTGTCCTATGCTCAAATTTTAGATTGACTTTATGTTCGTTCTGTTAGTTACAGTAGAATTCGAAATCGACTTCATAGCTGAACTCTCAATATTTTTCTTGGGGTCTGTGCCTGAGGCTCGCGCTTGTTGTCAAACCGACCAACAATAAAACATCGCAACCCAATACTGTACATACTGCTACCACTATCAACAAGATCTACCCGTCAACTCTTCATTCGCGCCTTGCTGCATACGCAGCTACAATATCATGAGCATTCAACCCCACTCCAGTCAACACGCGACGCCTCCAGAAAGCTTCACAAACCCTCCCCTGACCCCTCCGCCAACTGATGAGAAGGGCCCAAGTTTGGTCTCGCGTATTGCAGAGGAGATTAAGAATCGGCGGGAGGGACGCGAATTGACGAGTACGCCGTGGGTCGTCTATCCGTTAGACCTGAAAGAGTACTAGGAGCTGCAACACGAACTTGAAAGAGACGAGTCTCTCTGTGGGTTTGCACAACATAAACTCCGGTATGAGGAACCTTGATTAGGCCCCTCTATCCGACTCTAATACCTAGCTAACTCTGCACGCAGATACGACTATTTCCCTTCTACCAGTCGACTTGTCATTCGAATGCCCACCACTCTGCACGAAGAATTTATCACAAGCATTGTCGAGGAGATACAAGTCCAATTGAGGTCTATCCAAGACAGGTCAACAGAGTTTGCAAACGAGATCAGGTTGACAGACGAAGGGTACGGCAAGCACGATCCTGATGCGCAGTTCCGCCACCCCAAGGCCCAGTTTCCAGGAGTCGTGATCGAGGTGTCGTATTCACAGAAGAGAAAGGACCTCGAGCGCCTTGCGGACGATTATATCCTCGGATCCGATAGCGATATTCGGGTGGTTGTGGGCTTGGATATCGAATATAAAACCGGCAAGAAGGCAACATTGTCTGTTTGGCGGCCGAACATTATCACGAATGAAGCTGGGGAGAAAGAACTAGTCGCCCAATTAGTCGTCGCGAACCAGGTTTGCAAACACCATTCGAATCTCCATCTTATGCTAACCCGTTACAGGTTTTCCGTGATACTAATGGCAACCGAAGCCTATCTCGTACAGGAGGCCTTCGACTACGTCTTCGAGACTCCGCCACGGAAGCCCTGGCTGGGGCTGACCTACGCGATCCGATTATCCTCCCTGCCAACAAGTTATATTCGCTTCTTGAGGACGCCGAGGATGCAGCGTCCGTCGTTGGGCAGCAGACTGGCATCATCACAACTAATAAGCCGTGGATAAGAAAGCGGCGCAGGGAATCCTCACCACTAGAGGAGCTCACTCAGGGAGATGAGAAACGCTTTCGCGCGGACAAGAGTAGAGCGGCAGATCAAACAACGAGGGACGATTCTTCATACAAGACGGGTTCAACATCTGAGGGAGAAGCCGGTTGATTTGTAAGTCTCCCTAGGGTGATCATGTACACCACAATCAAAACATCGCAACGCAATTTCGTCACTGACCCGGAAATGTGGCTGGGTCAAAGCATATACTTTCAGAAACTGTTCTCTGGGAAATGGGGTGGTAAACAGGAGGATGGCTCATACTTTATCGAAACCGACGCTCACATCTTTGAACACATCCTTCGGTATCTTCGCACCGGAGTTCTTCCGGTCTTCTACGACAGAGAAAAAGGTCACGATTTCGCGCTTTATCAAGCTCTACTAGAGGAAGCGAAATATTTCGCCATTGAAAGGTTAGAAAAATGGTTATGCGAAAACAAATATTTAGATGTTGTCGAAATCCATTATCTAACTACCGAAACTCAAGGCCGAGAATCTTACTGGAAACATACTACGTCCGATCTTAGAGGCCGCATATTCATGGTGGAGGATCACTTTGTTGAGATCACAACGAGTAGCAACATGGAGACAACAATGGTCCCTATGGTACAACAACAGAACTCCTTCTACTGCCCTAACGGAAAGCATGGCAAAAGCAATGAAGAATATTGTAGGAGCTGCATTGAGCAAGCAGGAGACAACAAAATCCATGTAAATGGTGGCTGGAGAGAAGAGGACCAACTCAAGTGGTGCATTGTGCGGAAAGAAGTTGTTTTCAACCACGATCTCTGCGTTAATGCGTATTTTGAAGATGCACAGCAGAATTTAGGTCCTATGTAGCAAATAATACTATACGCCTTAGGAGTATGTGTAAACCATGT
Source organism: Shiraia bambusicola (assembly GCA_028220655.1). NCBI lineage: Eukaryota > Fungi > Ascomycota > Dothideomycetes > Pleosporales > Shiraiaceae > Shiraia > Shiraia bambusicola. Next base: position 652,953 of record SSBG01000003.1, on the reverse strand, counting down.
GCGTGAAGCCATCCGACTTCACGTCAGCAGGATTGATAGTCCTCTATTTCTATTTTATTCTCCCTGAGAAGTCAGTCAGCTTCTACTATTTCTATTCGAAATGCCTACTTCAACGAAGGGTTATGAATATTTGCCCGAAATAGCGTCGGCATGAGCGCTATAGATAGAATAGGCCATCAAGAATAAGATGTTCATGAACCTCAGGACTCTGAAGAATCCATCTCAGTCTGACATTCATTATGGATCTTATCATTGCGTCGATGGTAATCCCTGGTGGCGCTCTCTTGGGAATCACTCTCCTTTTTTTACGATATAACCTATCACATTCCGCTCTTCCTAGCCTTAAACACTTCACTCGCAAATATGTCTCTGATCGCCCACTCTCCCGCTTCATGAGATGCCTAGGCATTACATCGCCACTATATCCCCTCGCTCTTCTAGTTATCCTAGCTCTCAATATCACGCTTCTCGCAGTTTTCCGAAGTCGTCTCATTCTGATTAAGAGATCTGGCAATGCATTTCTCATCAATCTCATTTTGTTGATCTTTGGCGGTCATCCTAACATATTCCCTGATCGCATCAACGTCCCAAGGGAGTTTAAGTCTTTCCTTCACAATTGGCCTGGTGCTATTGCGCTGCTTGAGTGTATAGTACATGTAGCGACCGCGCTAAGCTTGACTCAGTTCAGGGTTAGTATTTTCTCTTCATCATCTAGTATAGCTGGTTTTATAGTAAGTTTGAATCAGTTAATCCAACATCAAGGTAGCAAGGCTAAGAGTATACAGTCTGCCATTTGCTTAGCTACCTTGGGAGTTTTCTCACTGCCATTCATTCGTCGACACGTCTATGAGTTGTTTCTCACGGCTCACCTTATTGGGACCATCTTCACCATAATAGTGCTCTCTATGCATCTGCAACCACTGTTCGTTCGCCATGACCTAGGGATGACAGAGGCCTTTGAATCAAGGAGAGGTCGTCAAAGATGAGAGACTGGGTCATTGAACATGGCTACCGCTCTTAAGCAGGAGTTGGCTAATCTCGAGGTCCAAGGCCAGCATCGAGCGCGCACCTTAATCTCTGGTAAGTTAGTAAAAACAGACTCAAACCTTGGAAATACCTTTCTAACCTCCTTAGTTTGTGCGAACTAGGAAATGACGGATAGTATTCAAAAAGCTTACGTGCATACACTCGAGAGGGGAGCGGGCAAAGGAGATATCATATTTCATAATCATGGCTTTCATCCAGAGGCCTAGAGCCTACTAGAGTAGCACTTGGTTGTCGAGTACACAGTACCTAGAGAAAATTCAAGGGAAGTCAAAGTAATAGTTACATATTTACTTTTTTAAATTCTAATTCTTTTTTTTTTAATAAATAACTAATATCTTTTTCTCTTAAACGATTCTATCTTATTCTTATCTAAATACTACCTAGTTTGCTTTATAAGTTCTTTCTTAGAATTATAATACTTTATATACTAGTCTACCTACTCCCTTATATATATATTAATGCGTATTTACACTAAAAAAGTCTGGCAGTCTGCATTGCGTGCTATGCTTAGACTATAGCTAATAATAATTCCGCGTGTGTGTCACAGTGTGTGTGTGTAGCCGCTCTTTGCCAAAGCAATGCAAATCCACGCTAGCTAAATAACTTTTAATAAAGGCTTTTTTAAATATCTTTTAGAAGCGTTGAGTTTGCAGAGGGGCGTTTAGAATGCGGATAGGTAGCATAGTGCTCTCTTAAGTCTTGTTCTTTTATTAATTAAGCTGTTCAGTAGTTTATCCACAAACTGCTAGTCGAAGATAGTGTTATTCTAATCAGAACGGATAGTTAATAGAAAAACGATAACTAACTAGTTAATAATAAAACAATAGTTATAGATTCTTCTGCATATCCCTCCAGAAAGAGTCCGGAGGGATCTATATATACAGGAAAGGGATAGTAAGACTACTAGCTACTTCCGGGCCCTTAGGCCCCCTGTTTACTCCTATTCACTCCCCTATGTTCAAGCAGGCCAATCAGGAGTCACCAGGTGCCACCCAGTAGCTCGCCCCGTTGCTCTAGCAACGCTCCGGACGACATCCAGAGATTAAACCAGAAACCCAAGCTCCAATATCCATACGTAGTAAACGGACACAAGCCTTAATTCAACAAGTGATTGCAAGTCGTGTTTTTCTAGCGGCTGGGATTGATCGTAGGCTGTGTGGCCAGTTCCAGTTTGTGAAGAGTCGGGTGCAGCCACAGGGAATTATTGAGAGCGCTTGTAATTGCTTTGAGGGGCGGAGCGATTAATGTCCTTGTTGAAATGTTGATTTCTTCTTGGAGTCTGGGCAAAGTAGCGATTTTATAAAGTCTTCAAATGCCACTCTTGATCTCTCCATCTGATACCTAATTAATAGTCGTCACCATCTCGTTACCAAACAAGGCAGGTATAAGTGCTCGTAATATTCGCTCCAGCAGGGTAGTTCGCGCCCATCTCCCCTGCGAACTGATGACAAGTCCATGTCGCCGTGGCCGTTGAGGGTGGCAAATTAAGCGGGAAGTTGAAGAGAATCCTCTAGACGATCCAGATGACACATGGCCACTATCAATCTTTCCGGGTCTTCCCCGAAATTCACGTCTCCAATGTACCCGACTTTGCCGAGTCCCACTCTTGCAAAAGCAGCGTATGCAATGTTGGAGTGCTTGGCTGAGTACACTGCCTGGTGTGGAGGCACGTGTCCCAGCCAAACTGCTTTTGCAGTAAAGTTTGGCATGAGGCTTGATGTTCTGATCATGGTTTCGTCAATGTTGTGCAAGAGTCTAGTATCGTGTGACGCATCTTCTGCGATACGCCATTTGACGGCAAGATGCTCGCGGAAGAGTCTGTTCATGTCATCCCATTCCGCCGTGCTGGAGAAAAAGCCCATAAACACCATTGTGCAGCCGTGTTTCACCCAGTCTACGAGTGCTTGGAGGAGGTCAATGTTCTCTTCTCGAGCAATGGCTGGGTCCGAGACGAGGATGATATTTGGCCAACCGGCTCCCAGGTAGTTGAGGACGTCTTCTGCAGTTGAAGACTCGTGAACGGCGGCCCTGGATAGGATTTTGGAAAATAGCTGTGGGTACATTTGTCGTGACGACGAGGAGAATCCCTCGAGCGAGATCATGAGCAGGTTTGGCATACTTGAGGCTTTCTGGTAAGGTTTTGCACCTTGGCAACCATTTGCGGGCGTGCGAAGAATGGAGGATTGAGAAGGTATTTGAGCACAAAGGTTCTATTTATTCATACCATTTTATGGCACAGCTGCCGGAGGGTTGCGTCCAGTCTAATTACAAAGAGCGGAATACCAAGGCTATACTTCGTATGCCAAATAATGTCTCAAAACGCTGTTCCGCTCGGACTAGTTATTTGACTGAGGCAAATACGAGCACGTTGGTTTTCAGTTTCACCACTGATCATGCATGGTTTTTGCGTCTTTTTTTTTTTTTCATTGACTCATACGTATAGGTATGCTGTACGCGTGTGCGAGTTTTACAGCTAAGGTTTTATCCACGTAACTAGCTTCAGGCTGATGCGCTGTTTGCTGTTTATTGTCTGAAGACCCAGAGCTATGAATAGGTAGGTAGATGGATAATAACGATTGCAATATGTACAAACAGGTTGATAGAGACATCATAATGATGGAGAACGGATGGGCAAATGGATCAATTCATGTCGTCGACGCCAAGACGGTGCAGAATCGCCTCGGCTAACCACCAACTGAGCTCCGATAACTAGGTACTTGACCCTCCACCACCTAACTACCAGTAGCCACCCTTGCCGTCACCTCGGAGTCGTCCTATTGACCTTCTTCACTTTGCCCTACGACTGAACTGTAGGAAGCAACCACACACAACATGTCGAGTTTGAGGATATTAGTACCCGTCAAGCGGGTCATTGACTATGCCGTAGGTCTATTTTCCCAAAGTAACAAACCAACTAAATTCATGAGCTGTGAGAGTGTTCAAATGCACACATGCAAGCAACAAGTCGTCTTCACTTGTAGTCCCAGGATTGCAGTTGGCATAATAAAAAACCCAAGTCCCCTGCCATACCATACCACACCATACCAGCGGTCTAACAACAAACCCCCAGGTCAAACCACGAGTCAATCGGGCCCAAACAGCCGTCGAAACCGCAAATGTAAAACACTCGATGAATCCCTTTGACGAACTCTCCATCGAAGAAGCAGTCCGGATCCGCGAGCAAAAAGCCCACCACGCCTCGGCCCCCAAGGTCGAAGAGATTGTAGCCTTCAGCGTCGGCCCGACAAAAGCCTCAGACATGTTGCGCACCGCAATGGCCATGGGCGCCGACCGCAGCGTGCACGTCGTCGTCGAAGAAAAAGATGCGCTGGAACCTTTGGGGGTTGCAAAGCTTCTGACGAAAGTGGTTGAAGAGCAAAAGAGCAACCTTGTTATCCTGGGCAAACAGAGCATCGATGACGATGCGGGGCAAACGGGGCAGATGTTGGCGGGGCTGTTGAATTGGCCGCAAGCCACACAAGCGAGCAAGGTCACCATCAAGGATGACGCCGTCGAGGTGGTGCGCGAAGTAGACGGAGGCGTGGAAACTCTCAAGGCTAAACTGCCCATGATCATCACTACCGATTTGCGACTCAACGAGCCCCGCTATGCCAGTTTGCCCAACATCATGAAGGCGAAGAAAAAGCAGCTGGATAAGAAGAATTTGGCTGATTATGGCCTGGATACCGCACTGAGATTGAAGACGGTCAAGGTCACGGAGCCGCCCGCGCGGAAGGGTGGTGTCAAGGTCGACGATGTGGATGGCATGATTGGCAAGCTCAAGGAGCTTGGTGCCCTATAAAACCAACCATGAGTGGGTAATGATACATGTGAATGCCAACATCTCGCAATACAAGCCACTGCGAGCTGCTATTCTGTGCTTCTTGTTCTTTTCTAATTCCCCTGCATCCTGCGGAATCTCTCCTCTGCCGCTCTCGCCCTCCGCTCCCTCTCCAGCTTCTGTCGCGCTTCAGGCGTCAACCCCCTAGCCTGCTCCTCTCGCAAATCGGCCCCAGTCTTCACTGGCAACACACCCAGCGCCTTTCCCTTGCCCAGCCTCTGTTCCCGCCGCCTCTCATCTTCCGCTTCACTGTCCTTGCGTATTCTTTCCGTCTCTGCTTTTCGCCTCTCAGACTCAGCTTTGCTTTCTGCTGCCTTTTCATTCTTCTCTTGGGCCTCTCGCTTCTCGGCTTCGGGTCTCGACAGTGCGGCGGGTATACCTGCTCTCTCCCAGTCCCAGGCGGATTCTCCAAGCTCGTGGCGTGCGACGCGGAATGCATCACGTGTGGCGCGGTCGCCAGCTAGCGTGAAGGGGCTTCGGGCGTCATTGTTCATGGAAGTAGGATCTGCACCGCCTTTAGTCAGTAAGGCCAGCGTGATAGGCGCCGAGTTGAGAGAAGCTGCAAGATGAAGAGGTGTTGGAGTGTGGTGATTCTCGGGTAGAAAAGTAAATGTTGACGAGATGTTGTTCGCTTTGAGGTAATTGAGTAAGGCGGGAACTTTTGATCGCTTGATCAGCGGTACGATTTGAGACGTGTGTAGCGTGGCTTCCTCTTCTTCTTTCGTCGGTTTCTGGGGTTTTGGTTTCGCTTGTACTGGTGTCGTCGTTGTGCTATTTGCTGCAGACGCATTGAGTGCAGCGAGTGCAGCTTCATCAATCGTACTCTGCTTCACACGCGTGAGCTCTACAAAAGCGCGCATCAACTCTTTCTGTGTCGCACGCCGGGTGCTGAACGGAAACCCTCGATTTCTCGGGTCACCATTACGGAGAACCTGGCCCTCGTATGGTCCAAAAAGTGTTCTCCGGTTTGTGCTACCAGTCGCGCGAACCAAGACTAGCTCAGCGGTGTCAATCATAGCCTTCCAGCTTTGTAACAACTCCCGCACTTCGTTGGTAAGGACAGTTTCATTGTACCGACGTATCGATGATCCAGCTGAGTGTGCGTTCCCCTTGGCGTTATCATTCGCCGATTGTGATCCACCTTGCTTCCGTCGGGTCGTATATCGATGGAAGGTTTTATGTGCAATAACTGTTGCCGACCGCTCATCCACACCAGTGTGTTTCTTGCCCATTTTGGGAGCAAGGGCTATAATCATAGCGGCAAAATGCCCTCCTCCAATCATGCAGAGGAAGTAATGTGGTCCAATATCTGCGCCGGGCAAGAGTACACCACCCTCAGATTTGACTTTTGGAGGCTGGGTTCGGGAGAGTTGTTTCTTTCGTATGGTATCCACGAGACGCAGCTCTTCTCCCTGTTCTTTCGCGGAAAATATGGCACGATAAACACCAAGGGACATGTTTTTTGGTAGTATGGGCGATGAGAACCAGAGCAATGGAGGATTTCCAGGCCCTCGCGCGTTCTTTTTGGCAGCAAACTCGTCATACTCTGGATCTGCAATCTTTGCTTGCTTCTTCAATAATGCGCTCAGCGTGGAATCCTTCGATTTAGTCACGTCGCCGTCGTCTTCTGATTCTGATTCTGAAGATTCTGAGCCGGAAATGCTCTCGTCCAAGTCCCCAATTAGCCTCTCAAATTCTGCCTCTCCGACGGGTTTTGCTCCTTTTATCCTTTGCTTCAGATTATATCCATGAAGGTCCGATCGAACATGACTTCGCTGTTCTGCAACCGAAGCAAAGTTCAAACCACATAGGTTACATGAGGTTGCTTGGACTGGGGTAGTGTCTCCAGCTTCTGATTGCCCTAGCGCATCTTTTTTAGGCGGCCCGTCTGGTATTGGTTGTTCGAGTCGACTTTTGAAGGTGAGTGTGGCTAGTAGTTCTTCCGGAAGGTCAAACACTACAAACATTAGCATAACTAGACAATAAGGTGAGGCAATTCCAAAATGCTACCATAGAGTGGGCGCTGCAGCAAGCTATCCTCTTTCTGGTCCTTCTGAGCCATATCTACACGATTTATGGTGGGGAGAGGGCAAGACTCGATGTGTTGATAGATGGTTTGCAGCCTGCGACACATGAACTATGGTGGGGAGTCACAGATGGAGCATGACGTGCATGTCTGTGGTGCGCGAGTCATTCTGGGCGCCAAGACATAACTAGTTAGTTATGACAAGTGATGCTTGGAGCGTCTTTAGACCAACGTCTGCTTTCACAGCATGTCACACAAAAGCTAGCTCTAATTACGGTCTGAGCTCTACTCATACATAGATGTATATGTGGAAAGGTTTAACGGGATTGAATTATTTTCAATATTAATAAGTTGTCGACAGTGTCAAGCTAGAGAACCATGCAGGTGGCCTGTCCACTTTCATTACTGATGTACAAATCTTGGCTGTCCAATATACTACACCACTTATTGACGTATTAAAAGCACCCAAAAGTGCTCTCGAAACCCTTCAGCTTTCGGTTCGCTAATTTCAATCTCGACCCCGTCTAGACTTTCAGAATGGCTTCGTTTATGCTCACAGAAAGTATATCAACCTCGGAAAATCTCACACGTCTGATATCGTGTCGACTCCAAAAGTCAAGGAAAATTCCCTGCTCCAATCGCTTGGTGGCTCATTATATACGGATGCACCCAATGCCTCGGCAGCATCAGATCCAGTGGTAGGGTTGAAGACGATGCGCAAGTTGTAGGCTTCATCTATCTCTGCTACAGCAGGTGCTGGCTCTGTTCGCGCGAAGGTATACATAAGGCCATCTATTGATGTATTGGGATAGAGAGGTGGCAGCGGGAAACTCATTTTTGAAGTCAAGAAGTCGACATATTCCTTCTTGATTGGAACGAGTAGCCTCTCATACTCTTCAAGACATCGCTTCGCCGCAGCCCATCGTTCGGCAATAGAAGAGAAGCACTTGGCGAAAGCGCCTACCCACTCTTCAATCTGCGGCCAAGAATACATTTCCGACACTTCTTGCTTACAGCGTTGTAAACCCTGCAAAAAGATGAGGGCACAGTTGAATACGTGGTGACAGGGGTGGAAGACATATTTTATCCTGCCAGCCTCTGCTTCAGATTGCTGGAAATAGCCTTCCGCCACTTTGACTGCATTGACCAACGCGATCATCATTTGATCTGTCGTCGGTGTAGGTCTGTAGCGTGATGGCCGGTAGAGAGTAACGAGGATATATGGCAACGCAATATCCGAATAGAGAGTCATCTCTTTCCATCTCTGCACTAGACTGCTATCTTGATTTGCCGTGGCCGCGGCATATATTTCTGAACGCCAGTGCGCCATGTCGTTGATACATTGCTGCTCCCATTGTTCCATGGTCATATTACTAGGAATAGGATCACCATGCCACAGTACGGAGATGATCTCAACTTCAATGAGGCGGAAACGACACAAGATGCGCTGAGTGAATTTGGACACCCGCCCAGTGGTGTCAACAATTGATTGGGTAATGGCAGTATCGTCCATTTCCAGTGGGAATCCCACCTCGATGTGTCTGATAGGCAGACTAGTCTGGCGCAGGAAGATGCAGCAAACTCCAACTTCCATCTCCCAGGCACACCAGAAAAGACGCCGTCGCATGTCCCGCTGGTAGGTTGAGATGCTGGGATGGTTGGGCAGCTCTTGGTGAAGTCCTAGGTCGATGACGGCTTGGCTAATCAGACCAGTCAGGAGCCAAAGATCTGCCATGCAAGGGTTGAGGAATATGTACTGCGTCAGAAGCAGTATGGCCTGGAGCCCCGGGATGTCGTTTGTGGCGACTTGTGGAATCCATTGCATTGCGTGTCGGACTAGCTGGTAGGCAAGTTCGTTTGCCTTTCGTACTTTACTGCGCGCAGTTGTGCTTAGCGATATGGCCATGACGATGCAGATGATGTAGCGGTTACGAACAGAGTCTTCGCCGGGCGTTGCGGCCTTTTTGTGGTAGATGGAATTGAATGCTGAGGTCACATCGTTGCGGTGATAGATGGGATACTGGGTGATTACGCGGTCCAGGTAGTTTTGGAACAGCTGGTTGGCACCAACCTGGTCGGGGATGATATCATGGAACAGGCTTTTGGAGGGCTGGGGGTTCAAAATGGAGCGAGGGTGATTTTCGTTCAAGTCGGTGGATATCACAGGGCCCTTTTTGGACGGGAGCTGGGTGCCTTTGACGACGCACTGCAAGAGAGGCGCAGGCTTGGAGACGCCAAGAAACGAGGGCGTGATGTCGTCCATGACTTGGTTGACGAGGCTGTCAGTGAAGGCACACTTTTCGGCGGCCCAGGGGGTTTGCTTTGCATCGTGGTCCGAGGCGCTGGAGTCAGCGGGCAACGGGAGGGCAGATGGGCGTTGCAGGGACGAGGCGCTGCGAGAAGCCTCGAGGCTGGCAATGTGAGCCTCGAGAAAGTCAGCAATGCTTCGCGGCGCCTCTCGCTGGGTGGAGCTATCAAAGCCCACGCATTGGACGGCTGCATCGACACAGCGAGTGCACGAAGGCACCTTGCCGTCACACTAGATGAGTCCAAGGTCAGCATACAGGAAGCAGGCAGGCTGTTGTTCACTGGTACTGTACTGAGAGCTTCCGCTTCCTACATCTTGCACACGCCAACACGCGGCGGCGTACTTTGGTCCTGCTGCTGCTGCTGCTGCTGCTGCTCTGCATCGTCTAGTCGTCTAGATCCGGCGTCACGCGTCTGCACAGGCGAGGCGCGCTCTTCATGGCGCTGGCGTGCAAGAAGCAGACGTCGGGACAGCGAACGGCGGTGGTTGTGGTTGAAGCCCTGGAGATGCCGCAGAGGCAGACTGGCGGCAGGGGATCAGGAATCCAGGATGCCGTGGACGCTCGACCTTTCTGCCTCAATTGGGGGTGGCTGATTGATCGTCGCTATTAATATGTAGGTAGGTAATTACCTTGTTGTGGCCCCTCTCGCCTCATCCACGGTATAGGCCTAGTTGACTCTTAATGATGATTACATGATATGCAATTGCTGCCCTGTAGGCCGTCATGCAATCAACATGTACTCGGTAATAATAACTACTAGTTAATATCAGTCCTGTCTCGTCAACCACTGCCATCTACGCCTGTCAACTACAAGGCCCTTTGGTGACATGGCTTCTCCCACTGCTGCTCTGGACCTCGACGCCTTGATTCAGGTCAGTTCTGCCATGTTACTGTGTACCTACCTGGCAATCACCAAAGTAACCTATTGTGGCTGACACATGCAGTAGAGTCTACCCGCATGCAAACGCTGTAGAGAGTGTCGGCGTGGTTGCGATACACTGTTGCCCAAATGCAGGTATGTCTTTTGGCTCTCCAGTCAGGCTTCATTCACCCGCTCCAGCTTACCTGGCCACCTACCTACCTAGACAATGCACAAAGGCAGGTGTCGAGTGCATGTTCTACGACCACGGACGCAACGAACTGCTCCCACGAAGGTGAGACACACAGCATCTCGTGGTTACATCCACACGCAGTTGACACAATTGACACAAGCCCAACTAGCTACATTGCTGAGCTCGTCGAGCACGTGCGCAGACTTACGACGCCGCAGTCCACTTCCACTCAAGCACCTCCCACAGTTGCTTCATCTGCACAAGATGCACACCAGCTGGAGCTTGACCTTGTGGAATCAGAGACGCACATGCATCTCGACCACCACTTTGCTTTTGCCGGCGACAGCTACAGGTACTTGGGCTCAGAGTCGTGCCTGCTCAAATCACCAAGACTGGAACCAAGAAAAACAAAATCTCCACTTGTGCTTGATGCTGATGACGATGAGTTCCATCTCTCGTGGAAGAGAACACCCGCAAAGGAATACGAGTTGTTGGAATTATATCTCGAAATCATCCAGCCCGTCTATCCCGTCCTGGACCTCGCTGAACGATACCTCTCCCAGGAGGTGCCATCCAATCTAGCCCCCGCCGAGATCTTCTGCCTAAACATGATCTACTCAATTGGATGCTACATACTCCCAAACACAGGTAAAAAGCAGAGCGCTGAGCATGTATGGAACCCTTCTGGACGCCTTTCCTACCACCAAGCCAATTCAATCAAATATCGTGCACTTGCCAGCAAATACTTCCTGCAGGCCATGGAGCATCTCGAAGCAGCCACCATTGAGCCTAACCTGGCCACTCTACGAGCCGTGTTAATGCTTGCTATACACAGTACTTTTGATCCCAAGTCGGGTAACGTGGGCCAGCAGATTGCTCTTGCAGCGCGTCTTATCTACGATCTCGAATCCAAAGGAGAAATACAAGAACAGCGACCAGGTGAGAAGGAAATGCTCTGGAAAATGCACATGACCATCTTTACACTGGAGAACCAAGTCGCATCGACCTTGGACCGACCTGCATTGTTTCCAGAGCCGGTACGTCAAGCTGTACAAGCCAGACCCTGTCCCAGACTAATACTATCCAGAATTCAGAACTGTGCTTTGAGAAAGAAAAGCCTGCTGAATACATGTGCTCCTTGTTTCGTCTGCAGCATCGCTTTCGGAAAGGCGACCATGTGACGAAGCAACAGGTAAAGAAGCTTCTGCCACGATTGGATGAAAAAGCAGAGCTACTTCCCATTGTCCGGATCAGTCTGCACATGACGCATTTGCTCCTCAACCCTGTTTGGGGAAGTGCATGGCATGTATTGTAAGTGGAGCGCCCCCACAGCTACTCGGGAATACCCGCTAATGCCCGAGTCAGGGAGGCTGTTGTCAGCCTTGGGGGTGTTCATGTGTTCATCACACCACACTGGGTGTATCGCGCGGGCACAGTGCTTATCCAAAACATCCCTTCCATTTTCGGTGGCAATCTCATCCAGCTTTACTCCAACGCTCTTCTCGTCCTGGAGCTTTCTTCCTGGAAATGGCCGAGCTCTGCCTCACTCTCCGCATCACTTGTGGAACTCATGCAGCACATGAAACAAAAGTACCGACCTGATTGGTCGGACACACTTCAACAGGGTGATGTTAGGATATGAAATTTCAACAATTGCAACTCTGCATCGATCGACATGACTCGATGTCCACGATAACGGGCTCGGGCTCCCCCCCCCCCACATGGTTGGGCCTGAATCCCAAGACTGTTGCTGAATGACCAGATTGTAGTTATGTGGACATCCATATTCCCGGCTGGCCCGATTTTCCGGCCCAAAGGAGATGTCGAGACTTGGGTTGTAGTAAACGTGATCAAAGTAACAATCACTCACAGCTGCCTCACATGCCGGCTATCGACCCTGGCCTTGGGGTTGGAGTATATGTGCTATTTATTCTCTGACCTCGGGCACAAACCATGGTTCCGTTGCCGATTCCCGTGGCTTGCTCGTGAAGAATTGCATATTGTAGTAGGCATTTTTGATATGCATATACATTTGCCAAGGACGGATCCTCCTAGGTCCCACTCCACTTTATCCAAATTTGGGTTATCTTTGACAGTATTGGTTGAGATGGCACTCCAAAGTACAATGCCGTGTGAACGGCGGGTGCCTACATCATGCAAGGCCGGATGCTCCACAGTGGGCCAGTATATGCCATGGAGGCCATTAGGACGAAAATGATTAGTGGGTCTTATCGTCTTGGATCTAAGAAGAGCTGTGACGTTTTAGGAGAGGTATAGAGACAGAGAGACAGAGAGACGAAAAGACCATGTGTTCAATGTGTCTGTTGTCATGGTAGGAGCAATATGTCGTGATGATACAACTACTCAGAGACCTCCATATATGGCGAATGATGAAAGAATAAGGACCAGGATATTGATGACTCCCCAGACGAATGGTATCCAGGTAGACATTTCGAAGTAGCCAGCTTGATATACACCTCCCAGCAAGCCTCCAACAATGGCACCACTGATCAAGGCCTCACAACCGCCAATGGCCATGAAGGGGATAGGGATAAGCCAGATGAGTTTCCAGTTGCGCCATTGTATCAAGCATGCCCATAGCGCAACAATTACATGTATGCTACCAACGAGGATCAGAGTCCAGTAGACGGTGAAGCGGACAATGTCGCCTGGATTGTAGAGGTAATATGGTTTTTGTACACCGACTGGAAGGGGCCAGTAGAGGGAGGGGAAGGGTGGAGGAGTATAACCAGGCGGGGCGACGTTATTGACGCGTTGGATGAAGCTGCGAGGGCATTGTGTCAATGAAAGCAGTTGGGACAGAGGGACAATATGAATACCTCATGGCGACGTGGCATGACCGGCACCTCGTCTACAGCTCCATATCAGTGTAATAAAGAGGCACACCAGGTGACCAGTAATAGCACGACTATGTGAAGATGGAGAAGGTGAGGTTGAATTGGGCCAGGACTCCAGGGTCTGTGCTTAGTTAACTAACTAACCAACCTCGGCTTGCAATGGCAGGCGCGATGCTATCAACTATCAGATGCAAGTCCCCAAGCTTCACTTCACTCAACCGCCTGCCTCCATGAACAACACGCCGCATAGCCCGCAATCATGGTTGTTGATCGCCTCCTGTCGACGCTGCTGCGCTCATTGCAGACATATACAGACCAGCAAGACACGCCTCGGTCAGTAGCTCGAGCCACGCATATGCTTTCGTGCATACTAACAGCCACAGGCTTCTCGGGACCGCGTCTTCGCTGCTGACTACGCTGGGAAATCCTCACAATCTCAGCCTACTGACTTCACATCTCTTGACTGCTCCTGCGCTCTGGGACCGTCCCGATGGCGTCCGGACGTCGCTGCGCCTGCTCTCTGTCTTCCACTCGGCCGTCACAGCAATAGTAACCCACCACAACGACGTGCGATGGGACAAAGCCCCAGCTCTCGAGCCGGGGCAGCTTCCGGTTGGAGGCGGCCAATCGCTGGATGACTGGATACGCGCCATAGTCAATGGTGCCGACGATCGGAGTCAGCGATGGAAGCACCTCGTCGTCCTGGGAGGGCTCCTGATTGGCATGGGCAATCTAGAAGAGCAGGGAACAGACTTGTACTGGGCCTCCAACATGCGGAGGCTTGTAGAAGCTGCGCTTGTCAAGGCGACCAACCTAGCTCTGGTCCAAGTGCGGGAGCGCAACGAGGCGGATGGTTTGGGTGGACAAACCATTACCCTGGTCTTGAACCATGCCTTTGGATGTCTCTCGAATGCAGAGAGGTCCCAGGTCGACTACGACTTGCTGCTACCCGTATTGATTGGGACCGCCTACTACTCGAATGAGGGCTTCCAGTCGGCCTATTTTCTTGGAGGGCTAGATCTCGATGTTCGAACGACGCCAGCTGGTAAGCTGGACTGGAGTGTTCGCTCAAGCTCCTACAGACAAGTGAATGGCATTTTAAACAGGCCCCTAGTATCTTCAATGGGCCCGCTGTCCCGGCTGATTGCTCACTCAGTCGAGCATGTCAGAAACCCTTGGATCATCCAGACAATGATGGACGACCTAGCAAGTTTCGCCCGCGCCCTTACCACTCAATGGCGTCAGATCAAATTTTCAGACATTGAGCCTGCAGAAGAGAAGATGCAACTAGAAGAGGAAGCGCTCAACATGACTACACCAAAACTCTGGAACCTGCTTAAAGCTGCGTTATTCGCTACTACAATCATCCTCCGCGGTGTCTTCACTAGGGTCCTGAGAGATAAAGCACTGGCAGCCGATTCCATTGCTCCTTTGCTTGCTTCACAAGCCCTACACACTCTACGCCACATGTACTTCATCACTTCAAGGCTTGGCCCAGCATCATTTTCACAACACACCTTTGTCTACCTCACGGCTATCGATATCCTCTCGGCTTATCCCAATCATACAGACAAATTCCTAAAATCCATTGCGCCTCAACAACTAGGCCACATCCCCCGACATCCTCTAGACCGCATTCTCGACTTGTATTTCTTGAACACTGCCGAGCACTTCACACTAATCCTTTCCACGGCGACCAATGAAGACTTGCTCGTGGCGTCTGCAGTGCCGTATCTTGCTGCTGGCGAGAATCGACACATGCTGCCTATATTCGAAGCTGCGCACAGTGTCATGCTAGCAGTTCTCTCGGCACCACAATCTGCAGAAATTACGTCGAAACATCTCCCTTTCTATATAGATGCCCTTTTCAGCGTTTTCCCCCATAATTTATCTCCACGACAGTTCCGCTTAGCGTTTAAAACACTGATGCGCGTCACTGCACCTCCGTCCACACTATCAGCAACACATCCCGATCTCCCAGCTACATTACTGGAGCTTGTCTACCATCGAGCTTTGAGCGCACCTACAGTACCGCTGCCGCCTGATGAAACATCCTTGGCTCTTCAAGGCTCCGATGCTCCTCCGCCAGCACTGTCAGAACAAGCAGTGTTGGCATTGACCCTCATTGACGCCCTCCCTTATTTACCAATTCCGCTATTGGAGGAATGGATGCCGCTATGTGCAGACTTGTTGAATCAGGTCAACGATGATGGTATGCGCGAAACTATAAGAGCAAGATACTGGGAAGTCTTTGTCAATGGGGAAATGGACGCAGAACGTAGTGGTGCAGCGGTAACTTGGTGGACCACAAGAGGTGGTCGAGAACAAGTTCTCTTTGGCAGAGAAAGCATGATTGACTTTGGGATGATGAGTGGTGCTCTTCCCGCGAAAGAAAGGCCTGTCAGAGAAAGCAAGTTGTAAGATGATACCCAAATAATACTGAATTATAGCGCATACCAATCCTTATGTCATCCGACATTGTGGCGGCCAGCATTGTCTCTCATATGCCACTATCCGTGATCTGTGCTTGTGAGTGGAAATAAGCAAACATGCCACAGCAACATGTTCAGCTTTTAAATATCAGTCATCTCCGCATGTGCCAAACTACCACCTCTTGCTATACTCTGCTACTTACATCCAACATGGACCGCTATGTTCCCGATTCTAGCCGCCATGACACAACCTCATTACACTCGCCTCGCAAAGGACACGTCGACACATCGCTCCCCAAGAACTTTGCACAGCCCTTGACGTGCTTCTTCTGGCACCAAAACGGGAGGTGCAACAAGAGGGACGGAGACTGTGCATACGCACACTGGACGACTGGTCATCTCGCAGCAGCTCCTGTCAGTGTATCAGGCAGTAAGCATCCAAAATAGTCATAAAAATCAAACCACTTTAATCCCGAAAATAACCAATCACGTTGCAGCCCCTGTAGCCGGAAGAAAAGCCGTCTATCTGCAAGCCCATCTCGCCGAACAACACGGCTCCTCCATTGCAGAATTACGCAAATGGGAACACCGCCTGGCCGCAAAAGAGCAGGAACTCAGGGGCCAAGAAGACCATCTTCGAGCCCGCGAGGAGCTTGTGAAAAAGAAAGCGTCGAGACTTCGGGAAAAGGATAGACGGCTAGCTAGGCGTGAGTGTGTTGCTAGAAGGTACTGTGATAAAGGTGCCTGATGAGATTAGCAGTGTGAATGATGGGGCTTGTCATATTTGAATGTAAGATTATTTACATTACTAGATGATTGGCGTACTGCTAAAGTCGAGACAAGTCTTGACATCTCTACATCTAGCTATACTTACTACCTGGCTAGACTTCACTCTTAAGAGACTTGAGCTCCAATATCCTATAAACGGACATTAAGACTGAATTCAAACACTTGAAAGTATTAAAATACATATTGTAAACGTTGAGAATAGTTTGGTACCATGTTGGGGAAGATTAGTATTAATTATAACTACAATAACTAACTAGTTATCTTATTCTTTATTGTAAAGTAGTTGTAAGAAGTGTAGGTTCAAAGGACACGTTTCTACTCTATTATTAGTTTTTGCATGATATATCACTTGAGAATCGCCAAGTCTATGTATTTAGTATTCAAAAGAGTCTGGGTACGGATAAAGTCTGGTGTTTTGTGCTTGTAGTGTTTGTTTAGGTTCGTTTGTTGGGGTGGAGGATTATTGGTATACTAGAATTGCTGGGATGGATTCAGGAATTGCGGGGTCGGTTTTCTGTGTTTGGTGATATGTATTATGGGTTCTCTGTCTAGGTGATGTGGTGGCTTGGGTGAAGTCGATTTCTTGCTTTGGCGCATTGTATTGCTTGGGGCTATAGCGTTAGTCTGTGAGGAATGCTTGTTATTAGCTGTGAGGGTAATTGTAAAAGAGACTATTGGTCTCGTTGTACATAATAACTAGAATGCTCTAAATAGTTTTACCATTGATCAAAATATCCTAGAAGACTTGCGTCTTCTCGAAGTCTCTTACGCGCGTGGTGTTCTTTGCCCCGTTGACTGGAAACCAAGTGAATAAGCTGCTGAGATACGTGACGCCATCTCGAACACGTTGAACGAGTCAGGCTGGTTAATCCAACACAAAAGAGTTTGGGGGTATCCCCGTGACGGACCTCGACGCTTAAGTATACAAAATCGGGCAACTAAACCGATGTGGTCGATAGAGATATGGTCGACGAGGGCATTTTATCTGCTGTACGAGAAGTCGTGGTTAATTGTTCAATGAGACTGGTCAAGCTCCAGTCCTCACTCATCCTATCGCAAATTTCGAGGTATAACCCAGACATACCACCACAGTCACAGCACGCTAGTGGAAGCGAATCATAAGAGATTAGTCAAAAGCACGTAAAAGAAAAGGAAGACACCAGTTGATAATCTTTCATATGTTTGTTCTGTTTTACTGAGCAGTTACTTCATTTATTTTCGTCTAGTCCTAAGTGTTGAATTGAATCTATGACTGGTTTCGTTCATGGTGCCAGCGTCAGAGAAAGGACCTACCTATGCAGGATAAATCCCAATCTACATTACTCAGTGCTTTCCCATTCGTACAAACATTGTTGATGACGATAATTATTTAGCCTATGTGGATCTTGAACCTTTGCTTGACTTGCTTCCTGCACATTGGGCACTTTGTCGGCCTCGCAGGTAGATGATGATGCCTGGTTGGAATCACCACATCTGCACACCACTCACACATAACCATGTGCCCACACGGTAGGAGTGCAATGTCAGCTATTTGCTGATAACATACCTGACAATTCAGTGTTTTTGTCATTTCTTCGTCGGACTTTGGTGGCGGTCGATCAGGCTGGCTATCAAGCGTCTGATGAGGGCGTTGAGGTTGATCCCAACTGATGAGATTGCGGCCCAATGCGGCTAATTCATAATAGGGCCGAGGTGGCTGGAGGACCGATAGCAATTGCTGAACCGAAGTTTGATGTTCAAACATGTTTCGGTCGGACTCAGACGAAGGTGCTGTGCTAGAGGTCGATGCTACGCGGCCGATCATGTTCACCATGCGGCTCCAATCTGGGTTAGATGTTTCGCCGCCTCTACGTTCGGACAATTCAGGCATGAATGTATCGTTGGCGATGCCCGGCTGGGGAGGATCGTAACTCCAGACATTGCCTTCATGCCCCGGTTGTACGGTTGATTCTCGCATGACGCCCCACAAAAGCTGATCCTCCATTTCTCGTCGCTCGCGCGCTGATAAGCCGCTGAGTGGGGGTGGCTGAGTAGTACCTGTTGCGCGCCGCTCTTCAGCTTGCCTATAACGGTCCGATGCTCGATTGAACATGGTGGACAATGGGGACTCATAGTCTTCTTGTTGTATATCTTCACGAGTGCCAAAGACTCGGGCAAATCGTTCTCGTGCGCGTTGTAACCGTGCCTCTCCTCTATTTAGTGGTCGTGAACGATGCGGAAGCAGTGGCTGTTGTGGCCTGGATTGCTCTGCTGCTCTAGGGGGTTGCTCTTCTGCTGCGAATGGAGCTTCCTCTTCTGCTGCGAGTGGAGCTTCCTCTTCTGCTGCTTCTTGAAGAAGATTGTCCAAAGCATACTCGATACTCTGCTGGGTGTCTTCTAGCTGCTCTTCTTCCGGAAATCGTCTTCGCCGTAGCCTATTCTCTGGTCTCTGTGCATTATTCTCTATACCCGCTCGTAGTTGGTCTAGTGTACGCGGCAAGAAGCCAGGGCTCACTTCTTTCAACGGTTCTCCAATTACGGCGATCCGTTGCTCAGAGCCATTGGGCAGCTTTGCGATCCTGTAGCCCTGGTGGGATTCGAACCAACGATCTAGAAACTCAGTCTGGTCGGGTATGTCAGGAATGCGTGTCTGCGAGGCTTCAAGAGGAGGGTCTGTAGCGGCAAGACGATTGGTCCAGAACTCTGTTCAAAATCAGCTTCAGTTGCTCTAGTACTTCCCTACAATGACGTACCTTTGCAGAACCAGCAGTAGCCCTGCCATCGAGTGCCTCTCTGTACGAACCCAACGCCGTCGATATACACTCGATATGTACGCGAGTGATCACGCTCATCAGCACAAGCACAGCAGTTTGGAGTTGAAGTCAGTCGACACGACGTCGGAAGTTTGTGGGGACAATGCGTATCTAGACGCGGGCAATCATATGTGAGCGTGCCCATGATGGGCCGTTGAGGCGTTCGCTGCCAGACGT
This sequence comes from Shiraia bambusicola, assembly GCA_028220655.1. NCBI lineage: Eukaryota > Fungi > Ascomycota > Dothideomycetes > Pleosporales > Shiraiaceae > Shiraia > Shiraia bambusicola. The sequence goes on along the minus strand of SSBG01000003.1, from coordinate 633,630 downwards.
AGTAACGTTATGCAGAGGCAATGCCGCAGTAGTTGATTGAGATCAAAGTTGTAGAGCCAAATGAGGGTTGAAATATGATTGTTTGCTACAAGAGTCAAGTATTTGGGAGAGATGCAGCGAGTGGCGGCAGTGGATAGTTACTTAGTTAGTTAGTGAGGAAGGAGCACGGAGATTCTAGCGCGTCTAGCCTAACCAATCAGGTAATTACTAGTGCCAGAAACACCTTCATCCCTCCCCCTCACTCATCTATAATATTACTTCAAGATGACTACCGTATCCGGTCTGTACTCCATGCTCCCGTACAGTTCCAAGAAAAAATTTCGCTGTTGTTTGATGTCTCATGTCTGATAGTCATCTGGTAGAGTACCAGGGCTCCAAGTTCGACCTGCCAGTCAACGTACAACTCCCCCATGATCTGACGGCAGAGGAATTCTGGCGGCTCCTCCCGTCTGAGTTTTCCCAGAAGCCAGCCTATACATTCCCCGCCCTTCACAATTGGCTCTCTAGACTTCTGAAGAATTTCAGGCTACAGGAAGGTAGGAAGCATCTATATCACCCGCATCCTTACCAGCTGCTGGAGATCAATGTCCAGCCTGTAGACTGGTTCTGCAGAAATCGATCCGGCTATGAAGATAAAATAGGCTTCATGAAAATCTCCGCAAAGATCGAGACGGACCCTTATGTCCACGAAGGAGAAAAGGAGATTACCCAAGATGCCCGACGAAATCGAAGCGGAGCCTAAAGAAGTACAAAACTGGAAGTCCTAGCAATTTGAATGACGCGAAAGACCAAAATCAGTATTGCAAGTAACAATTGAGAAAGAAGAAAAAAATACAACCCCTCAAACCGCTGCTTCTTCGGCACTCCACTTGACCTCCTTCTTAACACTCTCCCCGCCCACCGTCGCAACCCCACTCAACCCCAACATATAATCCCTCCCCTTAAGCAGCCAAACAACCAAACTCGGAAGTCTATACCCAAAAAGAGCGCCTACGCCCCCAATCGTCCCAATAGGCACTACCATACTCTCCCTCTCATCCCTCTTGAACACCCGATCCTTTCCCTTGGGCTTCTCCTCCGGCCTCTCCGCACTGTACCCCAACAAGTCGCGCTTCAAATTGACCGCCAGCACAGGCAGTGCGGAGGTAATATCCCACACGCTATTGCGCGAGTAGGATGCTACGTCGCCCAAGGCATAAACACGAGGTCCGGCGGCATCGACGCGAAGCGTTTCATGGTTGTTTTGCAGGTACTTCTTCTCGTCTAGGAGATTGGAAGGAAGCCATGAGGAATTTGGCTCGACGCCATGAGCTGGGATGTAGAGGTCTGCTTGAAGAGTGGTGCCATTTTCAAGGGAGATTGTTGTGCGAGCTTGATCATTTTCTGGCGACGAGACGTTTGTGACGCGAGTGTTGTATATAATGTCAACATTGAGGGATTTCAGTTTTCCCTCTGCGGCAGTGCGGATGGCGGGGCGGAGTTGCGGGAGCAAAGTGTTGGCAGAGGTGATGAGGGTGATGTTGACGGTTTTTTGAGCGTTGGAAAACCAGCCTGGTTTGCCGTTGCGGTGTTCTGCTACTTCGCCGGCGAATTCTACGCCGGTGGGGCCGCCGCCGAGGATGACGATGTCTTGTGCGGTTTTGACTTTTTCGTTGGTGAGGGTGATGGAGTCGAGGGTGTCTTGGGTACTTGCGCTCATGGAAAAGGCTGGGAAGTGGGTGTTGCTGCCGGTTGCGATGATGAGAGCGTGATAGGATATCAAATGGTTTTCTGTAGCTTTTTTGCTTTGGTACGAAATTTTTCGTGAGTGAGTGTCCAGGCTGGTGGCAGATGCTTCAATGAAGGTGAAGTCATCGGATGAGTATTGCTCAAACTGTTTGTGAATGTCGAATAGAACCCTTTCTACGGCCATTCGCTGGGTCGAAGCCGCCACGCGTGGTGACGCATAGCGAAAATACCAATTGGATGAAGGGTTGATGAGATACACATGGTATTTAGCATCACCCTTTGCTTTGAGAACGGGTAATATGTGCTTTAGGATATAGTGCGTAGCTTGGAGACCAGCGGTACTACCACCAACCACAACAATATTTTGCTGTTCGGCCATAAGAGTAAACAGGTCTTTTGCCTATAAGTAAATGGTGATATAGCAGATAAGTAAGAGAAAAGGGGTAATTGGTTCTATATCTGTTTGTGATACTTCTAAGGTTGCAAATATGACTACCTATATGAAGTACTCTGCACTTCTGGTATATAGTTATACTTTCCGTTGCGTACAAAGGCTAACTCTAACCGGGCAAATATTCGTGCCGCAAAACTAAGAAAACTATTAGGTTCTAACTTCTACTGACTGTGCTTCTACTAGTTATGCTAAGTATAACGGGGTTCTAAGGTTCTGAAAGAGCGAGATAAGTTGGATGGTTGGTAGGTAATTACAGCTGGAAGCGCTACCTAGCACCGACATCTGTTATGTCTTTTGTCAGCTTCCAAGATTATCAGCAAAACTGCCCCGAGCACAGCACAAATGGATATACAAAATTATGATCGGTGTCCAGGAGACAACATTGTAGATTTTGCAGAATAGCTATACATTATGCGAAGGGAATTTAGTTACTACGAGTTTGCAAAGAGAGGACTGGAGAATAGATGAAATATCATTTACATTGATATTAACTAGTTACCTAGTAAAATAAATCCCGAAACTGAATATTCTAAACCTCTAACCAGTCTATCAAAAGCGGAATACTAGCTACCCCCTTTTTGCTACAAAATAAATTCACAGTGTCTACCTATGCAGAAAACTTGACACCCCTTTTAGGCACTGAAGGGACATCTGGCGTGGGATCAAAAGGACCGTCCTGGCAGACCGACGACGCCTGACTCCATTGAGTTTGTTCCATTGTGCCTCCCTGTGCAAAGGAATATATGGTTCCGTCCTCAAGCGCAATATTGACCTATTATGGTTAGTTTGGTTCTTTGGTGAATATATTACGGAACATACAGTGGAGGTGAAGTCGCCATTATAGACACCACTCATGGCCAGGGCTCTGCAGAAGACGCGCTGGCCAGGGCTCAAGTTAGTCGCGACAGTGTACGTCAAAGTCACACTCTTGGTCGTGGATGAATCCTCAGTCTCTGTGTTTGCGTAGGAGTACCCAAGAGTTGTAGTTGCATCAGCACCAAGACCAAAGACTTTGCCCGAGACCTTGAAAGCCTCTGAAATACCGAATGTGTGTGTTGCCGTAGTGGAGTAACGCTTGGATGTCATGCGCTGCTCGCTTTTACCAAATGTGAAAATCTCAGTTGCATCGGGAAGGTTGTTGGTGTGGTCAGCATAGTCTAGAACGACGGTATCCAGGCCCTCCTTTCGTTTGTTAAGCTCCTCTGGTGTGTCTTTCTGTAGCGTTGTTAGAAATACTTGATCGCCTGCTCGCTCATATTGGTGGTACATACAAAGACAACGTCGGTAACCGTGACTGTGGCAATCTTGCTCCTGAGGAATAGTAGACCAAGGTTATTGATGACATCTTGATTGGCGCCGAAAGCACCCATGAGGATGCCAGACTCGACGTTGTGCTCAAATGTCTGCTGTCCACTGGTATCTTTGCCAACATCGATTTCTTTGCCACTCTTGGTTCGCATGAAGATTCGACCCAAATCCTGGCCTCGACCATTGCCCCAAGTCTTGACTTGAGACAGGCCATCGGTAGAAGGATCCCAATCCATACGCTCTTTTACTCTGGTATTCTCGGGTAGGCCAAACTGAGGGCTGTTGGTGCCATCTGAAAAGAAGAATTGGAGGGATTCGACCGCCTTGGCGCTGGCATAGATCTCAATACCAGTAATGACCACACCTTCTTTGTGCTTGGTTACGCAAAATTCCTCACCGCCTGGGCCTCCAGTCCATTGGACATTTCCCAAGTTCCATGGGCCGTCTTGGCAATCTCCTATGAGGGCATCAGCGACACCAAGGATGGCAGTTGCTGCCATGATGGCCTGCCTAGCATTGAAAAACATGATAGATGAGGACTGGTTTTAAACGAATGGGAAGCTTCCAAATTAGAAGTGCAAATGCGTGAAGAGCGTTGAATGAATACACAAACGAGTGAGCTGTGGATGAGTGTAAGACAGTTGAAGAGGTGAAGCCATGTATTATATATGTGTCTGCTCTTACACTTCACTTCACTCAGGTTGATCCGGGAATAGATAAGCGAGGCACTTGGAAGTCCGACTACCAAGAACCGCATGAGCACGCAGTTTCGACACCAATACGTTTCTGGTACCTACAGGCAGGATTGGAAGCGAGCTAGAAGCATTTTCACGGCGTACTCGGTCCGAATTCCAAAAGAAAACAACAGTTTGACTGCCTGCCTAAGGCGATGTGGGAACCAAATCAGTAGTCATGGAAGTGAAAGTAACGTTTGAAGGATTCAACGAAGGTATCATGACAGATCCGGGGAGTCGGGTGTTTCACTTGGAAAGAAAGACGTGACTTTCGAGACAGTGACAAGTTCTCGCATAAAGAGCCAAATTAAGGGGACAGATACAGCCAAGAGAGAAGAAGAGAGGGGGATTGAATCGTGTAATGATATTAATCAGGAAGTTCATGTCGAGCTTGTTGCAGTATAATGCGTGAATGGAAATAGCTAGACGTGCTTGGTTAACAAACGAGTCGAGTAGTTAACTAATTACCTAGTAACTACTCCGTAGTTGGGTACGTTTCAACTCACGAGTCCCAATTCAAGATGGTGATGGTATACGAATTGTCAACTTCTCCGTGTACCCATATACCGTGTGTTGATGATGATTGACGGTAGGGTGGGCGAAGTACTCTGGGTGTCGCAGCGTTCGGCCCTTCCAGCTCTTCGTAGTTAATACATAGTTAACTAAGCCACTTGAGCGCGTCCCGCCGCCCGCGTCGACATCACCGGTGTCGTCCCTTGCAACCCCCCACGCACAACGGCCCCGATGCAGGGTGATTGACTCTCTACATGGACTTTGTGGGTTTCTTTTGGCTTGTATCGTGAGAGACATGCTGCTAACTCGATGCGCAGTGGGTGAGGCTTCTGGGCGGCTCCTCGCAGAGAAAGCAAGCAGCGCCGAACAACCCCAAGGAGCGTCTGGCACGCTTTCGGCAGCGATACAACCAAGTCTTGGTAAGCAAGCCATGCCCGAGCCTCACTGCTGCACTTTGCTGACGGCGTCGTAGCAAACATGGCAAAAGTCACAGAATCTGGCCAGCGACCGCGAAGCCCTAGCCAATATACGGCGGGGCTTTTTGGCTCTCACCACCATGCTGAACGATGAGTCCCGGTCACCAGCACCGCACATGTGTCTGCAATTTGCGGCAGCCCAGCAGATCTACACGGCGGTTTCCAAGATTGCAGCCACGTCGCACGATGAAGCCATGGTCAGGGACGCAGTGGCTTTCTACAATGCGCTCATCGACAGCGAGGAAGAGGACTTTCTCGAGAACGATGTGTTTGCCGTGTCGCTCATGAACTTCATAAACCGGACCGTCGGGTCAAGCAGCATGGGCGTAGGCGAGGACATTGAGGCAGACATTGTCGAGCTCCTCTTTGGCATCGCTGCCAAAATCAGACTGCAGCCAGAGATTCTGCCAGTGTGGTTCACCACTTCGTCTGCGGACCAGAACGGCCGGCTGGTCAACCAAAAGGTGGATTTTGCGGGCGTGACGCAAAAGGAGGACTTTCCGCTTTGCTACCAACTCATCGACCATGTCCACCATGAGGGCCGCATTGGAGATTTTGCGCGCACTGGATTGTTGTACATATTCGAGTCTGCATCCAAGTCACTGACGTTGGAGGCATGGATCGTCAACAGCGATCTTCCAACTCTGATGGCAACTGGCCTTGGTGCTTTGTACAGCCAACTAAGCAGGCATGTGCACCTCGTCAGACTAGTGTTTGCGTAAAGCTAACAAGTCATAGAAAACTATCCATATTACATCCACCGCAAAATTTGCCTCTGGTCTTGTCCCTTTCAGACTACAGCGAGATGAGGTCAAATGCACAAGCTGAGAGCTTCTTTGGCGAAGATTTCCAGAATCATCTTCTCACCTTTTTGTCCTATCTCACTTTCTGGCAAGACGTCCTCGAGCATTGTCGATCTACAGACGTCAGGCACACGTTGATTGACCATTTTCAAATCTTGTTCCTCCAACAATTATTGTTCGTGTTTTCCCTACGCCACTCTTCCATTCTTGTACTTGATCTGACCACACGCAGATATCCATCTTTGCTCGAGTCTTCAGACGCTGACGGTGGCTCTGCCGTCGCTGTGCTTACCTACCTCCGGCGCATCCTTGACGCTCTAGACCACCCAGAGCTGGTGCAGATGATTCTTCAGTATTTGCTTGCCCTACCAGATTACACTGCATCTTCGCCTCGTCTACCACGGTCACCTGCTGCAGTGAAGAGACGCCAATCCCTCATTCTTCTCAATGCTCCGGATCAAGACGATGACCGATTGAATCCATCCCTTTTCAACTTGGTCGATCTTGTGATAGGTAGCACAAATTCTCACAACTCCCAAACTGTTGTAGCGGCTTTGAAGCTGACGACAGTCATACTATCCAAGAATCATGCATATGCTCTAGGGTCGCTTGTCAAGGTATTGCATGACCATCACAAGGAACCTCACCGTACTTTTGGCTCACTAAATATTGAACTTGAAACATATCTCAGCCTTGCCATAAACCTAGCAGGCGAGGAAGGGGTCGATGAGGCCTATGAAGGGCATCTGAAGGACATTCAGAGCTTGTTGGAAAGCCATCCTTGCTCGTTGAAATCAATTGCTTTGCCTGGGTCAATACCGAAGAGCCCGGGCTACTTTGATGCAGCTGAATCATCGGCAAGAGAGGTTGATGCCCACTATCTGCTGCCGGAGGATCCACTCTTCCAGTCACTCACCGATCTCTTGCTGAGATTCCTCACAAACGATGTCGAGACGAACCTTGCATTGACTGAAACTATCATTTGTCTGGGCACTTGTTCTGAGCTTCGCTTGGAAGGGTGGTTGTCTGTTGATCCTGCTGATTACCATTTTGAAGACGCAGGGCCAGAGTGTACAGAATTCACCAATGAGAATTTCGGCAACATGTTCGTTGCTAGTAGACTGCCAGGATGGAGCTCAAGTGCGACTCCACAGTTACTCGCATGCTTACAGAAGCTTCAAGCTCAAGTAGAGGCTATGCGAGCTGACATTAAAGACTGGGACGAGCACGTTGCTACTCGAAAGGATACCTTCCGCTTTCATGAAGAGATGCATGATGCCATGAAGATATCGAGTCCGCTACCAAAGCCCAGCCGGCAAACATCAGATACAGCAGTGGGATCATGGACTCCGCAAATACCAAAGCACGTTCTAGACAACTCTGCGACTCCTTCACGAACTCAGTCACCCAGAGGTAGGAAGGAAGCCCTGGCAGAGCAGAAGAGCACGCCGACATCTTCACCCACACCGTCGCGGTTCGGTGGTCAAACCCTGGTTGGCTCGCCTTCAAGAGGGCTGTCACCAATGCCTGCACCACTAGCTGGGAAGCGCCAGACGACTCTCTTCTCAGACATTGACGCCAACCTTGCTCGGTTCAAAGAGTCTGATTTGTTGAAAAGACGCATCCGGTTCCGCAGAGTAGCCGAAACACAGACAATTGAGCCAATGCTATCAAAGTATCAGCCTCCACCAAAGGACGATGCAGACGAGACTACGAGGAGTGAAGAGAAGGGAGATGGAGAGGACGATGATATAAGGGAAGCAAGCTTGCTTCATATCATTACAAACGTAGTGATACTGCAAGAATTTGTGCTTGAGATAGTTGCGTTGATGCAGATTCGCGCAGGCCTGTTCAACGAGGTCAAGTTTGCATGAAGGGATGCAGGTGTTTAGCTGAAGTCTGTTGTGACTTGTTAGCAGAGAATATACCCCCTCCCCCTCCCCCCCTTATACCACACTTGAGAGACCCTGACGCGATGTGAGCCTAGGTAATATCTTAGCTTTGCAAACGACTTGTACCTTGTACCGAGCATGTCACCATGTCTTTTGAGATTCCGATTTGTCCTCGTGGCTCAACGGCCGCGTTCGGAATGGCGCACAAGTTTCCGACGTCATTCTTCACATGTCTGAGATACTTAACTACACCCCTCATCCACGCCTAAACGCCATCAGCAACGCGCTCGTGAAAGTCGCTTAATTCCACTAGAGCAGAGCACATCATGCGACACCATGGCCATGTCAATTGCTGGGGGGTTTTTTTTAATAGGTATTGCCGCACTCTCAAGGCTCAAGTTGCCATGTTTTTTTACGAGTGCCTCTAACTACTAACTAGAGAGGTTTCTGAGCTCTCGGCAATGTAATTCCAGCAGCTGATGGCCGGCCGAAAGCAACCACCGTTGCCTACTACGTACATCCGCTCGTCCACCAAGGCGAATCGAATCTCAGGCAGTCGTAGCGCCAAGAGTTCTCTCGTCTGGTTTGAGATGCACGCGTGCCCTGAATAATACTTAGACTACCGGCCTGGGCTTGCGCAGGGCCGAGGCTTCGCGGAGCGAATTGGACTGTCCTCCCATCCGCGGTAGCTAATGCTAGAGAAAGAAATATGACTGTGATGCGATTCTTCACTTTTCTACTAGAGCTTCCCTCTTCCTCTCCTTTTCGTCCATCTCCTGCTCTCGTGGTCTCTGTCTGCTTTTAGGCATTTTGTGTTGGTAACCCTTTGTGTCGTACACACTTGCCGAGGCCATTGGTAACTAGTTAAGGCTTTCAAATCAAAAACTGGGGAACAGCTGGTTGTCGATCAACTGGCGCGTCATAATTACCTCCTCTATCATACCATTTCCAACTTTCGGCCTCTCTCAGACTTCACTTCCGTATTGTCTCGTCTACCTTGAGCTCGAAGCTCACCACTATACATCATGTCTGCGAAATCAACGCAAGGGCCTGACGGCAAGAAGCCAGCGTCAGCAGCTACCAACTTGATCGGTAAGGGTGACAACCCAGAGAAGGGAATTCTCGACTTTCTGCTTGTAAATTGCTGACTTGCTGGCGCAGCTGGAGGAGGTGCTGGTATGATGGAAGCGCTCGTGTGTCATCCTCTTGGTAAGACCAAGCCCAAAGAAACTCAATCAAGGATCAGTTCTAACATGGACTACAGACACAATCAAAGTTCGAATGCAACTGTCAAGAAGAGCTCGCGCGCCGGGGGTATGTCCCATTTTGCACCAATCCTTCATTTTCTGGTTATGACTAACGTTCTGGATTCCAGGCCCCCAAGCGCGGCTTCATTACTACTGGAAAGGAGATTATCAAGCGAGAAACACCTTTGGGACTATATAAAGGTCTTGGTGCGGTGTTGACAGGAATCGTACCCAAGATGGCTATCCGATTTACCAGTTACGAATGGTACAAGCAGTTACTAGCAGATAAGGATGGAAAAGTAACTTCAAAATCTACTTTCTTGGGTATGTTCAATCTTCTCAGTCGGTGGAAGCAAACTGACTCTGTATAGCTGGTCTATCTGCTGGTGTTACTGAGGCTGTGTGCGTTGTCACTCCCATGGAAGTCGTCAAGATTCGGTTACAGGCCCAACACCACTCCATGGCTGATCCTCTCGATGTACCCAAGTATCGCAACGCCGCACACGCGCTGTACACTGTTTTCAGGGAAGAGGGCGTGGGTGCTTTATGGCGTGGTGTATCTCTTACAGCACTCCGACAAGGCACCAACCAGGCTGCAAATTTCACAGCATACTCAGAGCTACGATCGGCATTGCAGAAATATCATGGAACAAGCGATCTTCCCAGCTACGAGACTTCGGTTATTGGACTGATCTCTGGTGCTGTTGGACCCTTCACAAATGCTCCCATTGATACGATCAAGACCAGGCTACAAAAGACGCCAGCTGAAGCAGGAAAAAGTGCGCTCAGGAGAATTACCAATATTGCAAAGTAAGCTGAATATGGGAATACGTTTTGTTTGGCAGTGGCTAATTGATTGCGCAGTGAAATGTGGAGACAAGAAGGTATCCGAAGCTTCTACAAGGGCATCACCCCCCGTGTCATGCGAGTCGCTCCCGGCCAAGCCGTTACATTTACCGTATATGAGTACCTAAAGGATATTTTAGAAAAGGGTAGAGATATGGTGCCTGGTGGTCAGTACGAGGAGTAAATGGCATGAAATAATTATGGAAGATGGAGCGGCATGTTGTATATCCCATCGTGATTTGTGGCTTTGCATATGATTTCTATATAGCATCAAAATATATTGGATAGTCCCAGATGATAGTTGTCGCTAAACAGGCGCAGTATGATCCAGAATATTAACCATGTCTTATGATGTAGTGACAGACGCAGGGAACACCAAGTTTAATTTAGTCACTTCTAGTTAACTAATAACCAGTGCCCCACAAGTTAACGCCGTACATCACCCCTCATTGTCGGCGTAAACACTACACTAAACTTCCAACTCACTATCCACGGCATTCTGGGAGACGAAGAGACAATACGCCTCTAGCCTTTCGTCAAAATGCAGTCTGGCATTTCGGGTAATTCATAAAAATGATTCCATGCCCCAGCAGCATCCACTAACACCATGCAACAGCTTCTCAGGAACTCAAAACCGCTCTTGAGAGCTTGGTCACATCCACCTCGCAGCGCGGTCTTCTAGCTACAATACAAAACGAAACCATTGTACCCGGTGCTACCATTTCTTCTACCCAATCGTCCTTCAGCTCAGACCTCGGGAACCTGAGCAGCCACTTGACCCCTAATGCCGCACTCTACATCCTCCTCCGGCGAGCCGACTCGCTCTCTTCTGCGGACAAATCTCTAGTCGCAATTACATACGTACCCAATGCTGCACCCGTAAGGCAGAAGATGCTGTTTGCCTCTACACGCTTGACCATGATTCGAGAGCTAGGCGGTGAACACTTCTCTGAAAGCATCTTCACAACCGAAGCAGATGAGCTCACAGCCGAGGGATGGGAGAAGCATCTTGCGCACGAAGCAAAAGAGAACCCACTAACAGCTGAGGAACAATCACTACAAGACGTCAAAGAAGCCGAGGCGCTGGAAAGCCGCGGAACACGGGGCCAAGGTCTTGCACAGGGTGGCAGAATAGCGATTCGCGCTGACGATGACATTGCATCTGCACTGAAGGCGTTGGGCTCAGGTAGCGGAGACAATCTGGTACAGCTTCGCATGGATGGCAACACGGAAACTCTGCAACTCGTGTCATCTTCTAGCGCTACGCCTGCCGATCTCTCGTCGCAAATCGATACGAAAGAGCCACGATATGCATTTTACAGACATGACGACCCAGCGTCATCAATTGTCTTCATCTCCACTTGCCCGAGCGGTGCAAAGATTAGGGAACGCATGTTGTACGCGGCAAGTCGCGGGAATGTAGTCAGTCTTGCGCAAAATGATGGCGGATTAAAAGTTGCGAAGAAGCTGGAAGCAACGAATCCAGAAGAGGTTACTGAGCAAGTAATAAGGGATGAGTTCAAGGAAGAGGAAAAGGTGGAAAGTAAAGGATTTGCAAAGCCCAAGAGGCCAGGAAGGCGGTGAGCATTATTCACATCAACAACACCATGTGAGTGAGACAATGGGCTGGCTACAAACAAGATATGATATCTCTCCATTTTAAATGAGATTGGTATCATGCTAGCAGTAGCGAAAAAACAACAACGACAGAGAACAGTGTAACAATGGAAATAGGTTCCTGAGTACCTCGTACCTATCCACCTACTTCATCATCCACCCCTCAAAAACCCACTGTTCCCAAACTCCTTCCTCTCCATTTTACCACCAAGCCTGGCACGACTCGCTTTTCCACCCTTCTTCTCTACACTCCTCCCCTTGAGCCACGACTCCCTCAAATTCCTTGAATCACGATTGACTTTGGGTGGCAATGCCCTTTTATGCTGACCCAAGACGGCAACACTTAATTTGCCCTTCTTCACATCTTTGGGACGCTTGTCTACGCGCTCTAGAAACTTGATGTGATGATCAAGTTTTTCTTTTCGCAATTCCTCCTTTGTTTTGCCAGGGCGTTCGGGAGGGGGTGTGGGAGCGCGTTGGTCGGGGAGAGTGGAGAGGAGGGAGTCTGGGAGAAAAGTAGGGAGATTGCGCTTATCCATGGTGATGTGTGGTTGAGCATGTTTTGTTTCTTGCTCGAGGTTGTCTTTGCCGACTTGTTGCTTTGCGAGCTGTTTTGCGAGTTTCTTTGCCTTTTTTTCTTCGCGTTTGCGTTTCTCGGCTTGTTCGGTGGCGATGCGTTGTTGGCGGGCTTCGCGCTTCTGACGTTCTTTTTCTTGTTGGGCTTTGAGAGCTCGCGAGGCTTCTGCTTGGCTAGCAGCTGCTTTGGAGGCAGCGGCTGTGGTAGTGATGACTTCAGGGGCTTCGTCAGAGTCGTTGTCTGAGTCGTCTGCAGCATTGGGTGCCTCGTAGCGCTTGTGCTCTTGGGCATTTATATTTACATGGCCCGTCCTGGTATCGGGTTCTTCGCTAACGAAGCGCATGTGGGCTTTCTTCGGTGTCGTCGCGGATTTTGTTGGGGTCTCGAGTATGGCCTTGTCGGTTTCGAATGAAGACGATGGGATTTCATCTGGGATAATTCGCACGGTGGTTTGTTCTACCTCAATGTGGGTCGGTTCGCTGCCAGCTCGCTTCGCTCTTGGTGTTGACGATGCCTCAGTATTCTTTTTCGTGGCCGGTGTCACAGAGGTAGAGGCTGATAATGTGTCTGGTATGGGAGTTGGCGCATCGTTCGCGGCGACGTCTAATTCTTCAGGCACTAGCGGTGCTGATTGTGTCACGACAACCTGTGGGCTTGCATGACGACGAATGGGCAATATCTTCTCTTGGTGGGACGTCTCGGGTTGGGGAATAGCTACGGCAATGGTGTCTTCTGTATCTTCATTGTCTTCTGTAGAAACTCGACTTGGTCCCGGTGTTGCAGGCTCTGAGCCATCTCCGCCCGTCTGTTTTTTGGGTGCAGTCCTCCTCTGCCGCTTGATTTGAGTAGGCGTCTCCAAAGCATCCAGCTCCCTTTTCCCAACTCTTCCCTTTCCCGAGCTTCGTGAGGTTGCCTCACTGCCGGGCGTGTCAGTCCCTTGTCGAGTCGTGACCATGGCGGCTTCTGGCTCTGGTGCGGCGCTTGTCGGTGGTGCGTCTCTCGTTTCACTTGAGCGACCTGGTGCCGAAGGCGAGCGACTCAGTATCCGTCTGGCGGTATTATAGATCTGTGTGAGCATTGGCGCAAGTATGAGTACGGAGTATTGAGGAGTAAATTTCTTAGAAGCGCGCCAAGATTTCAACTCGGATCTTTGTTCCGCCGCGGACCTCCGAGCTTGATCAACTTTCACCGTCGCATCACCCCTCGACTACATGTCCTTTACAACAACGGCGATCGATGGCTGCTAAAGGTGTTTCTGCGCGTCCTATGCGGTGGCTCCCAAAAATTGAGCTTCGTACATTTTGTCGAATGCGGCCTTCATTCAGTGAGAGACTCATAAGATCACCCAATGTTACTCGCTCATATGCTACACCTGCTGGCCAGAGACATGATACAAGAAAATACCCCCCTGATCTCCACAGGCGGGTTCGACTTGAGTTCTACAGTATGAATAAAACCCAAGGTGTCTTAAAAATGAAGCCAGAAACGGCCGAATATATTTATACAGACTTCCTTGCTCAAAAAAACAATCAGGACCCTAAGAGCACCATCACGCGGTTAGCAAAGAGTGCGTTCTAACTAACCATGTATCAAGAATTTTTGTGCTAATCTATAAAAGGGTATCAAGTCAGCATAGAAGAAATTACTTCTTTGGTTCTTATTACGTTCAAGATACCAAATCTGCCTGATGAAGCTAAACATGCCTCAATTCCCCCAAGCCAGCATAAACCCATTGCCGCGTTGATGTTGCGAGGTTGTGCATTGGCTAAAGAGCCTCTAGCCATCGTGCAAATCTTGACAGCTGTGCACCTTGCTACTACGAATCAAAAACACCTTGCCCAGGAGCTACTGTCCTTCTTCAGTAGAACTGATTTTGATCAGTACCGGAAGACCCTAGACAAGCTCGCAGCGCGATCCCAAACCTTTGACCTTGGTCCTGAGGCTCTTACATTGCAAGGACTCTTTGCAGAGGGTAATGGCAAGAAAGAGTTGGCCAAAAACTGTTACATGGAAGCTGTCGAGAGGTCGACTCTTAAATTCGTTCCAGGATCAAGACATCCTTTGCAGCTTCCTCTCATCTCGCCTTGGAATGCACTTGGGTATCTCCTCAAAACAGATCAAACCCCCGACCAACAGGAACAAGCAAAGGCGTTTTTCCAAAAGGGCGCTTATGAAGGAGATGATCCAGTCTCTTATTATGAGCTAGCAACTTTCGAAGATAGGTCAAGTGCATTGTGGCTTAAATACACCAGCAAAGCGGCTGCATCAGGCCACCAACGATCAATGGTCCAGCTGGCAGAGTTTTATCGTGAGGCGAGCGTGGACGCCTCACTTCTTTTAAATCCCAAGATTCGTCAAACTCTCAATTGGCTCCTTGATTGGAAGAAGGGTGGTGTAGAAAGTTTGGCACGGGAATGGCTACAGGCTGCTTCCAAAGCAGGCCACAAGCCATCGACATTTCGGCTTGCAGAATACTGTGAGTCCACAGGAGACCACGAAGGTGCGAAAGAGCATCTGCGTAGGATAGTTGAACCTCCGAACCCAGCAACCAATCATGTCGAAGAGTGGCCACAACTAGTCCACTTTGCAAAGCAACAACTTGCTGGTATCAAAGCATGATTGAATACAAAAGAGCTATATGCACGAGTCGGTACATCAACTGCGCACTCCTGGCCTTAATTTGTACGTGACTGTGATTGAGTCTCATGATTGCTTTAGTGGGCAGACTAAAGCACGAAGCATGAAGTGCGACTCGACGCCCCTAGCCACTGTGAAACCTGAGGACACATCTATTGAACCCAACCACTCGATCCCAGCTCTACACTCTACCTGTCTATACGGCAGAGCATTTCCAACCCGGCATACTATGCCCACATCAAACCGGAGTCCCATCGCCCGGCAGCTGAATACAACAATCAACTGAAGCCAAGCTTGGATCGATGCGAACCTGGGGGTAATTTAGTGTGGATATTCAAGGCATACCAGCGACACCTCGATCCTGAAGGACCGGCTAAGAAATTTGGGTAAGGACCAATGTGTGAGATGGTTATAAGCGATCAAGGGTGATATTTGCTTGGTTCGCAGGGTGATCACAAGCAGGAAGGAATTCAGAACACCAATGCAAAAACTTGCTAGATGTCCTGTCGGAAATGAGAAGAATCCATCAAGGCATCTATATGTCACAAGGCATTGTATCTTGATGCAACGTCTTTGGCAGTGTATGAGCGAGTCATGATGTATCCAGGCTCTTCGAATGCAAGGCACTTGATAAAGTCGCCATGTTAGTCTCTATGCTATGACCCTTCCATCTTCAGCCAGGTTATAACTGTATTCATACTAATATATACTATGCGATGCCCGTCAGTCAATCCAACCGATCTGGAAAGGGGGTTCTACAATCATTCATATAAGACAGCCCAGAAGGAACTACAGAAGAACATAGTGAGTTCCAAATATGAAGTACACTCGGAAGAAAGATACATGAAGTATTTCCTTCCATATGGTGTTACTTTGGTACAATGATGTTTCGAATTTTAGTATATCTTGACCATCCATGGCCTCTCTACACCACAAAGCTCCAGAATGTAACTTCAACACTTCAGAATGAGCCGGAGTTTTATACTTGACAGATATTTCTAAAGGCGACCGTCTCTTGAATAATGGTCATGAGCCTCGAGCAGGCAAGTACGAGTCTAGTCTTGCACAACTCATGGATTCAAGCCAACACACATCAACACGGAATACATGCACATTCATAGGAAAAAAGTACGGATTCAAAAGCAGTTAAGATACCTACCTAACATCCCGGCATTCAAGTTACGTAACCATCATACCGAAGGTTTACTAGCAAACAAGCTCAAAAAAAAACATCATCTAAACAAACGGTGAGAGGAAACGTCGGCAAAGAGTCTACCTATTAACTACCTACAATGGCAGCCCCAAATCAACAAAGCACAACAAAATCCCCCCCCCCTCTCCCCCAGCCGATTTACAGCCTTGCTCACGATACCCAGTTAGACTTTTGATAGCGACCAATTATCTAAGCGCAAGTACTGATCATCCCACAATCCACTGAACCGAGCCGTCTACAAACTGTAATGCAAACCGCCGATCATCTACAATAGTCAAAGGAGCATTAACCTAATACCTATCCAAACCTCGCCAACTCCATTCCTTCCCGCGCACCCTTGGCCCAAACCCAACGCTAGCCAAGGTGAAAAAAAGACCATTATATTCCTCGACTTACATCATACCTATTACCTGCCTTGCCTTGCCTTGAACCCAGCACCCAGACTCCCGGAACTACATCAAAGGCGTCTTGGGGGAGAGAAGAAAAAAGATCAACCGACCTTGCCAACGCTCTCACCAGTCACGACTCGTAACGATGAATGGCCCTGAATGGCCCTTGTTTTGCTAGGCAGGCAGGCAGGCAGATGGGCACATATGTAGGTAACTAATGTATACATACCTGGGTATGTAGTAGCACTTATCCGACGACCCTGAGGCTGCGACTTGTCACGCGCGGCGCATGCGGGGTTGGTCGGATGTCAAGGCTTGTAGGCTTGTAGGTAGGTTAGTTGAGAAGGAGGCGAAAAAGAAAGAAAAGGGAGGGGGGATCGGAGGGATGTGGTTGGTTGGTTGTGTTTTTGTGTGTGTGTGTGTGTGTGGACTACTCTGTAACTAATAGTAGAAACGGGTAGTTAGTTATTCAAGTCGCACGGCGCATGTTTACATGCACACATACATACATAATACCTGGTTATCACAAGTTAAAAGCAAAGAAACAAAAAACCCTCTTGTAGTGCTTCATTATGTATTAACATTCTACCAATGTTACACAATTAGGTGTTTTTTTTTTCCCGCGCCTTTGGTCCTGATAGTTAATATGTAATGTATGCTCCCCGCAAACTCTATTCCCTTATTCCCCCCCTTCTCTAGTCCAGAGTCTAGTTGTTACTTGTGAGTCGTGAACTCGATACAGAGTAGGTATGTACATGTGTAGTGTAGCCTTGATAATAAACATCAGTCCAGACCTAATTAGTTCCCCTAGGCTTGGGCTGCCATGTATACTAATAATCATTACCTGTAACCTAAATTGCTACCTAGGTATAGTTATATAACTACCCAAATATTGCGCGCGCATAATATGTACTACCTAATTACCGTAGGAGTGTATGCGCAAAGCAACGGATTAGGCGCTCGACTTGTTGTTGGCGAGTGTATAATAGATGGTAATACAGGTCTGTAGGCTTTGCATAATAATACGTGCCTTTTATGTCGCGGGGGTAGGTTTGGGGTGGTGTGTTTCAGGTGGTCGCGGATGGGGAGCCGAGTGGTTTTATTCTTGGGATGGGGTGCGGGAGAGAAAGAGAGAGAGGGACGGGGGTTGGAGGAGGTTTTTTTTCTGGCAAAAGGGGGGAGAGCCTGGAGGGGTTGTGACTGTTGTGAGGCGTTCGGGTGCAGTGGTGGTTGGGAAGTGTTGGGTGGGGTGTGGAGCGTCTTGGTTGAGAAATTGTGGTGTGGTTTTAGGAAAGTGGGTGTGTTGGGGGGGTTTGTTTTGGGATGGGGTTTTCATGCATGGTTGGGCTGAATTCCGAGAGTGCAATATGTATCTTTGAGCAGGTATACCGTATGATGCGATGTGGAAGATTTTGAGAATGGCTTGGTGGTTAGGTTTGGTGGTTGGAAGTTTTGCAGTTGGTTAACTTGGTACATATTTGCATTTAGTTTTGTCTGGGCTGTGATGTGGAAGCTACTTCAAGTTCAGTATGAACAAGAGTCCGAGACACTACTCCGTACTCCGTACCTGTTGAACATAACTTTCATGTATGAAGATGTGCACCTGCAGGTGCTTGGACTCTTCTAGCCGTTTTGCAACGCGACTCCATTGCATTGGGTCAGGTTACAAGAGCCAAGGTAAACCATTGAACTCTACTGGGTACTGCATCCCGCGATCCGCTGATCTACAAAGTACATGCTCTGGGGACATCTCCTAACTAGAGCTGAAAAGAGATGCTGAGAACAGTCGTTTGCGCTCAGTGATTGTGTCAACTCAATCAAATCGTGTATGCTCCGTAATACTCCGGAGCCCGTACGGAGTCCCAATTCGTACTCGCTTAACTACTATTATAACTAGTTAATTAGTCAGTTAAAGCATTTCCAGAAATGACAGCAGTTAACTTACGACAACGAAACACGATTAGCTAATGGTAACAAGTATAGTACATTCATTACTATATATGAATTTAACCCAACCCACAACATCAGCGTCAAAGTTCCAACGGCAGCTTGTTTTAGTTGTCACGGCGTTACAAAGATCTGCTTATTAATAGATAGATTTTGAAGCAGGAACCGTTTTGGCACAGAGAAGGCGGCAGACAAAGTACCCATTCCATGACAACGTCGCGTTGAGCAACTTGGAACACAGCCAAAAGCAAGAATCAGTTGAGCTTGGAGCGTAGATTCCGCATCGAATCTACAAAACTCCGGTGGAACATGGCGCACTTTAGCATGCTCACTTCTTTCAGCTTAGGGAACGTGCCAGAACGTGTCCAGAAGCGCCTCTCGGCCAACAGGACAGAGGAGAAGCTGATGTAACTACTTCCTAAGTAGTCACAATGAACCACCTAACTTAAGATCCCACAAGACATAAAAGTTCGCGGTAATTCGCCAGTCTGCTCACTTAAACGTTACACTGGTAGCGGGGGTTTATATCCACTTATCAACAGCGTTTTGAAGACCTTCTTAGTCATTGAACAGACATGCCTCCTAGGGATGAGTTTTTTTTTTTTTTTTTTGAATTGGGGGCCTTTGGTGAAACTACCTAGACAGGCACCAGGGGCTTGAGACTAACAACTGCCGGCAAAACACCGGTCCCTACCGGCCTCAGATTAGCCCAGATACAAGAGTCAAGACATGAACCGCTGGCACACCTAGGTAACGGACACAAGGCTTGTGAGATGTTGGTCTACTACGTACGGAGTAGACAGCCCATGTCGCCGATTACACGTCCAAGTTGGCCCAACTGCATAGCGTCCGCCCCCATTGTTGCGAATAGGTAGGCAGACAATGTATATTGCGTATATGCATGCTTGAACGCAGCTCCAGCACATATTTTCGGTCTCCGAAGCTTGGGATACGTCGTTACACAACAGTAGCGCATACATTACCGTTCTGTCGGAGACACCACCCCACACTACCTAGGGAGTGAGGCATGAGACGTGAGTCGTGAGTCGTGAGTCGTGAGTCGTGACCGACAATGCCGGGAATATAAAAGTACTAGACTCAGGGTTTCGGTGGTCTTTAGTCATTCAGAGGGACTGCACTAGGTAGGTACCTAGGTAGCTTGTGAGAGGATAGTTATCACAATCTGCCTTTCGGCCTCATCGATATTACTGCGTATGTAGGTATTGTCCCTGTGTGTAGGGAGTATGACCATCGGATCCCGATAAAGGGTTGCTTGGCGTGCTGCAGAGAGATGAGTTCCCGTAAAGACCACCTTCATCGTCAGGCAGGAGTCGCAGGACACGATAAGCCCCGGGCTCAGTTTGTTACGGCGCATTCAATTTGCGTCTTCCTCATTCGCCTCAGCGGAGCCGTGTTGGATATTTGGGCCGATAGGCAGGTGTTCATGCATGCAACTGAAGGCCTTCGGGCGGAATATCCGAATTGTAGGGACCTTCATGTACTCATCGCAGTCATGTGCAAAACTGATACATACGCATTGCAGTACCAAAAGGTGGTAGAGCCTCTGCGGGTAGTCAGGTATTGTATGCATGTAGCCTTGCTGCCTTTGATGGTTTAAGAGGCACATGCAAGAACGGGCCGGTTCCTGCGTATACGAAGAGCGTCTTGCGACGACGGGAAGTACCTATCACGGGTAGCGTACGCCGAAGTTAATTGTTGATCTGGGAAATATTTCCCGTACCAAAGTGATGGTAGGTACATACGTAGTATTAATAATTATTAGCTTGAACAGTCTGTAACAGGACAGTGCAATCGGAGTATTATTCCTGGCCTGCTCTGAGAGTTCCGACGTAAAAGTTGCCGAGTCGAGTCAGAGACGTCGACAATGGAAGCTTTCAGACCTACATACCTACTCCGTAGGTAGATTGGATGTGAGCCTTCATCTGTATCTTCCAGGCGATGTTTTGATGCTTTGCGCAGACACCCCTAACTAGGCCAAGGACAGTTTAGCTGGGTGGCTGGTCAAGTATGACGTGTGAAGTTGCGGACTTGGGTCCGATGGTCGTGGTCGTCTCGTCTCCCTTCACTCTTCCCGTCCCGGAGCCATGGTTGACAGGTTTAGACCCAAATGTCACACGGCTGGGTTGGTTGAAGGCTGCTTCACATCAAACTGTGGAGACGATGATTTTCCAGAATCCAAACATTCATTACGGATCGTCGGGAACCTGTGTTGCGGCTGCTACCGTGATGATCATGTCCATCTACCTTCTCGATTTGCTCTGGTATCAGACACGTACAGAGTGGAGGGTGCGGTGCGAGGCAATACTGGAGAGCGGTTGACACATAAATCCCTTGGAATAGCGTCCAGCGTGTCGAATCCTCACCGTAGCGGAAATTGATCCGTTTTTCAGCACTGCGCCACAGACTTTTGGGCCTTTTATAACGAGGAGCGATCGACATATTCGGATTTTCGCCGTCGGAATGAATTTTTCGTACGAGATGAGGCATGACATTAGGAAGCTTGGGCAGTGGGCACTCGAGCAGCATCGAATAAGAGAGTGCTAGAGACGCGAAACGACTTGGGGTGCGGCTTTGCCATGTGAATTGCCAGTCCTTTTCTAGAAGGCACAGAAAACGTTTTGTGGAACGGGCAAAAAGCCCGGCCATCCGTGCATGGCACTTAGGTATCTGTCTCGTCACTGCCATGGGTCATGGGCCATGGCCATCCATTCACGAGTGGTGCGTCCTATCGTTTTGGCTTTGGTAACCGCCTTAATCGGGCGGCGCTGGTTTTGTGGGTTTGAAATGGCGAACGCTTGGGTAGGCATGTATGTAGTTTGGTATTGCACATGTTTGCGAGGCTACTGGAAGCCATGCCATGGACCATGGTGACATGTAGTCACGGCCCCACCCCATTATTCAGGCAAACTTGCTAATTACCTACCTAGTACCTAGTAGGTACCTATGTTTACGCATGTAGGTGATGGCGAGTGTGGACAGGTAAGCAAAGAGCAAGTCGAAATGATTGATCGACATTCAACGTGGTTTTGATATGAGGAATCAGGATATAAGTGGCCAACTAGATGACACTTTCCGAGGAACTAGAGAAATTGCGAAGCCTCGACGGGCCTTGCAAAAAAAAGTTGAGAGCCAGATGAGCTAGGTGTGTGAACGGTCAGACGAGACTTGGCCGCCATGTTGAGGGATGGCAGACAAAGGTGCTAAAAACGGGCAGCATGGCAGCCATGTGGCATTAGCTGCTAAAAAGAGCTAAAACGTTTACGAGGCTTGGATGAAAGAGCCTCGTCCAGTCAAGGAGGGAGAGGTCGTGTCGGTTGGGGAGCAGGGGTGCAAAGGCTCGTGATGGACATGTTTCTGGCGCTTACTACGTAGGTGTGTATAATATTACAAGATGCCCGTGCCAGGGAGTTCTCTTTTGGCAATATTGAATTGCGGAATATCCTAATACTAGGATGACGAATCAGAAAGGCGTTGGGGAGGTTGTTGGGTGCAGTGCACGTGGCTGGGACCGCCCTAAAACAGAGTCAATGCGAATGAACGGGCGCTCTGCCGGCAATAGGGCCGGCTTGTGGATGAATGTATGTAGGTTTATGAACGGTAGAAGCACTAATGAATAGGGCGTCATGACGAAGAGTCTAGAGAGCGCTTCCCCAACTTCCTCGGATTGTGAGAGGCTACCAGGCCTAGTTAGTAAGCATTCGGTACATAGTGGCGCTTCTTGGGCGTCCAATCACCAATCACGGTTGGATGCGGGCGATGGGGGAGAATCGAGATAGCGTGCTGCGTGCATGGCCTTATTGCGCAAACACCGGGTGGTCAGTGGCCAGTGGTCAGTGGTGGTGCCAAAAAGCGAAGTAGAAGCGAGAATCAGTCTCAGGCTTGTGGAAGAGGGAGAGAGGGAGGAGGAAGTGGAAGAGGAGGAAGAAGGAGAAGAAGAAGAAGGAGAAGGAGAAGAAGAAGAAGAAGAATCGAAGGGGAGGGAACAAGACAAAGCATTCTTCTCCGTACTTCGGAGTCGGTTAAGAAAAAAAAAATCTTAGGGAATCAATGACTAGACCACATGGCAATTGCGCAACTGCCCCCCCTCCCCCGCGCACGGACGCGAAGATCCTTGTCGAGGCAGGGGCGATGGGGCATACATACGTAGTAGCCTAACATAGGTAGTCGTGATTATTAATAATGAGGCCCTGAAAATACATGGTGAGCGCCCACCACTATTATGACACGGCATTAATGTCGCTGCGCCCACCACCACCACGCCCACGCCTCACTGCCATGCAAAAAAAAGAAAAGAAA
>SSBG01000003.1:556474-590078 GCA_028220655.1 Shiraia bambusicola | reverse complement strand
TTCAGCGGCGAGAAGACGGTGATGCCACCGCACATCATAGGTGCTGCATCGGCAGAGTCGAGGCCTTCGGGAATGTTGATGACAAAGTGACCATTTGTGCGGTTATGTGTTGCATATCCGCCGTAAGACTTGCCCTCATCATTGGGATAGATAGAGCCATAGGTGTTGACGGTACCGCGGTGGCAGTGGTTTTCCAAACCGGCGGAGCAGTCAGGGCAGTCCTTTTCGAGACAGGAGCGTGCTTGGGCGCCGACACCGACGCGTGAGCCTTGGTTGATGTGCTTTACGTTCTTGCCGACTTTGACGGCCTTTCCAATGATTTCGTGACCGACAACGCAAGCTGGGAATACGTTAGTAATTGTGCGAATATAGGACGAGTGGACACTCACGATAGGGAGTGGGGCCCCAGCCTGAGCTTAGCATGTGCAGATCTGAACCGCAGATGCCGCAGTGAGAGATTTCGATATCGACGTCGTCTTCTGTCCACTTCTTGGGCTCGAATTCGCCCCATTGCATCTTGCCTTGGACGGAGTCCTTGTCCTTTCCTAGCCATCCTTGGAACGTGGAGCTAGACATGATTGAAATTCAGCCAGAGGTTATGGGTGTACAGCAGTGAAATATATATTGTGAGCAAAGTCCAAGGTTTGGAGCAGCAGGAGGAGTAGTTGTTATTGTGAGAGTAGTGAGGTGTACACAGTTTATATAACATGACTTAATACCCGAACTTAATTATGACGTGGTTGAGCCTCTCTGTCCCGCTAGAGTTACCTGTCTTAACCTCCGGGCATCCTCTCATCGTCTAATTGGTTCCTCCTGCCTCCACATCATCGCCATTGCTGCATTAGAGACGCCATCGTCGGACGGTGCGAGAAGTTTTGTCATTTGAGAGGGGCTCGATGTTCTCGACCATTCATTCCCATTGGCTGTTCTCGGCGTTAGCAAATAACTACAGGGCCGGAGATACCGGGAATATTGTACCTAAGTGGGGCTATATCGGTCGTTCTTCTTTGAAGCTTCTGTGGAGTTGCTCCGCGACGTTTGGCTGTATTGCTAACATTGCTAACAGTACTGACATTGCTAAATGATGGCGAAGAGGCTCTGCGTTGCGGTTCCCTAACCGTGGAGTCGGCTCGGCTCCGGCTTTCAAATACGTGCAAGCGCAGACGGAAAGAATTACTATCAACTTAATCTTAGTGTCGTGCCATATCCGTAGTTTCAACGTGAGGTTGGTAGTTTGGTACAATGGCAAGACCGACAGTGAATTCAGTGGACATGTACTGTCGGTAGACTTACATCAATGCCGTGTTGTGCTTTGGAGTGGGGAGTTGAAGTTGAAAGCACATTACCTAAAACGCTCATATCGCTCTTCCTCCTTCATCCTTGATGTAACACGCTCTATCGTTTCCAGATCGTACACTTCTTCAAACTTCTTCTTGCCCTTCAAAATTTCGTTTTCATGTCTTGTTGCCTCTTCTTTCGTCATCAGTACCAGCTCTTTCATTCTCAGGAGACTGCTCTTTTGATTTGGGACCCTTCGATCAATAAAGTTCCCTCTGGGCTTTTTCCACCTAACAAGTACCAAACGAGTTGACAGTCCGCTGATGATACTTCGTCCATTGTAAACTTCTTCAACCAAATAGCCCACGTCATCTTGCGTAATTGGGATCCTGAGGCCCTGCACATCTTCAGTGAAGAGCGCACGAGCAAGCCGCTCTTCTGCGCCCTGCAATGCCCCAAGAATGCCGTCGTACATCTTATCGCGAGATTTAGACGGTAGATATTCGTGTGGATAGTCCGTAATGGATAGAATGACATGGTTTGCGACTGCAAGGCCAAATATGGCAGGCATTGTGCCGAGTACAGGTAGAATACGAACACGGAAGTCGGGCAAAATTCCCAATTCTCCAACATTGCCCTTTGCAAATTCTTCTTCATTGAGCGGCTGAAGCTCTGCTTTGCCGGGACCAGGTCTTTCAGTTGAAAAGACCACGGGTATCCCGTCCTTGACACCAAGCAAACGTAACTTTCTTCTTGTGGCTTTTGAGAGTGGATCATCAGTACTTGCAGAGATGTCGCCAAGGAAAATTCTTGTTGGGTCGGATTTACATCCTGCACCCATGGAGGATATGACCTTGATTTTGTTTTTATAGCAGTAGTTTAGTAGTGCCACCTTGCTGTCTATATTGTCAATAGCATCAATGACGAAGTCAGGTGACTGGCCATCGAGGTCAGCAAGTTGGCCTGGCGCATTTGCCTCATTAAACAATTCATTGCGGCATTCGAAATGGGTCCATGGGGTGACCTGTTCGAGCCTTCGGCGCAGAGTGTGTACTTTGGACGTGCCGACGTCGGCCAAAGTCGCTACTGCGTGACGATTCAGAGAAGAAAGGGTAACCTGATCAAAGTCGATGAGCCGAATTTTTGAGCACCCAGAGCGAGCAAGTGCTGCTGTAGCATGTGAGCCGACACCTCCACATCCAACGACAATAACAAATGCATCCCTGAGCTTTTCGAGGCCCGAATCAGTAAGAAAGACTCTGTTCCTGGCAAGCTGTTCGAGGATGAGGTCTTGTAGGTTGATTAGCACCCCTTGAGTACCTAAGCAAGTGACTCAATCACTCGTGCATACCTTCATCATAGTCGCCTTTTCTAGCCCTTGCAGCCAAAGCGCCGCTTCGCTCGTCTTCTCTGCTTGGCGCAAAGACAGCGGATGCAGCACCGTATTCGGTCAACTTTGCTGTATCAGTCTCGTATTCATTTTGATATTCGAGTTGTGCGTACTCTTTGTGCATGGTGGTCATCACTAATTTCTGGAATTGATGCTTTGAGATCCTCCACTCTCGTGACACGTCTAGCTTTTTGATATCCAAGGATGGCACTCGCAACTACAGCGCCAGATACGGCAGCGGTGGTGACGAGTTGAGCATTGCGGGACTCTGTGGCTTTTGATATCCACGACATGTCGGCGAATGTGAATAAAGATGGACGTCAGCCACCCAGTCTACAAGCCTGCACCCATCTATGTACAGGTGCAAGAAAGTGTATTGAAAAATAAAATCAAGTAACGTCGTGGCTGAATGGTTGTTGGTGTTGCGGCTCACAAGGTTCCAGTGTTCAAATCTTTTACCGCTGTCCCGAGGCCCGCAAGCTAGCACACAGGTAGTTTAGCGGCATAATTTTCGCAGCTGACCTTGGGCTTTGGGATGGAATGATTGTGATTAATAGCCGCTGAGCGAATCACTTGAGCACGTCTTTACGCGTTTCAGACACTGTTCACGCGCCGCTACGACTTTGGGTCCAGTGGATATGCTGCACTGCTTATAATCTGTACCCAAAGCCCCCCCCCCCAGACGTCGACGCTTGTCCCTCAACCTCGAACCCACAATGTCAAAAGTTACCTTTGCCATAATAGCAGCTGGCAGTGCGGCAGCCGGCGCAGCAGCAGCAACAGCAGCCTTCTATAGTGGAAAGAAAGAGACGTTTCCTCCTGCACCAGCGTCTGTACCGTCCACATTCACCGCCCCTGCCAAATCAGCAGCAGCTGGAAGACAGCTCGTGGATCCCAATGGCGTCTTCCAATACGGCTTTCCAGGTCCTGTGAATGATCTTCGTCCCGCCGCATCCCTCACATCTTCTTACGACCGACGAACCAGAAATCCAGCATGGGTCGCCGAACATATTACACCCGAGTCGTTGGCGCACAACAATGCCGATCGCAAGCACAGTGTCTTTGTAGAAGACGTTACCATACCTGAGATGTTCCGTGCAAAGCTCAAGGACTACTTCCGAAGTGGCTATGACAGAGGCCACCAAGTCCCCGCAGCAGACGCAAAGTGGAGCCAGGAGGCCATGGACGACACATTCGCACTCAGCAACATGTGCCCACAGGTCGGCGATGGATTCAACCGAGACTACTGGGCGCATTTTGAGGACTTTTGCCGCCGCCTTACACACACTTACCCTTCGGTACGCATTGTCACTGGTCCGCTATATCTTCCCAAGCGTGATGCCGATGGTAAATGGCGTGTGTCGTACGAAGTCATTGGCCAGCCCCCCAACGTTGCAGTGCCCACCCACTTCTACAAGGTCATCTTCGCCGAGGATGGAAAGGCTGGAGGCAAGGTTGCACTAGGCGCATTCGTCCTGCCCAATGCAGTCATTGCCAATTCGAAGCCATTGACTGACTTTGAGGTTCCAATTGAGGCGGTAGAGAGGGCGAGTGGACTGGTGTTTGCAGAGAAGCTAGCACCTGGGAGGCGGATGAGGCTGTGTCAGGAAGTCAGCTGTTCAGTGCTGGTCAAGGAGTATGCACAGCGACAAAAGACGTTTGCAAAGGGGTCGTAGTCGATTGCATTTGTTAGCATGACTATAACAACTTTATATCGAAGAAGACCTTTTTATTGTGTCATTACATAATGGTCGTTTAGGCACGAGGCGATTACAGCTGATTGTACAGTATGATACATATGTTGCATGTCCAACCGATCCGTATATTACACTGGTACTCTTTGTGCATGTTTGTTTATACGATAAACATGCTCGTAGCATTCATCATGACATTTCATCGTGGTCTCAGTCAAATCGAGATTTGCGACCTATATTACGCCTCATGTTCCCTTTTGCAACCAATGATCCCTCCTACATGGTCAAGCTGGCGCCAGTCTGGCTCTCCCTCTGTATCCTGGCAACATATTGCTTCGACACTGTGTTCCATGCGCTCATGTACTTCTCCATGCAGTTTGTGAAGCAGCCCTCTTCGCCCTTGGACAGCGAGGTTCCAGGCTTGGGGACGCAGCGCTCGAAGCAGTGTTCGTTGAGTTTCTCGATGAGCATGCGGGCGTTCTGCATGGCTGCTTCTTGCTGGACTTGGCGCATGACTTGGGTTTTGCTGTATATATGTACTTATGTTAGCGGGTGGTGGTGAGGCTTGAAGAAGAATCAAACGTACGCATCACCGCCAGAGAAGCTGGAACCGCCTAACGGGTCCATCCTGCCAGATGTATGTGTTTATTAGTAATGATTGATGTGGGGATAGCGGTGGTGTAGTGGTGATAGTTGTAACTTGTGCCACAAAGTTCCCATTGTCTGTCGCGCTTGGTTCTTCGCGGTAGTTTTTATTAGTTGCCGAAGCGCAAAGACCCCTGCAGCAACTGGCGGAAAGGCCACTCATCATCACCGCTGGCCGCAACACCAGAGCTTCAATCCAGCACCTTTTGCTGCTTCTTCTTTTATTTCTTCTTCTTCTTCTTCTTCTTCTTCTTTCTTTCGCCATAACTGCATTAGGCCAATTGTACAGAGCCCGCCTCTGCTTCTATTCCTTTTCGCTGGCGCCATTGCCAACTTGGCTGCGAAGCTTTGAGATAGGGTCTCAGCGATTCCATCATCTCGTGCCACCATGTTGTTCGCCAAGTCATGGGCGAGCGCTTGCTTGCTGGCAGGGAGCTTGACTGGCGCATGGGCGCGTTCTGGCGGATTAACTGAGGATCCTGATATCAAGGCAATCAGTGTATGGTGGCTTCATTTGGCTCTACAAAACATGCAGGTACTAATCGCAGTATAGTTGCGCACACACAGCCTCGAGCCCGTAAGTCGCCGACTACCCATAATCTCTGCCCTGTATACAGAGGAGGTATATACGTAGACATCAGACATCCATCTGACCATGAGCAGCCCTACCTCGACTCAGACATGCAGAGCCGGTGGTGGGATTTTGGCGGAGACACCATTATTCGCACCGACAAATACGTCCGACTCGCCTCAGACAAGCCCTCACGCGACGGCTGGATATTCTCTAGAATCCCGTTGACTGCCACAAATTGGGAAGTGCGTTTGACCTCACTCAGTACCCAATGTTCAGGAAGCTGACGCGAGTAGATCCTCTTCGAGTTCAAGATCAGTGGCCAGGGCAATCTATACGGCGATGGGTTTGCCATGTGGCTCACCAAAGAGCGAGGCCAACAAGGCAATGTTTTTGGCCACACTGACAAATTTGAGGGACTCGGTCTCTTCTTCGACACGTACAAGAACAACAGACCTGGTACTGTCTTCCCTTATATCATGGCCATGAATGGCGATGGAAATACTGCATACGACAAGGACAATGATGGCAAGGCGAATGAAATCGCTGGCTGTTCTGTATGCACACCTGCAATCCTCCAGTCAAAGACGAGTTCTAATTTGATCACAGGCCCGCGGAATCCGTAACGCCCATACCCCCACCAAGGCCCGCCTTACCTACTTCCAAGACCAGTATCTCCGCCTTGAGCTACAATACAAGACCGAGGACGAGTGGACCCATTGCTTCGAAATCCCAAACTTCAAAGTGCCACCTGTTGCCTACCTTGGCTTCTCTGCTGAGACGGGCGAGCTCTCAGACAACCACGATATTGTCACAGTTAAGACGAGCAATCTGTACAAGAAAAATCCCACCGCCGGTAACCCCGTCACTTCAAGCCCCGGCCAGGGAAGCAGCTACATGGTGCGCGAGAAGAGCAGCGGCAGCTGGACATGGTTCTTCGTCAAGTTCATCTTCTTTGGCCTTGCGCTCACGGGCGCCTATGTCGGGTTCACAATCTACCGAACAAGGCAAAGAGATCGCTTCTAGAAGAGCAAACCAACGAGGCACTGGGCCAGCAAACGACGACACCACCATCATCAAAAAGGAGAGCAAGATTTGGGTCCGGGCATACATCGCGTTGCGATCAAAAAGCACCACTTCAGTAAAGATGGCAGTGGTGGGTATTACTGGGCATTGTATAGGACGGGCGGCGGGCTATGGACTCTGGCAGAGGAATACGAGATCAAAGTAGACGTGGAAAATTGGCCGGGGAAGGGCTGTGCATATCATTGTGCTTTGTTTTGCGACGTGTCCTAGCGGGTGTGATGCTATCCTTTTTTTGTATCATCCGTTTTATCTCACGCCTACTTGTATTCATTCATCTTTTCTCTGTCCTGTTACAAATAGGTAGTTATACCAAATCTGTATCAATGTGCTCACGTTTTGTTCCTTAAAAACCTCTAGCATGATGAGCCCTTGGTGGATGGATGGAGACTCGATGATGCAAAAGGGAAAAAGAGTTTGTATCCGCTTGATTAGATCTACATCTGCATGGCGAAGTGAATAGCAGAAATGATTCAGTTTAGGCGGACAAATTGGACCAAAAGATTCTTCCAAAAAAGAAGGAAAATTCTTGGAAATCATTCTTGCATCCGTTTTAGATGACGGGGCTACATGGAGGTGGTGGGCGAGCGGTCATGATGTGCGCGATGCGTTTTTGTTTTGTTGTGTGAGGAGATGAGATGGATTGTGCATGGAGAAAAGGATGGAGTGTCACGCGTATTATATCACGTGATAGGTCCCTAACCACGGCTATAGATAGCCTCCGCCTCCGTGTTGCCTCTTGTATGGAGAAGGTCTGTGCGTTTTGACCTAACTATGTACGTGAATAGACTAGGTGGCTACTTCGTAAGCACTTAGATTGTACCTCTACTACCTCTCTGGTATTAACTACTGGAAGATAGAGCCCTGGAACTCGATGGAATGTGTTTGGCTTCATATTTCGGATAATTAAACCTTCAGCTCGCGGGCTGGAGAATTGGGTTGTGAACAGTAGGTACCTTTGAAATGCTTGGCACATATGCCTCCTTCACATTCCAATCATCACTCATTGCTAAGTCTCCAGGTTGGACGGGTCCGTTGTGATGAGTTTGAATAACGAAAACCTGTCGTGTGGCAGTATAGAGTAGCAGTTACTACCATGAAGTCTGAATACCTACGACGCAAGGGGACATCTGGACTGACAAAGGCTTATTACTGTAAGAGCGATAGACTCAAGTGTATAGGCAATTTCCTTCAGTTGGAGAAATACTGTATGTCTGGCTTTGGCGCACGATCCAACTTGAAGTACCCAGGTTGCAGTGTCTGGAAAACCCTTGCTGGATCATACTTCTCCGCGATCGTCTTCAATTTTTGCTTCTTATGCCCATAACTCGCAATCACATCCTGAAACTGGCTTGCGTAGTTCATATATAGCCAATCATTTTCCACTCCCATCCTCTTTGACTCAGTTTTGAGCATCCAGAAGAAGTCTGACATCGCCTTGAATACCTGTTTGTCATCCGAAGCTTTGGTCCAGGTGCAAGTGAGGAGGAAAATAATGAGTGGCTGACCGTCAGCGTCAACGTTCAGTGCATTGCCACCGTTCTTAACACTACCCTTCAGCGGTGCAGCATTGATATGGTGCCAGTGAAACAAGGGATTGACATCTTCGACCCCATCATAGGTACCGATCGTTTCGTAAAAGATGTCGACGGCTCGTAAGGCCATGCCGTGTGAGGCTTTGATAGTAATGCTGTAGAACATTTGGCGAAGGCCTGCAGGATTGATGGCTTCTTTATCGAGTGAATATGAAGCATGACCCCGCGTCTTGGTGGTATCTGATTCGGCAGATATATTGAAGAAAGGCGAGAGTAAGACAGAATTCGAGCCATCGGGTGCACCATAATAGAGTTCTGGAACCGCGAGCTTCTTTCCCTTGGAATTTGACCAAATCATCCAGCTTCCCGCCTTGGGATCTTTCGTTGAGTGAATACCGACGTCTACCCATGCTCTTACAACTTGCTCGAATTTATCCTCGGTATAAGTTCTTGATCCTCCCCAGATCTGGTCGTTGACAAGTGGATGCGTTTCGAAGACAAAGCTGGTAACAATGCCAAAGTTATTTCCTCCCCCTCGAAGAGCCCAGTATAGATCTGAGTAGCTCATTGGGCTTGCTGTCACAATTTTGCCCCTGGCTGTCACAACCTGATGAGCGTTCAGCATTGCAGCAGGGATAACGGAACGAACCTACCTCGAAACTTGCAACGTTATCGCAAGCCAATCCATATTCGTTTGATAGGAATGATATACCGCCGCCTAGAGTGAAGCCTCCTACCCCAACGCCTGCAATTCGACTTGCTACAACAGAAACACCTGTGGTTGATAAGGCGGAGAGTACATCACCCCAATTATTCCCCGCTTGCACTTTGACAGTCTTCTTATCATCTGAGAGCTTGATTTCTTTGAAATTCTCCAAAGAAACAGTGATGCCACCTTCGATATTCGATGCACCAACGACAGTATGATGTCCACCACCCTTCACTGCAAATGGACACTGCGACAGGCGAGACAATAGGACAACTACTGAAACCGCAGCAGGCGATGAAGGCTTGAAAATGCAATACGGTCTCCCTTCTGCTACCGTGGCAGAGTATATTTTGGAAGTAACCGCAGAGTAGCCACTTTCGTTCTGGAACTCGACTGCATCATCCCCATATACACTGTTGAGCGCCGAGCACTTGGATTTCTAGAATCAGCTTTCGTTACATGTGAAAGGAGAGATCATTGATATCTTACGGCAACGCTGCACGCTGACAACGAAGACTGCTCAGAGTCAGCAAGTGCTGCTAGTCGGTCGTACCTCCAAACTTTGACGCCTTGAGCAAGCAAAGCTTCCGTCGCATTGAAGTTTGGGGCTTCGAAAGATCTCAACGCCGCCATAGATGCTGAGAGAAAAGTAAGGAGGGTCTGCATAGCGAAGCAACAGTATAACTGAATGCAGGAAAAATCTTGAATACCCAGATATAACTAAGAGTTTCGGGGTTGTTTTCCAATATGCAGCAACCCATATATAAACACTAGTCCATAGCCTGTTTCCTCTCCGATACCTAACACCAACGTCATGTAAGCCTTATCGGAGAGGAAGGGCAGATCAAAGTCGTGTTTGTGTTAATAAGTTCCCTACCCTACCTATACACAATTACGACCCTGACAGCTTACTTGAATCTTTTCTTCACACTTAGCGCTACGAAGGATATCTGAATTTGGACCGGTGACTCTCATGTGGTTGTTTGATTCGGTGTCCTTCACTTTCTCTGCAAATATACCTATCCAGGCTTTTGGCGTATACATAATAACGTACAATCTTGCCGGGTTAGCCGAACGCTAGTAGGACACCGCATATCTCTAAATGAAAGCAAATCGAGCTCGAAACTCTAAACTTGATGTTTGCATCTGCCTATTGTGCACCGAGATTGCCTTGCTGCCCCTGCATGACTGGTCATGTTGAATCCTGTTAAGCTGCAAATATTTCTACTTTGATATGAATGAACCTCTCCATAGTTGGCGTATACAAAGTGGCTTGCAAAGATACAGTATGCAAGTCCTCTTTTCAAGGATCCAACGTACTGAGTAATTACTACTTATCGTCATGTGCCCTTTGCCACTTCGCGAGGTCTCGTGCATTGAATATGACCCTAGCAAGGTCTTGCAGCATTGGCACAACCTCACGGTGGCGTTGTATGCGCCCAGAGGCGGGGAACATGCATTGCTGGCGCACTGCGGCCCAAAACGTGCAGCGGGTTATCCGTGATTGGACCCGGTGGTCTTTTTACCTTGTTCAGGGAATGCATTGTTGTGGGGTGACGTTTTAACTCTGAACCATGAGGCTAGAAACAAAATATGAATGGTCTGATGCTGTTCGTGGGGGTTCATGATGGTTGTACTTGATGGCGATGATCAGTCAAAGTAAGATAGAAATAGATTGAGATCTTAGCAAGTGAAAGGCATTGCATGATTATTCTATGAATAATACGATTGTAAACAAGTGCAAATGATTAACCTAAATTGCTGCACTATTGATAGATAGACAAAGCTTGTCGATGTAGAAACATTTATCCCCACGCTTCATGCAAACTCAGACATATCTAGGTAGAAGAGCAGTATTTGTGCATTTCTATTCTGTTTTATCCTTTATGCTGTATTCTATCTTCGCTTAGTGTTATTCTTACCTTTAACCTGACAGTACCTGCTCCCAATAGTTTACTCTTGTACTAACCTATCCTTGGAGACAATTGAAAAAAAAAGCTCTCAAACGTTACCTACTAGATGTCTTCAAAACAGCTCACAGGGATTGCATCAGCATCGAGTCAATGAGACATTAAAGCTAGCTAGAACAGCAACCTTTTGTATGCATAGCATTTGAGAATGAATTACAGCGTTGAATATGAGTACCTAGGTTAAAAGCGGCAAAAGTCTTCTTCCAGCGAAAAGATATCTCAACACACTGATGGACCAGATGCGCCGGTAAACCATGTTTCTGATTGCCCCCCCTTAGTTACGTAGTCCCCAAAAACAATGAAAATCCCCATGCGCTCTCAGAAAGGAGTTTATAAAAGTGAAAAAGTGTCAACTAGTTGCCGGCCGACAACAAATCGCACTGCTGGCGTACCTAGGTAGACATTTGCGCACAACCCAAATGTTGCCCAGGTGGTTGTTCTCAGACTTGCCGAAAAAGTTTCCCGCAGAGGCAAGTCTATATTTCTGTCGATAACGGCGGCAATGGTCGGCTGTGGAGAGTGTTGTTCAAGCACAGACTTATGCTCTCGAGAGAAAATATGGTAACTGAAGCGCGGCCGGCGGAAGAGGTCGGGAACCGTCGGCTTTTGACCCTCCGCACTTCAATGCATCATGATAGAAGGGGGAATTATCATTTGAAAATCAACAAATGAAAATGTTATTTGTATTTCTTAGTCGTAAACGACCTTGTAAAAACATTGCCCCTCGCATAACTACTGGCATCTGGGCCTAGTCCTCTGTAACTTGACTGATTCTGGCTGCGATCCTCCTCACTTCTCGAGAGCTGGAATCGAGTGTCTGGAGTTAAAAAGGCTGCTCAACCCCCAAGCTCTAGCGGTGTGAATCTACGGCTCTTGCAGCGCGTATGTTGTTGTTTTTCTGTTCTCCATTGATTCTTCTCTTCGGCGGCCATGGACGGGTTATGCCCGTGACGTGGGTACCCTGCCCAGCCCGGAAGCCGATGGCTGCTTGTTTGCACGTGTTTTCTCCTTCTCCCTGATATGTTTATTGCACTTCGTATAGCTCCATGGCTCGCTCTAAATCCTTGAGGCTTGTACGATCTCCATATGCCTCTTCCAGCATCTTGGTTTTATCTTTCTGGTTTACAGGCTTTGATTGGATACCTGCAATAGCCCTCTCCATGTCTTCGAGGCTGGATCTCTCACCATACATTTCCATCAACATTTGGTTCTTTTCTTCTTGTGTTGGCTCAAGTGCCATGTGAGCATTACGGTTGGCCTCATGGAGGGCATTAGCTATGCCAAAGCCTATGTTGCGATTAGCAACATTGAGCGTGTTGACGGTTCGACGGCTGCCCATCGTCATACCCAAGGCAATTAATGCCATTGTGGGAAGATACCTGAAGTTGTCAGTATTGGTCGATTAGATGAGTAAGGTATCATACCAGCGTCCTATCCTTCCAAGCTTGGGCACGGATTTAGACGAGACTGAAAGTTGTGCGGCAGTAGCATTTTCCAGTGGAAATGCTGAGCGTGCACGTGTTGATGTAGTGAATAGCCTCTGGCGGATCAGTGGCGCAATGCGAAAGGACATTGTGGCGGCTATTGTAGATGAAGGATGAGAATATATTCTCTGTGTGTGTTGGAAACCCTCTCGGTAGAGAGAAGACTAGAGATGTTTATAGCTGCTTTGCTTGGATGTGAACACTGAAGATGACAACGGCCGCGGGTGGTTTGGAATGCAGTATGGCTTGATTGATTGATTGAGGGTCGATGTTACGGGTTGGGTTTGAATAATGACTTCCAAGACCGAGGGGGACATATGAATTGTATATACGACGGTAGCTTCGTGCGGGGAAAGGTATGTCACGAGTGACGAGCAGGCTGTGCTCATTGTCTCCCCACCAGTCACCACTGTCAGACCACGAATCACAACACCAGAACAAGACATAGTCCAGCCTGCAAATGGCTTAGTCTGCCACATCTGTAGCGTTTTCGTGCCCAAGCCCTGGCTCAAGCAATTCCAAAGAACTTTAGTTTTCATATCTGAGACGTCCTGACGTGCCGTGTCCACTGAGAGCATCTCTCTCGGCCGCGCATGAATTGCGGCTCATTCCCTAGAAGATCTGGGTTAACAACGGGAGGCTCCGAGGCTAAGCGTGTTTGGGCAAGGGAAAGTGAATGTGAGTTATGTGGGGTTAGATCACGTGTTGATGCGGTTGAGATGAATATACCGTGATTGTGGGGTGACGAGTTGGATCGCGTGAGTAGGCCGAGGTTGCCGAATCACTTGCTTTCAGGTAATTAGTGTAACTAGTTAGTTAGTTAATAATTAGTTATTAATTATTAATTACCCGTTTAAACTAGCTATGTTAGGGATCAAGCCGCTGATGTCATTTGACATGTTCTTCTCTCTACTCTCTAGAACAAATATCACCAACTTGGCCTTACTATGTATGTTTCCATTTCTCCATCCACACCGTCGGAAGTTCCGCTTATTCCAATATGGCAATAACTAATCTTAACGGCTAGTGATTTAATTTGGCAAAAATTGACTTGCATCATGATCACAACGCCGACGCTCTTTCTTGCACACAAATAATGTAAAAGATATTTAGGTCTTCCCACTTGACTATTGTGCTAACCTGGTTGATTGACGTAATCAATCCACAGGGACGACCACTAGTTATACCCATCCATCTCCAAGTTTTTAAGAGTGGCTATTGTCAAGGTTGCAAGCTGATTTATTTGTCAAACGCTGGAAAACCCAAAATGTCAACTCATAACTAAGAGCCGGCTTGCAATGTGAACCGACCGGTTAAAAAACATTTCAGAGCACGCGGCCTTTCTCGTATTTGCCATCATGGAATTATCCCTGAAATAATAAAAACGTGTTAACAGAATGGTCAAATGGAGTATGATTTGCCGCAGAAAATACCCCTTTGAAGTTGATTAATCCTGGCAAGGATTTATCATCTCAAGTGTGCTATCGTATGACGCGGCACTCAAGCTGACTCCTCAGATGCCCTTTTGGAGCTCTCGATAATCGATGCATAAGAAAGGATTGATGCTGACCGTGTAAGATCTGACTTGGCTTATACAGTATCAGAGTAAGTGGTAATTGATATTGGCAAGCTGACCGGATCCGATCCACCCGCCCCGCTGCCATCCGAAGGGTACGTAGGACTGTGGGCCTGACCCAATGTACGAAGTAGTATTCCACAAAAGTTGGAGTGCAACCAAGGCTCATCTGTCGCTTGTGGCTTTAGTACACGTTCTGAAGACGCTGATCTGACACCGAGATGGCATATCAAAATAGCAAAGAGACGACTATTAATATTTGCTAACGAGGCTATGCCAATTGAGAAGATTCACATAGGTAAATTTCTTGTGTATATCACATCTTTGGAGGATTTAAAAAGGGGCAATAACTTCATTAAGTTTTATCGTAAAGGAGTGACCCACGCCGTGTATATGCAGAAGAGAATAGTTATGTACATTTTCAGCTCATTGATAGAGCAATAGACATTACCACGGGCGATTGCTAGATCATCATGCACTGCCAAGCATTTCGGTACGATGGTGACGTAAAATCTAGAAACCGCAGTTGCTGGTGGCAACTTGTTGGTACTGGGCGTCGACGCGGCCAAGAGCATCAGCCTGGCCGTTGGTGAGTTGGTTCATGGCCTCCTTGGCGAGGTTGAAGCCATTGCCAGCGTGGTCGATAGCTGTAACGTAGATGGTCTTGCCGTTATAAGTAATGCCATAGCAAGTGCCACACTGTCCAGGACGTTAGCAAGAATTTCCAAGCAGGTCCATCTGTGAACATACCTGAGGGCTGTTCCAGCCTGCAATACCAGAATAGCCACCAATCCTGGCAAAGGAAGGTACGTTGCCCTGAGTCTGCCATCCATATCGGGTGATCAATCCATTCTGGCCATCAGAGCAAGAGACGGCAGTCAGAGAGCGGCCCGCATCATCGTAACCAGCATCCCAGGAGACTGTGTATCATGGTTAGCTCAAATTGTTTGGGGCATGAATACATTTCAACTCACCAGAGATGGCCGAGGATAGGCTAGCGAAGCTGAGGGCAGCAGCAGTAATGGCACTGATGAACTTCATGGTGATGATTGGTGTTTTGGTGGATTAAAAAGGTGTTGTATTGGAGTCGTGGTGATGAACGGTTGTAGTCTTGTAGATGATGGGATGAAGCTTGAGGTACATGTCTTTTCGACGGTGAAGATGATGCCTTCTTATACTCGGCTCAATGGATTCTGACTCGGCTCATTCCATGCATTCCATGCATTCCATGCATCCAATCTATCCTCTCGTCATGGCTGCAGGCATACATGGCAACGATGAGCATTGCACGAGGAAGAATACATGGCCGTAGCTAACTGCATGTGTCTAATGAGTTGACCCTGCGTGACCGTGTTAGGGCAATGCTTAGCTATAGAATAGTGCAGATGAGCTCATAGCGTTGAGAAACACGAGCAACGTTGCGGAGGGAATCCGAGGGATGATGGCACCAGATGGTATTTTTGGCAGGTCGCAGCGGGACCGGCATGTCAAGGCCGATTCAGGCCAGACAAGCGAGGAAATTGCCCGGGGCTAGTTGAGGACCTGGTTACATCGCGTAGTTGACTTAGTTACCTATCCCTCACTGGAGAATTGAAAACCCAGCATAGCGATCAATAATTCGATGCAGCACGCCGTTGCCCACCTTACTGCATATGTACTCCGTACTTGCTATTATGTATGCACCTGCCCTTACGAATGCGAGTGTCAGACGCGAGGAATCCGCGATTCTACGGAGCACTGATGCTACCGTAGGCCTTTGCCCAGTTGGTGTGAGGCTCCATTGCAAACGACCCTTTGTTTCTAATCATAGCACGCTGCTCGCATAGTTGACTAACCAGTTAACTAGATCTTTGGAGCAATAATCAGTTGAACCCCATCATTTGCAACATCAGTCCACTGTCGCCCCGCCTTGAAGTATCGAATACCTCCCTAATTACCTTCTAAATTGCTTAATTGCGGACAGAAGACATAGTTGGCGCAGGGATGCATCAGTTGTTTTGCAAGGCTACCTAAGGTTTCCGTACTCCGTATTTCAGGCACTGCCCCAGGAAAAGGTGGATCTGACCTTGGAAGTCTTCACCGCCATTGGACCAATGCGTCCAATATCATGGCAACGTCGTTGTTGACAAGTCTACGGAGTATTGTTTTTCAGGTAAATTTTGTTTTTGATCGTCATGTGGGCACATGCAACATTGCAAACGCATTTTGATTGATACATAAACACCGACAGACTTGGTCCCCATGCGCCTTCGTCCCAAAACCCGCCGGTTAGTGGTCCACGTTCATGATTATGATGGATGGGGGAGCTTCCTGGAATCATGCTGTGCGACTCGCAAGTAAGAGGCGCTTTGATCCCATTGGCCATCTCTTTTGGACACGATGTTTCTATGCAGTATTATTAGGTCGTACCTAGAGAGAGCGCAGTGTTCATGGGTATGAGGTAATACGAGGATCCGACATCATTCCATGATAATATACATGAAGCAATACCGTGGACGTGGACACTTTCGCAGGCGTTTTATGGCTTGTTCACTCAACTTTGTCTACTGTGGGCCACTCAACAACATATACACGCGAGATGCACGGTGGGGTAATCAAGAACACTTTCTCTCATGTACATAGCTCCTCATTAGAAGCATCTCCATCTGAATAATCAACAAAACCTACCAATATCTTGACTTTCTCTAACTGCGACCCTAAAAATAGTTTCTTAGAAGGCGAATACTTTCTGACGTAGTTAATCCCTAGGCCTAACTAACTACAACCTCGCCAGCCACTAATTATTCCCCCGCATTTCCCTCTGTGATTCGCTTCAGAGTCCAGCCCACCGGAGCTCCACTATTGCCACTGAAGCAAAACGTCACTTGGCATTTATGGTCACGATGGTGTCCAGAATAGATGTATCTGATGAGAGATACGCTAACTATTGATCATCATATGTGCGAATTTGCGCCCTTATTCTCACCAGCATTCCTGTTAGTTATAATGACAAAGCATCAGACTTGATTAGATCTGCCAAGGCCAATAATCTAACCGTTAGATTCTCCATACCTCGAAATCAGGGCCTCTTCTTTGAATGACCGTCTACTATTAACAAAGCATCTCAGAATGGCCAAGACGAGATTTCAACAAAATCGATGATTTGGCCAGCATATCTTTTCTACCAATAGCTAGCATGGCGAATTGGCCCGACCAAAGCCGGCTGGAACAAATTCCCAGAAACTGGTAATAGCGCCTAAAGCCAGGTAAATATCATGTCCTTGAATCAATGCACTAGAGACATCATTTATGGAGGACAGCATTGAGCTGCCAAACTATACCTACGATGAAAATCGAGCCTTTTTTTGCTCGAGCATTCCTAATATTTAACATGGAAAATTATACTAGAACATGACTTCTTCCAGAGCACATTCAAGGATATTGTATCAGAACCGAATTGAACATGAATCCACGAGCTGAGATATATAAGAAGCAATATAGGTAACTATAGTTATACATTCAAGAATGCTTGGAGAGTCCTTTTAGCTTAGGAATTAAGCTACTAGACTAAACGACCCCCGTCATTGTTTGATTTAACAAGTACTGGCCTATGGGCGTACGGCGGTCTATTAGTGAAGGCCGAGAGTAAGAAATTTATCCCTGTTGTGCTGTGACTAGAAAGCCCATGCAGTTATTTCACGTCGAATGGCTCATTTTTGAAGATTTCTATGATAGGAAATGGAACGTTATAATCGTTTTATACTCGTCATGATGCAGACGTAATCGCTTGCTCTTATGGCGGGGGAAGAAAAGATGTATAAATGGGTATAGGGCTGTTCGTACGATTCCCTTGGTAATAACAAAGGCTCAAGGTGTTGCTCTCCTTGTTGGCATAGCTATGCAGGGTGGAGAACACCGGTAATTAGCAGACTTGGGAGATAACCAACTGCCCAATTAACTAGTTAGCGTTGCCACAGACAGCCAAGCTCTCTGCTTCTCCTTTACGGCCTACGAAAAGCCGCAAGTTTGTGATTAATTTTGATTTGCGAAAGGTTGGGGATTCTGAAAATCATGGAATTCTGAAAATCATGGAATTGTCGGGGATCATACACGAAAGTTTTAACATCAGCGTAGCCACAGGATAATGTATTACAGTCTACAAAGTAGCATGAATCGCGACCCATCCTAGATCTAACTTGTAAGAGGGTAATTCCGTTGAGCA
This sequence comes from Shiraia bambusicola, assembly GCA_028220655.1. Lineage (NCBI taxonomy): Eukaryota > Fungi > Ascomycota > Dothideomycetes > Pleosporales > Shiraiaceae > Shiraia > Shiraia bambusicola. The sequence goes on along the minus strand of SSBG01000003.1, from coordinate 571,942 downwards.
CCGCAGTTGCTACAATCTTGGCGACCTTCAATTACGGAAGTACGGGAGCAATTGTGGGTGGAACACTCTGATAGTATCCACTGTTCAGTGTTGGCCTTTCCGGAGTCGAACTATTCGGGCTGCAGGTTTCCGGCACTGTCTCGGATGTGTTGGTGACCATGGGGAGGTGGTCGGGCTGTGACTGTGCATCGTTGTCCATTCTGACCGCCACTAGGTGAGAGTAATTACCAGACGGTAATTGTTAGCACTTTCCTAGCGGGGTTTGTCCATGTTCATGAGAGTAAGAAAAAATTCCCAACTTGGGATCCGTACAATTTCTTCAGTAATATTAACTAGACAGTCTGTACGTTTACGCCATGCCTTTTGTTACTGCTGAGTTTATAGAGCATAGCATCAATGAAATACAGAAAGCTGACGCAACCTCGTGATCATACCTCACTGCGACATTCCGCTCTCTCCGCACTGGAGACCATGTGTTTCGTATGCGAGTGCTGAAGAAAAGTTGAGAATACTTCGCCATGGCCATCACCGTGGATGGAAAGTATGGTAGGACCTGTATGAACAGTAGTTATGAGATCCCGTCTTATTACTTAGCGAGCTCGAAACATGGATCAGGGAGACTTGGGCTTCGTTAGTAATGGGTGTCTGTTCCAAAGGTCGTGGCAACGTTCCCGCTGTCCCAATCATGTCCGTTCGCACCTGAGTGTCAGTGAAGAGAGTGTCTAGATGAGGGAGGTTTGAGGCGTAGTTAGCGAAGAGGCCCATGCATCGGAAGTCGAGCTCTTTAGAACTATCTGCGTCGCATGTGAGCACCGCCCAAGTTTCATGCCCATGGCAGAAACATAACCGCCCTGACCTATATCACCTTGGCGCCTGGATAATCTCGGCTTCACAACAGCCACAATGGCGAGCTCAGGCAACGCGCAATGGCCGGTGGCTGAACACAGGCGCCTGTGGCCGCCAGATCCAATCATGGCTGGGGAGCCATCTTAACATGGTCGAGTTATTGACGTTTCAAAGCCCCAGGCGGCAATTGTGCATGCCTTCGATACTTCAGGTGTCGCGAAGCTGTCCCGCCATGACTTGCTCACCCCGACTGATCCATCTTGGAGACTTGGACGTTGTTTGCCCAGCGCCAACTGTTTCGATGCTCACTGCTGAGTCTATATAACTCTCTCAAATGCGCTCACTTGCATCTTCTCTTGCAGGCCGGTCCACATTAAGCTTCTCTCAGCAGTCCTTTCTCTCATTCTACATCGACGATACCTAAACGAGCTAGTATTTACCATCTCCAACCAATCATAATGCACTTCTCAACCCTTTTCACTGCTGCCACCTTCACGGCCGCCGCCCTTGCTGCCGACCACAAGGTCGCTGTTGGCACCAAGGATGGCAAAAACGTCTTTATGCCAGACAGCATTAAAGCTGCCCAGGGCGATACTATCACCTTCAGGTTCTGGCCAAAGAATCATAGCGTTGCTCAGGCAACCTTTGCCAAACCTTGTGAACCCATGGCCGATGGCTTCTGGTCTGGCTACGTCCCAACTATGAGCACTCAAGCTGTCGCCAACACGACCTTCAAATTCACCGTCACCAATGCATCGGCACCCATTTGGTTCTACTGCTCGCAAGCTAAGCATTGCCAGAGTGGCATGGTCGGTGTCATCAACCCTCCGTACGTAATCACCAACAGCCCTGCCTGTTTGGACTCAAGCTAACCATCCTTATCAGTGCATCTGGTGAGAAGACACTAGAGGCTTTCAAGAGTGCTGCTGCTCAGGCACCGAACAACGTTGAATCCACCGCCATGGCTGGCTTCGGAGGAAATCTTACCGAGAACGGCGCTGCCATGTCCCCTTCGGGCTCTCCTGCAGCGTCTGGAAGCGGCTCCATGCCTCAGGAAACTGGTGCCGCAACACATCTCACCGGCAGTGCCACCTTTGCTGGTCTTACGGGTTTCTTGGCTTACCTCTTGGTGTAAGGCCCAACCACTATTGGGTGCTGAATGAACATGATATCCTTTGAGGATGTGAGCTTGAGGTTGGGCCATGCTAATAAATGCGTGTGGCACGGAAAGGACGATCACGGAATGATAAAGAGCATTAGCATGGGAAAGGAGTTTCGCAATTGCTAGAGAATAATGGGCGTATTTGTTTGATGTGTATAGTGCAATTTGAGATGTTGAATGGACTAGTACAGAGTACAAGATAACTGAGACTTGGAGCGTAATTTTCGTGTCAACCTTTCGTTACTGTTTCATCAAGAAGAGTATTATGCGAGGCGAGGCTTGCGGCTCAAAGTGGGGCCTGCTTACGTCACTTGCTAACTAGTTAACTAGCGTCCACGTGATGACGTGCAAAGACGTACAAGGCCTAGATTATCTTCGCGCGTCAGCTTCCTGACTTTCTGTCACCACCCACAACCCGCGCTGGCGAGTACGTATTTCACTCTAGGACCTATACGGCTTCTGTGCCACTCGTATCTGCAGGCTACATCTTTCTAACAGTGCATAGATCCCAATGAACGACAAAATCAAGTCATAAGTGATGCGGGAGCCTAATCAGCTCCTGCAGCGCGCTGCATGACACACAAGAACGGAAAGCGGAGGGAGTGCGCCATCTGTTCATGATGAGCCATATCGTTTACTTTTGTCACTGCACCGCGACAAAGTGCGATTTCGCGAGCTTGCTGGGTTGCTCTCTCACCTAATCCCACCCAGCCATTCCCACCGCGCACTGAGGAAGAAGTAAAAGAGTCGAAGCGCCGTGCTGCCTTGCGAAAGCTTGGAGGACGTGCTTGCTGGTGACGACGAAACGTAGTTTTCAATCCGAGCGCCTTTACCTGGACCTTCTACTGCTCGTTTGGGCTATGGGAAGTCATTGTAATGTTAGTGTGGGGATGCATTGTCATTGTCGTTGAGTTGTGGATTAGGTAGGAAGTCGAGTGTACGTGGGTGTTTTTTTTTTCCGAGATCTGTTGAACGGCAGGTCAAGAGGTCCAGTGATGATGTTCTGCATAGAGGCAGGGCATGAAAGCCAAAGTCGAGTTGAGGAGCCTGAGGAACTGTTAGTTTGGCCGAGAGGCTAGCTGACGGAGATTCATGGTTCCTTCTGAGAACAGCAGGAGAGCTAATCTGAGGACCAATTTTATTTGTGTTTTATTCAATCAATTTGTGCGTCGCTGATGATTGTCATCGTGGTAGTATTGCTTGCATGTCAAGCACTAATACGCTGCATGATATGACTTCCTGATCTGGTCTTCCACAACGAACTTGGAAAGATCTGCATTGCCTAACTTGCTATCTCCATTGTGTACTCCCAGGCCGATAGTGTCTTCCAAACTTTGTACCCTACCGCTTCCGAACATTGACGCCTCACCGGCAATGACTAAGTTGTCTATTGGAAAAGTCATGTGCCTGCCAAATCCACCAAGCTCGATCAACCATGGAGGGGTGGATGTGAAAGTACGGGTCGCCTGTTCCACCTGTACTTTGTAACATTCAGAATTGTGACCGGCTGATAAATAACGTGTCATGTGTGCCACCAGGCCTCCGACTCACCACGTTTGTTACACCCATATTCAACATACCCAATATCTTGGCTAATATGGCTCTAATTAATGACGCGCTTGCCGCTCGAAAATCCTCAAAGCCGAAGATTATCTCCTCATCAAGGCCAGTAAGCCTGTGCCCTGCTCCCCTTTACTCCATTCACTCTCCCGTACGTGATGACTCAAGCTACATGGTCTTACGCTTGAATGAGCCGCACTACGCAGCCACGCAGCCACGCCTGGATATATATTTCGAGAACAAGAAAACCTACGAAAGCATTGTCACAATATGAGTCTAGGCTTCATCGACACAAACTTTCAAGTATCTATCGTCTATAAAACAACTTAGTCATATGAAACATATATGAGTACCTAGCTACACCGCAAAAGTACCACAATGTACCACAATCTTGAAACGATTCAAAAAAAAAAAAGCCGCTGTCTCACCACGCCAAACTATCCTTCCCCCCCCCACCACCACTACCACCACCACACTCCAACCCCCTACAAATCCCTTCATCCTCATCACTGACTCCACCTCCACCCTCCCGCTTTGCAGGCCAAATATTTTTTCCCAGCGCCTTCTCCCGCTCGTAATGCGCCGTAACCACCTTTCTAACAGTCTCTTGGAAGAACAACGGCGCCTTTTCATACACAGGATGTAACAGGCCGTTAACGAAAACGCCGCGGTCGAGGTTGCGCTGAGAAGCGTCGCAGAGGATCTTGTCTTCGCGCATGACGCGCTCGTACATGTCTGCAATGAGGTGGAATTCTTCGTTGGTGCTGTGCTTGTTGCGGTAGACTTCGTAGCTCATGATTGAGGTTGTTGGGGACGAGGGCATGAAGCGTTGGATCATGAAGAAGTGGCGACTGAGAGAAGGTGGGGCATGTCAGATGGGGGAGAAGTATAAGGGGGACAGAGAAGGATGTGATGTCAACTTACGAGACGGAGGAGGAGGCGTTGGGGAAGTAATATGTAGAATGAGTGTGGACGCCTGCTTTGACTTGTTCCTCTGTAGGATGACAGTAGTGCTGGATATGTCCGTCCTTGAGGTCGCTGTCGAAAGATTCTAGGTTTAGAAAAGACGGAATGTCGGGATGGGTTGTGGGACAGTGATAACATTCGTTGAAGTTGTCTGCTAGGATCTTCCAATTGTAATGACCGTCCAACTGGTAGGTGTGGTCGAACTCGTAATTGTCAAAATTGATTCCTGTATCGAGATATCGCTGTTGAATATCGACGTTGTTGAAATGCTCTTCCCATGGTACTTCTGGTGTCTCTTTGGCGTCGAGGTTGGTCCAGATGAAGCCGTTACGGTCAACGTGTGTGTGGATAGAGAAGAGCCCATTTTGGTCATTGTCGAACTCAAGTTCCTTGTAGCCAGGTGCTTTGGCAAGTTTGCCATTCAGACCGTACGACCAGCCATGGTATCTACATGCAAGAATTTTGGCATTTCCCGAACCCTCTTTTTCGACGATTGGATACGCACGGTGTCGGCAGACATTATGGAATGCGTTGGTCTTGCCTTGACGGTCTTTGAGTATGATAATGTCAAATCCTGCGAATTGGTATCGGAGCCAATCCCCGGGCTCCTTGAGCCGGGAACTGTGTGTCATGAAGAGCCATCGCCTGGAAAAAATGGCACGACGTTCGAACTCGTACATGGCTTGAGAAGTGTACCATGATGCAGGTAGAGCACGGACGGGTGAGTCTTTGATTAAAGCTGTTTCTTTCGAAGCATTACCAAAGGTAAAGTAGTGGAGTAATTTCCCTGCCATGTTTGAATTTGAGTAGGTATCAGTAGAGGCAACTAGAAACAATGAAACCATTGAAGACTACATCTTTATAAACATACATAGCGGTCTATAGCGATCCACTATTTGTGGCCATGCGCACTTACTCTAATAGAGGAGCTGAAAGCGAATGAATAGGTAGTCGTTTGACTCGCACTGGCTAGCCACTAGTTAAGCGCTTAGAGTGTTTCGAGCCTACTCACTCAGTTCATGCTTGGCAATACACATCTCTACAGTCTACTACATAGAAAACGTTAGTCAAGACTTAATTGATGATAATCAGGGATGAGCTCCTGGTTGGTAAGAGTCAGACATACTATGATACGATCAGGTCTCACTTATTCAGGAATCGGTCCTATGAATCTATGCTGCATGTACGGAGTACTAGCCTAGGTAATTGGGAACAGGCTTTCGTTTATCAGTGATCACGTTCTACCGACCTGCTACGTACCCTAAGTTTAGTAACGATAAGAGTCAAAGAAGAATCATAATGCTGTATTATAATGTATGGTAACTAGTTATATGAAGAAGTACTATAGAATTTTTTTGATACCTATCTCAAAGGAGTAAGCCGTAACCTTGGAAGAGTACAGAGTACAGAGGTCTGCCACATAGGTGCAAGTTCGAAGAGATTTATAACGTGTGTTGTAGGGGAGGGGATTCGACGGATCTACTGTTATCTACAACCTCGTTGAACGCGTACCCGTCGCGGGGTAACGCCGCGGCCCGTCGATCATAGTCACTTACCTACATAATACAAGAAAAATTCTACTACAATAGGTTTAATATCCTTCTTAGTCTATCTTAGAAGTACCCAGGAAACTTAAAAATTCTTAGTAATTCTTAACAAGTTCGAACGTCAGCTACTAATAGTAGTAGTAAAGTAATATATAACGCTTGTCTACGAACGCTACTAGCGCCTTAGTGTATATACTAATCCCATATAGGCATACAGGCACGATAGGTCAAACAACGACTCCCGATAATTAAATGCGGTATGCAGAGCCGACACACTACGATACGAACTTCGATTCATTGCTAATGTCCTTGTTATTTTAAGAAACTACAAAATATCTCCAAGATCACAAGTCTCATTGGTACATACACGACTCGGTTATCCAGACCAGAATGCTGAAAGTATAGGTAACTAAGTCGAGGTCAAGAGACGCAACACCTGGAATCGCCAATCGCATTGCTTTTAGCCCGCCATGCACAAAGACAGCGATAGGCCAACTTCTCAACTTCGCATTGAACTTAATCATGAGACCACAGTTTCAGATGAACATGTGATTGTATTCTATACCAAGACTGATATCTTCATATATATTTCTTCACATATCTATTCACATCCTTGTCCCACCGCGACTCAGTTGCGAGAAGCGAGCTCAGGAGTGGGTGGGAAATGATCACTATATTAATGATATAGGTACTACTAGTATCAAAGCATCACATAGAGCTGAGATACGAGCTCAGAGCAGTTCTCTCGTAGTCACGAGCATGCCAACGTTGATCTGTAATCAACGCTGATTTACAAGCAACGTTGACAAGCAGCATTGATCAACATGCCCTGTTGATCAGCGGCTGGCGGCGATGGACGGAGTATTGAAGCAGCAACAATTCTGGGAGCGTGGAATCATTGATACAGAAGCTTACTGAAACAGACTCCTACCCCTTCATACCTTCCCTAACGTTCCTCTCAATCCCTCCCAAAGCCTCCCTGACCATAGGACAATAATGATTCCTCAATATCTCCCCTTCCCAGATTGTACCTGCAAATGCATTACTTCCTTCTACCTCACCTCTCAATGCATCAAACACACCATCGCCCCGCCTCTCTTCTGTATTCCACAGCGGCGCGACCTTTTTGCCATGGCTCTTTGTGATGCGATTAAGTAGGCCTAACATAGCAGCGCATGATTTTTCTGGCAGATGCAGTGCTACAGTCATGAGTTGTTTCGTAAATGCTGCAACACGCAGCGGAGGTACGGCACGGAGTGATGCAGCAGGTAACAGGACGGAGGAGAGGGAGCGAATAAGGAGGACGACAGTAGTTTGGACGTTGATCTTATTGGTGGGCTGTTTGCGAGTCTCAGGGGCATTGGGGTCAGGTAGGTGTAGGGATTTGGAGGAAAGTTCGACGTCAGAATTGAGGGCGACGGGGTGGAGTGTGCGGTAGAGATGGGTGATGAAGAAACTGAGGTCAAGTTTCAAGGTTGAGGCGGCTTTTGAGGCGTCTTGGCCTTCGAGGAGAGCAAAGGCGGTGATGACGCAGAGGAGCGATTCGCGGGTGAGGTTGCGTTCAGGAACCTCCTCGTCGTCGTCTTCATCGTTCTCGCCGTCAGATACTTCTGCAGCGGCCGAGACTTCGGCGGTAGAAATGATATCTCGAAGAGCTTCCAAGATATCGCCAAAGAAATCCTGATTGATGAGATGCGCATATCTTGCCAGTCCCTCAAGCACAGCGCCCATGAGCCTCGGGGATCGAGCTTTGAGAATACGGAAGTAGGCCACGAAGACCATTTTCAGTGTCTCAGCTTGCATTCTGTCTCGCTCTTCATGGCTCACTGCAGCATCTGCCTCCTTGAATTCTTTCTCAATAGCCTTCTTTTCTTTCAATTCCTTTCGTAACCTTTTCGTGCGGAATTCCCGCTTTTGCTTAATCTTCTTGTTGCTAATCGGCTGGTCGTCGCTCTTATCCACGGAATTGTAGGACGCCTTGTGTGAAAACTCAGATAGTAGTCGCAGATGCAAGAATGTGTTCAACACGCTCTCATCAAAGTGGTAGTTCTTGCCCTTCATCATCTTGGTCAACATAGTAACAGCTTCCAATGAAGCATTGCCATCCTCATCATTCTCAAACAATGTTTCCAACGCCTCCCTACATCGTATAAAGTCTGCATCAACATTTCTCGTACTCAGCTTGCCAACAATAACCTTCAAAAGTTCGCCACGGAAGTTGAAATGTGGCACTGCATTGATCAGAGTGCACACGCAGCTGATGGCAACCGTAGCCAGACCCGCCGTCTGTTCCTTGGCCGAACCACTGGATTTTGCCAGTCTTCTGAGATGTTCCACATATGCCTGGTAACCCGTAACGAGTTTCTGCTCAAACGTTCGGAGCTTCTTGACTTCCTTGGAGATCTTTTCGCCCATTGCTTCCTCTGACAACGGACGTATTCTGTATCCAGGGATCAAATCCTTGAAGATAGTGACTTGGGTAGCCAAAGCCAGTTTTTGTATGGTAATAATTTCCGAATTTGCGAGCGCTGCTAGCGTTTTCAAAGCGTGAATATGCTCTTCCGGATCTTCGTTGACTAAGCTTGCTATCCGGGCCAATTCTTCCTTTGCCTCTAGTATTTGTTGCTTCATTGGTATCTTAGGTTCTTGCGGCTCCGCCTTTTCTTCTTCCTCTGTTGCTACCTCTTCTTCATCGTCGTCTCCAGAGCCCAGGAAGCTGTCCGACTCGGCGTCTTTCTCATCACCAGGTGTAGTGGGTGGAGCGGCCCATCCTTCAACAGTCTTAATTGGCAGTCTCTTGTTCTCCTTTTGCTTCTTCAACTTGCGCGGTCGTGTTTCGTAGTCTTGTTCGAGGTGCCATTTCGCTGCGTTTTTGAGAAACGTCCGCTTGTGGCCTTGCACGCCATCCGCTCCGTCTTCTGGCGGAGACAATCGCCTTCTTTTTGCGGCTGGCACACGTGACATAGCGATATATGTTGAGCGTGTGTGGTGAAGTAGGCGGTACAATGATTGTGGTGCAGCAGGTAGGACTAGAAATTTTGGTCGGTGAAAGCTTGTTATCGATTGCCGACTAGACAAAAAAAGTTCGGCAGCACCAGCATCCTCTGCGACGACAGCAGAATAATAGTACAACACCAGACTCTACACACTGCCACTTCCACAATGAGACCGCTTACAGAACCCGAGACGAAAACATTATTCGAGAAACTTGCGACGTATTGCGGAAAAGGCATATCGAACCTTATTGCCGATCCTTCAGGTGGTAACGACCGCAACGTCTTTCGTGTACAGGTACTTTTCCCTCCCCAGCTGTTCTCTGCTTCTCGCACACATTTGACAAGTCGCACAGGGCTCAAGAGTCTACCATGTCCGCGAATCGCTCGCCAACCTCGCCACCTCCGTTGCGCGTGACAATCTCCTCTCACTAGGAATCTGCCTGGGCAAGTTCACAAAGACGGGGAAATTTAGGCTACACATTACTGCGCTCTCTGTTATTGCGCCGCATGCACGATACAAGGTTTGGGTTAAACAGAATGGCGAAATGCCATTTTTGTACGGAGGCAATGTGCTCAAGGCGCATGTGGGCAGGTGGAGCGAGGACTGCCCGGAGCATCAGGGTGTTGTGGTGCTGAGCATGAACGATACTCCTCTTGTGAGTTATGCTGAATACTACTACACTGTACTAGGAAGTCGTGGCTAACGAGAGCTATAGGGCTTTGGAGTGAGTGCGCGCTCAACAGCCGAAGCACGAAAACTTGACCCCACAGGCATTGTCACTTTTCGGCAGGCGGATATTGGCGAATATCTGCGAGAGGAAGACACACTGTTTACGACTTGATGGGCCAGAAGCATTGCCACTAGAAAATCTAGGCGCAAACAATCAATCATGCAAAGGGGGAAAGCTGCAGCTTCGAGGGCATAGACTAAAAAGTCGGCGAGATCGCCGCTGATCACAAAGTACATGGCTGCAAACGTTTCTACTAGGGGTTTGGCACTTCATGGGCCACATGGTGGGACGGCAGCGACGCCTATAGTGCATGATGAAGATACCCCAAATTGATCATCTGCCATGATATAACCAATCTTGTTTTGGTTCGCAACTCGTTGATTTCTACATCTCTGTCATCTGCCATTCCTTTGGAGCTGCTCTTGCCGCCCCGTTTGGCGGATAGTGTACATGGAAACTATTGTCATGCCGATCGCTCGACAAGGATATTGGTATCAGTCTTATTCCTCCCTCTTTCCCATAATATTACAAAAAAGAAGCCCCAAAAAACAACGTTTGTAATGATCAATCACTCGCCCAACTTTTCAAGCAGCTTTCTCCTTCTCCGTTCCATAAGTTCTTCATTAACTTCTTCCAATGTCGGCACACACCATCGAACCCCATCTCCTGCATCGCCTGGCAGCTCCATCCACTCCTTCTGCGCTTTGGATGGGTTCTCGTTCAGGTCGTCTCCGAGCGCCATGAAATTGTCCCATGTCTCTTTTTCTTTGGCGCGCTCGTAGGCCAACAGGGTGCCGTCTTCTTCATCCAAATTGTAACCATAATACCCAGCATCCACCTTTTGCCGAAGTTCTGATCTTTTCTCCCTCCCCTTCTGGATCCCCTGATCGTCCTCTGGGCGTTTTTGCCGTTCGAATAACTCTTTGACACCCGGAAGTTCGCGCGCCCGACCAAAGTACCGATAGCCTTTCCCACCTCCAGGAACCTCCTTCCCATCTTCATCCAGCACTCGCCCGCCACGCATGTAGTTTGGCCCTCCCAAGTTCCTGATTTGGCTCTCCCACATGTGTTTCTCGCGCATCAGTTTGTTGATCTCGTCGTTGAGGTCGCGGATCTGGTAATCCGAAAGCGCTTCATCTTGAATTTTTGTCACCTTGCGAGAGATTTCCTTGAGCACCTGTCCACGCCATTTCTCACAAGTGGGAATGGAAGACACTCCAGTAATAAGCTTTGGTCGGCGAGTGCGTGATATGTCGATTATGCCTGCTTCAGCTGCTTGTGCTGCTCGAAAGCGGAAGAGCATCGAATGCGCTTTTTCCGAGTTACGCGCCATGATTGCGGTGGTATACTTTTATTGTGTGCGATTGGCCCAGTGACGGTTCGAGGGAAGCAAAAGTGGCGGGAGCTGTCGTGTGCGCTTTGTCGCGCCTCGAAGATGGGTGAAGTCGATTAGGCGCCAACGATGGTCGCGCAAATACAGAAATTATCTAACAGGGAGCTGCCCGCAGTCGCAGAATAGAAGACGCACACAATATTAGGGGGGTTTGGGGTTGATGGTTGTGAGGTGTAGCTTGTAGGACGCGTTCTGTTCCTAGGCAAAGGTTTCGCTGCATTAGTTATTCTGCCACTCACCGCCCCCACACAGCCTTGGCGTTTCCGCTCTCAGGAGCTTCCCTCATCTCCGAGCTTATGCGCACGCCATGCCCCGTCCAATCATATGACCAGTCAGTAGCAAGACGAGTGAGAGTCTCACGCATATTGTACAGGCATTATTACAATTTAGGTATTCTCAATTCATCGCACTATCAATTTGACCCCTGGTCATCAACATACCCTCTCTCTAACAGCACCGAAGACATTATAGCAAGCCTCTCAAAGATATGAATGCAAGAGACAAACAATAACTTTGCAATGCCGACGCCGCCAAATAGAACACAGCCAGTTAAAAGTAATTCTGCAAACGGCTCTCGTGAAGGAGAAGGGAAATCGAAGGGAAAACTCCAGGAAATCGTCGTTACAAGCTTCGTTTGGGCGTGCTCGTCGCCATGCTGCAGCTCTCTACCCAGTCGAGCTTACACTGAAACCAGCTGAGATAATGCTTGACCGTTGAACGCCAAAACTAAGGATTCTTCAGCTTGCACTTCCCCGGCATTTGTGGCTTCTTCCGCTCCCAGACCATTAGGAAATTACCAAAAGCTAAAAGACTGGCTGAAATACACATAGGAGACTGGGAAATAGTCCCAGGAACATGGTTATAAACGAAGGAAAATACTCGGTCAGTTTAGGAAAACCGACTGGAAAATGTGCTTGTATCGGACAGATATGGAAAGGTGTGTATAGAACAAGTGAGGTGGATGTAAAGAAGACTCAATAACCCGCGCCGGAATTGGCAGCTTCCATTTCGGTTTGATGACGGATACGTTCCGTACGCGACTCGGCCCGCGACTCGTTGCGTGATTGTGATCGAGAGCTTAGCGATCCGATCAGTGATTGTCGAGAATTCACGGTATTAGTGCTATGTCTCCCTTTCAAGGAAGGCATATGGAGGTGGCCGACATCGTGTTTGCCTAGAGTAAATTAGAAAATCCACACTATGATTTGGGCGGGTAGCTTACCATCGCAGCATGCGCGAACATTGACCATGTTGTCGAGATCACGTTCGACCTGATTCTGTAGATCGCGACCCAGATCAGTGTTTACAGTGTTGGGCTCTTCGTACGTTGTGGGCTCTTGTACGCTGGCCCTGCTGTAGCGGCTAGAGAAGGAGCCTCGCGTTGCGGAGCTAGGGCGAAGCATATTACTGAATCGACGGGACATTGAGTCTTGACCAGGTTCTGTCGAAAGCGAGCGAACTTGTGTAGTTGATGATTGTCGGAGGGTAGAAACTTGAGCACGTTGAGGAGATGAGGTTCGTCGAGTGTAATTGGAAGCCATGGACGTCCTTGAGCGACCAGTCGCTCGAGACGAACTTCTATAGCCATAGCCAGCGTTGAACTCGTCTTGAATCTCATCGTTGGCGGGCGGCTTCTGCTCCCGTTGTTCACTCTCTTCCGCTCGCTGACACAGGTAATTCAAAGCATTAAACCATGTCTCATGTCGTTGCCCAGTAGTCGCCGTAAATTTGATTGATCGACCAGGTGTTCCAATGACCAGACTCTTTTGATGAAGGCCTGGAGGCAGCGGGTTTACGTCTTCGACTTCCTGGACAGACTCAATGGCAACGCTCTTACCTTTAAGCTCCGTCTTGCCAGCTGTTTGGGGATCTCTGTCACTCCAGTACAAAGTTCTTGTATATGGGTGAATCCAGAAAAATCTACGATGTCGGTTCTCCGACAGATCCCCACGGCCAGTTTTGCGCGTGTACTTCCATAAGTACTCACCAATCATGGTTTGAGTAATGGCTTGGATCATGCGTGGATCTGTGGCACCAGGTGGCACACCATTTGGAGCAAACGATGGCCCGCCTGTAATATTGAAGCGCTGATCAACCTCAGATGTGAATGACGATAGTGATGATCGGCGACTAAGCGGTGAGCTTGCGCCACTCTTAGCATCGCCACGTTGTGAGTAACGACGAGCGCGTGGTGTGGTACCACCAACTCTAGGGCTCGCTGCAATGCTGCTGGTCTTGATAGATGGCGTTTGTGGCCGTTTCTTATATGCGGATGCCGGCATGATAGGCGGACCCATCAACCCAGGGCTAACAGGAGGTAGGCTCTTAGCAGCTGCAGCGATGACTTCCTTATGATCAGGAGGCAAAGGTGGTGGCGACGCGCCACGAGAGCGCGTGCTACCAGAGCTTCCAGGACGCCTAGGTGCTCGAAGTTCATTGGATTGTCTTCTGCTGGGCGATGGAGGTGGCGATAGGGCTTTCTCCACACTAGCAGTCGAAATGATCCCAGAGTATCGCTGATTACGTGCCAGCAGAAGTTTATCAATCTGCTCAGCGGATACCATGGTTTGAGTGCCCTCATCAGCTGTTGGTGTTGGTGGAGCATTTCGCACAACGTGGGGGTTAATAGAGCCAAAAGGCATGCGCATGTCACTTGTGGCAGGTACAGGATCGGCGAAAGCAGGGTTTGACGAGGCTGCATGTCTCCTATCTCCCTCAGTCTGGGTAAGAGAAGAAGCTGTAGATGACAGGACAGGAACTGCCCGATGGGCCGTCCCGGGACGTGCAGATAACGGCTCAGTGTCTAGTGCACGAACATTTGACATCATCAAGGGCGGTTCCTCAACACGATTGGCAGTTGATGGTCTGCTGGGAGTTAACAAGAACGATGGAACAGTTGGCAACTCAGGTTGAGTGTTCTGTAAAATCGAGACATCAGAGAAATTATGTTTGATCGGTAGCACAGTTGGTACTTCGATGGGTGCAGTGTATTGTGTCGAAATGTCTGAAACTTGTCGAACCTGTTGTCGGGGTTCCATGGGCTCTGTGACGAGAGCTGGTAACAGTGACAATTTGGGCAAGGGCTGTCTAGGAGACTCAATTGGCTCGCTGGCTTGCGAAAAGACTGTCGATGAAATAGACAGTACTGGCTTTTGGGGTTCCAACGGATCAGAAGATTGAGACACGACTGATGAAAGTTCGGGTGTCCTCGGTTTCTGAGGCTCCAGCGGGTCAGAAAATTGAGAAACGACTGATGAAAGTTCGGGTGTCCTCGGCTTCTGCAGTTCTATAGGCTCAGTAGATTGTGATGACGATACTGTCACTCCCAAAGGTGCCATGCGAGGCGTGAGGGGCTCCATCGACCATGATGTCAAGGCCGATGCCCGCAAAAGCTGTTGTTGGGGCACGAGTGGTTCTGTAGAGTGAGAAGACAGTTTAGACAGCTCCGATGCTTCTCGTTTGGCAACAGAAGGCTCTGTGACCTGCGAAGACACTGAGGAAAAAGTGGAAAGCTGGGGTCGAGGAGCGCTTAGAGGTTCACTTGAATGGGAAACGACATTTGAAAGTTGCATTGTCGGTGGTCTCGACATATCCTTGGTGTCTGTCACAGGCACAAGAGGCAGATCCCGCTCCTGCTCAGCTGACTCCATCAATTCCTTCGGTTCAGTCGATTGTGAGAAGACACCTGACGCGAGGAGTGCAGGAGACAGGACCTTCGTTGCGGGGCCTTCGACCGGTTCTGTGGTCTTGTAGCCAACCGTTGACATACTGAGTGCGGGTAGCACCGCATTCTCTACTACAGGCGCCACAGGCTCCGTGCCATGGGATGCGAGGCTTGAAAAACCCAATTGTGGGAACGCAGCATGTCGAGGCTCAGTAGTGTGCGCTGAAACCGATGACAGATTCAACGGACTGGAGGGCACAACTTGTGGTGCAGTGCCCTGCACTGATAGTGAAGAAAAGGTGAAATTGGGAACAGGGACAACTGCAGGTAATGTCTCATGAACAGATAAAGACGAAAGGACCAGAGGGGCTGTAGTTGGTTCTTGAGGGGCTGTAGCATGTCCAGAGACACCCGAGACATGAAGCACTGGCGGTGGGACGAGAAGGGGTGTTGTGTCTTGCGCAGAAAGTAGAGAGAGACGCAGATCCGGTTGCTTTGGACCCTGTGGTGCTGTGTCTCGAGCGAGAAGAGGAGAGAGACGCAGATCTGGTTGTTTAGGGCCCTGCGGTACTGTGTCTCGAGCGAGAAGAGGAGAGAGACGCA
>SSBG01000003.1:517371-556464 GCA_028220655.1 Shiraia bambusicola | reverse complement strand
CTTATGATCAGGAGGCAAAGGTGGTGGCGACGCGCCACGAGAGCGCGTGCTACCAGAGCTTCCAGGACGCCTAGGTGCTCGAAGTTCATTGGATTGTCTTCTGCTGGGCGATGGAGGTGGCGATAGGGCTTTCTCCACACTAGCAGTCGAAATGATCCCAGAGTATCGCTGATTACGTGCCAGCAGAAGTTTATCAATCTGCTCAGCGGATACCATGGTTTGAGTGCCCTCATCAGCTGTTGGTGTTGGTGGAGCATTTCGCACAACGTGGGGGTTAATAGAGCCAAAAGGCATGCGCATGTCACTTGTGGCAGGTACAGGATCGGCGAAAGCAGGGTTTGACGAGGCTGCATGTCTCCTATCTCCCTCAGTCTGGGTAAGAGAAGAAGCTGTAGATGACAGGACAGGAACTGCCCGATGGGCCGTCCCGGGACGTGCAGATAACGGCTCAGTGTCTAGTGCACGAACATTTGACATCATCAAGGGCGGTTCCTCAACACGATTGGCAGTTGATGGTCTGCTGGGAGTTAACAAGAACGATGGAACAGTTGGCAACTCAGGTTGAGTGTTCTGTAAAATCGAGACATCAGAGAAATTATGTTTGATCGGTAGCACAGTTGGTACTTCGATGGGTGCAGTGTATTGTGTCGAAATGTCTGAAACTTGTCGAACCTGTTGTCGGGGTTCCATGGGCTCTGTGACGAGAGCTGGTAACAGTGACAATTTGGGCAAGGGCTGTCTAGGAGACTCAATTGGCTCGCTGGCTTGCGAAAAGACTGTCGATGAAATAGACAGTACTGGCTTTTGGGGTTCCAACGGATCAGAAGATTGAGACACGACTGATGAAAGTTCGGGTGTCCTCGATTTCTGAGGCTCCAGCGGGTCAGAAGATTGAGACACGACTGATGAAAGTTCGGGTGTCCTCGGTTTCTGAGGCTCCAGCGGGTCAGAAAATTGAGAAACGACTGATGAAAGTTCGGGTGTCCTCGGCTTCTGCAGTTCTATAGGCTCAGTAGATTGTGATGACGATACTGTCACTCCCAAAGGTGCCATGCGAGGCGTGAGGGGCTCCATCGACCATGATGTCAAGGCCGATGCCCGCAAAAGCTGTTGTTGGGGCACGAGTGGTTCTGTAGAGTGAGAAGACAGTTTAGACAGCTCCGATGCTTCTCGTTTGGCAACAGAAGGCTCTGTGACCTGCGAAGACACTGAGGAAAAAGTGGAAAGCTGGGGTCGAGGAGCGCTTAGAGGTTCACTTGAATGGGAAACGACATTTGAAAGTTGCATTGTCGGTGGTCTCGACATATCCTTGGTGTCTGTCACAGGCACAAGAGGCAGATCCCGCTCCTGCTCAGCTGACTCCATCAATTCCTTCGGTTCAGTCGATTGTGAGAAGACACCTGACGCGAGGAGTGCAGGAGACAGGACCTTCGTTGCGGGGCCTTCGACCGGTTCTGTGGTCTTGTAGCCAACCGTTGACATACTGAGTGCGGGTAGCACCGCATTCTCTACTACAGGCGCCACAGGCTCCGTGCCATGGGATGCGAGGCTTGAAAAACCCAATTGTGGGAACGCAGCATGTCGAGGCTCAGTAGTGTGCGCTGAAACCGATGACAGATTCAACGGACTGGAGGGCACAACTTGTGGTGCAGTGCCCTGCACTGATAGTGAAGAAAAGGTGAAATTGGGAACAGGGACAACTGCAGGTAATGTCTCATGAACAGATAAAGACGAAAGGACCAGAGGGGCTGTAGTTGGTTCTTGAGGGGCTGTAGCATGTCCAGAGACACCCGAGACATGAAGCACTGGCGGTGGGACGAGAAGGGGTGTTGTGTCTTGCGCAGAAAGTAGAGAGAGACGCAGATCCGGTTGCTTTGGACCCTGTGGTGCTGTGTCTCGAGCGAGAAGAGGAGAGAGACGCAGATCTGGTTGTTTAGGGCCCTGCGGTACTGTGTCTCGAGCGAGAAGAGGAGAGAGACGCAAACTTGGTTGTTTAGGACCCTGCGGTACCGTGTCCCGAGCAAGAAGAGGAGACAGGTGCAAACTTGCTGGTCGAGCGATCTGCGGCTGAGTGGTTTGCACGTTGATGGAAGACAGACCCACGGGTTGCACAGGCTCAGGATCCGTCATCACACCCGAATCGACCATTACAGGCTTAGCAAGCTGGCGCTGCAGATGTGATTTGCCAAGTACAGATGCTCTCAGAGCTTCTGGTGATGACTCAAGAGAAAAGAGCGCGCTAGATCGGCTTGGAGTACCTTCATCAGCGATGCTACTATCATCTTC
This sequence comes from Shiraia bambusicola, assembly GCA_028220655.1. Classification (NCBI taxonomy): domain Eukaryota; kingdom Fungi; phylum Ascomycota; class Dothideomycetes; order Pleosporales; family Shiraiaceae; genus Shiraia; species Shiraia bambusicola. The sequence continues at coordinate 554,178 of SSBG01000003.1, read as the reverse complement.
GTCGCCACTCAAATCATTGAGCTCTGCAAAGAGACTCTTGCCTTGTGCTGGTGTATTTTCACGGCTGCTATCAACGAAGCTCGCTGGGGAACCCTTCGCAACAGGGGTGGTATTGGAATAGAACTCCAGACTTCTCTTCCCGGTCAGTTTTCGGGAGCTACTTCGTCGGCCCTTCATACGGAAACGAGCTTGTTGGTTGCTCATTGGTGTCCTGACATCAGGCTCATCGAATTCATCGCCAGAGGTTGACGCTGTACTCTCATAGGATTCGTGTCGGCGACCACCTTTACTGAGCGAGGACCGGCTGTGCCGTAATGTTGCTTGAGATGGGCCCGCCTCAGTTTCTGTGAGTTCATCGCTACTGTTTCCATCGAGGGTTTCTGCTCCCGTCAAGAAGGCATCAGTCTCGGTAGTCATACCATCACGTTCGTTGGCAGTTTCGAAGGCAGCGTCTGAAGTCTCGTTGGCAGTCTCGAAGCCTTCTGCAGTACTATTCTCAGTAGCTGAACTGAACCCACTAGAAAAGGCACCAGGAACATGATCAGGTCGAGGGCGTCGGCTGGGAGTGTTTGGCATGCCCTCTTGTTCTTCCCACTCGTCGTCGTCATTGACCAAGATTTCTTGAGTGCCGGATCGTAGGGTTCCTAGACGATCAGGTCGAACAGGCTTTTTGAATATGTCCTTGTCGGCCTTCCTACGCTTGCCGGCGCTACCAGGGCCATTCAGAGCACCACGATTTGTTTCCAATTCATCACGAGCATCTTGGAGCATGCGTTTTAATTCAATCTTTTCGGTCTTTTCGCGGTGAATATTGTTCTTGAGCTGCTGGATCATGCGATGAGCGTGTTGAAGCGAGTGCTTCAATGTCTCGGATTCGAGGATACCGTGACGTGGCGTGGCCTTGTTAGGGGAAGGTGGGGGTGAATGCTCAGGAGTCTGAGTATCACGTTCACCTATGCCCTCATCCGTCGAAGTGTCATCCGCTGCTGCTTGTTCATCCATTTTCATGCGGTAGGCTACAGCTTTAGCCAGGTCTTGGTTTTGGTTAGACAGATCTTCGACCTTGCGCTGCAGAGCATTCTTCTCGGTCTCAGTCATGGCCACGTTGCGGCGCAGGCTGGCAAGCTCGGTCTCGTTCTGCTTGGTCTTGTTGATGTGGTCATCGTTGAGTTTGGCGTACTGTTGCCTAAGATCCTCGAAATCGCGCTCCAAGTCCGACTTTTCAGTGCGAACCAGATTAAGGGCATGGTTGAGCCGGTGCTCCTTGTCTACCGCGGATTTTGACTGCAGTTCCGACTCACGAACTTGGGTTTCGAGGTTCCAGTTGACGTCTTTCAGCCGAGACTCACTCTCGTCCAGTGTTCGTAAGCGCTGTGACATGCCTTCCATTTCGATCTGGAGCGAGGCCAAGTCCAAGTCAGCGGCCTTGAGGGCTTCGTCTTTTTCTAGCAGCACCGCCTGCAATTCCTTGAGCTGGGATAGGAGCGAGGTTGAGATCTCAGTAGCCAGCGCGACGTCATTGATGCGGCTAGGCTGCTGATTCCTCTGCTTGCGTGAGGGAACGCTAACTTTGGTTGGCGACTGCTGGCCTTGGGTGGAGTAGACAGAAGCGCCAGTAGTCGTGTCGGCCTCTCCGCTTGGCGCACGAGACTTGGGGAGAAAGACGCGAGCCGTCTCCCTGCCGACCTCATTAAATTCCTTTTCCAGCTCCGCCAGTCGCTGTCGCAGCTCTGGGCCAATATCATTTTCCTCGTGTTGTTGCTCTACCTCGTGCAATTTCGATTCGAGCTCCTTGCGCTGCTGGACGAGCGCATTACCAAGGTGAGATGTCTCCTGTAGTCGCCGTGTTGTCTCTGCAAGATGGGCCTGGAGTGCCCGCTTTGCTTGCGTTGGGGAGCCGCTGAGGTACAGGGAGAATTGCGAGTTGTCGAAGGCGGCATATCGCTGTCTCTGGGCATCGTGAGAGCTCGTGAAAAAGGGATCTGCGCCATTGTGGTTGTCCATACCCGGGGGCATATTTGCTGTCGCCATGTTTGATCTTCCAGGTATCGCGCCTAGTATTCCATGGCCTGTAGAGAATCGTCCTCAGGAGCGTCCTACGGTTGGTGGCTTGATGGGGGTGGTGTGAGATAGCTCGGTGATAAGCAGTGGTGCGTGTCACAAGCAGATGATGGTAGGGAAGAATCAGGACGCAGTCAGCGTGGGTTAGTTGAGTAACAGGGCGATTAGGAGAAATAAAGAGGCGAATATAGGGAAGCGGTTCACTCGGCCAGGGCTGAGAGCAGAATGTATGTATGTAGACACAATGAAAAGGGAAGCTGCAGGAGAGCCGGGTAAGAGCGACGCGCAGGTGATCCCAGGCGACACACAGCGGCTGCTGGCACTTGGACGCGTTTCGACGGCGGTCACACAGGGATAGACAAACAAATGCGCATCCCCAGACAGCGCCAACAGAGGCAGGCAAAGAACAAAAAGAAACGCCAGGCGGGCGGGATGGGACGGTGGAGGAAGAGATGACGGCGGGAGTCTTTTGCATGAGGGAGAAGGTCAGTGCAACGGGACCCGGTTTATACGCGGCTACGCTCGTTCTCTGCACCAAAACATCAACAACAATGCACCAGCAATATCGATTGGCTTGCCTTTCTTGGTGGGCCTCTGGGCGTCTAACGCCTTCTCCTCTGCATCTAATACTAAACACCGACTAGATACCTACTGAGTACTGCTTGCGGCCATTTGTCTTGGTGGTGTTTGCGATTAGACTGACCACGACACGAAACTATCAACTACCCCCACACGCGAGGTTGCTAATAACAACTCATATACGGAGTAAATCATAACAGACGTGATCCTTGTGATCCATGGCTGCCTTCCATCTATCAAAAAGGGGGCGTCCAATTGCATATGAAGAACATGATGGCCATGACAGTACATAATATGCACATTGCAATACCTTTGTAATCACAATCCTTGGTCGATGACTTGTCCAGTTTCAGTTTCATTCGCCTCGTCCAATTTTCGACGCGTATGGTTAATACCTGTATTCATAGCAGATTTCAAGAGAGCGAAATAAAAGACATTGAAAAATGACCAATTCTATCCCCAATCATGTTTTGAATTAATACGGAGTAATATTAACTAATTAATTACTGCGACAAAAGCCACTTGTCAACAGATCACGTAAGCGTGAATTCTCAGCCACCACCGCCACATCTTGGCATAAACTTTCCATCATCAGCACTTCCAAGTCCTGGCAATAACTCCCACCGCATCCCCAACTTCTTCCACTGCTTGTGCACATTATGGAAGCTCCAGTCGTCAAATTCAAAAAGAGGGGTGCCAAAGCTGCGCCCCGTAAAGCTGCCCCGCCGCCACCACGATCAGATTCAGACGACTCGTCCGGCTCAGAAGCAGAGGGCGAGAATGGCCGTGTTGTGAAGCGGCGAAAGATGAACGACAATGCACTCAAGGCATCAACCGCAGACCAAAAGAAGAAATCGTCCTTTGAAGGAACAACAAAGTACGAAGCGGACCGCTCAGCCGTCATAGAAGCCAGCAACGACGCCACCAAGCAGTCAAACTGGTATGACGCGAACGCAAGCGACGTACTTAGTTCCAAAAACTTACTTGGAACCACGCGAAAAAAGTCTCAAACATCTACCCAGAAGAACGAAGACGCACCTGCACAACAAGTAGGCCCCCAAAAGGCAGCCACCAACATTCGCACAATCACCGTTACCGATTACACCCCAGACGTATGCAAAGACTATAAACAAACAGGATTCTGCGGCTTTGGCGACAATTGCAAGTTCCTACACGCCCGAGAGGACTATGCAGCAGGTTGGAAACTCGATCGAGAGTGGGAAATGTCAACAAAGGGCAAGAAGCCTGGAGGCACAATTGTCGCATCAGCGAACAGAGAGGAAAAGCAAAAGGACGAAGATGGCGTCGATTTAGCCATGCTGGAGAAGATTCCCTTTGCTTGTATAATCTGCAAGAAACCCTACAAGACTCCCATCATCACCAAGTGCACACACTACTTTTGCGAAGCCTGTGCGCTCAAGCGGTATCGAAAAGACCCTACATGTGCAGCGTGTAGTGCAAAAACCTATGGTATCTTCAATGGCGCGAAGAATTTGCAAAAACTACTGGATAAGAAGCAAAAGTGGGAAGATAAGAAGAAGGCTGAAGCAGAAGCAGCAGAAAAGGAAGCAGAAGGTGGAGATTGAGGGTCCCTGGTTTTGTTACAACGACACTCTGTTCACTTGATGTGCTTATTAGCCCTCGAAAAAACACGCGCTAGTGCGAGACGCCTAAGCAAGGGCAAGCAAATGACGCCACGATATCGGGTCGGCGCAGTCGCTGCAATAACTACTATAGCAGGACGATAATTTCAATCTGAGAAGGTGTGAAAGCAAAATGTCGATATTCAAGACTACGACCACCGTGCTTATGTCTGGCACGGCATGAGCGACAGTATACAAGTAGCTCACGAACAATATAAAACACAAGTTCAGAGGAAGAATATGCTTCATTCAGTCCCAGACAAAGACGTCCAGACTCTCCACTCCATCAATGCCTCTCCACTTACACTATTACACCTCTCAAAACAAGGCCCCTCAACACCCATACGCAACTCTGAACCCTTGCAACGGCCACGCTGGCGGCGCAACCTGTACAAAGTCCCAATAGTTTGGCACCCCATCGCGACTGTTATACTTCATTCCCATTTGAAACGTCAACGTCTCATTACACCTCGTAGTATTAATCGCAGCAACCCCTCCACCCACACTTCTCGTCCGCTCCAACGCAACGGCCTCGCCATTCACTACACCAAAGAACTTGGTGCTATTGTTTCCCACGTACGTTTCCCAAGTGGCAACTGCCCCAGTACCACGTGAGACTTGATAGACGTTGAAGCTAGGGTTGAAGCCATAGATGCGTTGGAGCGTGGATTGTGGCAGGATGAAATCGAGGCGGCAAGTTGTATTTGTCATGAATGGCGGAAGGCCAGAGAATTGGACTCGAGTGGCGATTTCGCCGTCGTTGGCGAGCTGGCGGCGGAGCATGAAGAAGTTTGTTGCTTCGTGGAGGTGGGATTCGTTGTAGTTTGGGTACCGGGAGTTGACGACGGTGAGGTCGGAGGGGTACGCTTCTTGACAGCGGTAGTCGATTACGGCGGGCTTGGACATGTTTGTCGTTGTGTAGTTTGTGGCAGAGCAATTAGAGGATGTGCCGCAGAATGGTAGGTTGGGCCCGTCGCGGAAAGTACTGTTGTGAGGTGTTGTTGTGTTCGGGTACGGGTATGGAAAAGCAACGGTGCCTGGCAATGCAATCGCAGCCAGGCAGAGGGAGATGGTAGAGAGCATCAGTGCAGGAACCTAAGGATAGCGTTGTAGCGTAGAAATAGAGGAGATTTATTCGTAATTAAGGCAAAGAAACTATGCAACCGTAGGATAACTGAAGGGAAAAGAGGCTTCAAGGGAGCGCAATGCCGTAGGGGTTTCGGAAGTGAGGTAGAATGAAATGTTTAGGCTATTGTAAAGGTCATTCAGGTAGACACATAGTGTTGAGATTATGGGGTGATGAGCTCTTACCACTTGCCCACGTAGTCAAGCAGGAGCCCGTAGTGATGTAGGAAGTCAAGACGGTATTGAGAGCGTGACTGCTCCGAAGGCCAGTTAGTTCCTACCAGTTTTATATTGATGTTGCTAATCGTACAGTTTGTTATCAAATTCGTATGTGATTAGCTTAACACTTGAATTCTGTACACTTCTTAACTAGATAGAAGACCTGAAAGCCATCGGAACTAACTTAATTTGCGAGTTTGAACAATCGGTGGCACAGTTCAATAGCCGGAGTATAAAGTCTCATAACAACTATGTCATACTGTTGCGTGTATGAAACTACAAGCTTTCAAAGCCAGCGTACTTTGCTTGTTTTTTTTTTGGGTGTGGGTTTTTCTGGTTGTGAGAGGGGATAAGACTTTATTCGAAGCCCTTGAGCAATCTAAATCGAATTGCATGCACATGGCTCTTCAAATGTAGCAAATATGTCATGGTTAGACGACAGCACGACACAAGACACAACAAAAGATAGTGACATGATTAGAAATTCTCATTTCATTTTGAATTATATACTCCATAGCCCTAAACGAAATCAACCTGTGAAAGTCAGCATATGCTTGATGAGATAAGACATAATTCAATCGTTTGTAGTGCAAGGAAAATCAGACATCCAAGGAAGGTATTCGCGCTCATTGACCATCGGATGTAGGTTCAGGTGATGGCTAGCGTGGAAACTGCGAATGTGGAAATGTTTCATCATGAAGGTGACAAGGCTAAAGGGAGAAGCATGCTGTGGACTTACATTAGCAGACAATGACTATCGCAGAAGGCAGATGAACACGACATGAATGTCCAGTAGATGCACGAAGCACAGAATGAAGATGAAGGCGCGAACTTTTGTAGTGGAGCCGGACTTTAGGTAATTAGCGCCGGACAGAGATTAGTTAGCTAGTCCGATTTAGGATTAAGTTGGCATAGCAACAGCTCCGACCATAAGAGTCATAAGAGTTTTCTGGTCTTTTCGTTCAGCTCACTTTCATCTGAAGAAATCCCGATATTATTAATAAGGTCTGCATCTTGCATCCCTACAATTCAATGACAATCTTGCCGAAGCTGACGCCTTTTTTTTGCTCCTCCAACCCCTTTTGAACTCCATCTAAACCGCCTGGAATTACTTTGGGTTCTGGCAACGCCTTGAGTGATCCATTTGCAAGTGCTTCTGGCACCCACTTTGCCCAGACCGCGTCACCAACATATCTATCTGCGAAGGCAACGCTCGGGGCGAAGACAGTGGCTCCCTCAATGCCTTCTGGCAGACCCTGGGCATCTGGCATGACCGATCCATATCGGCCTCCAAGTTTCTTGTAGACTGGTGTCCATGCTTTGGCGGCATCAGGGGTACCAATGGCATCGCAAACACCAGCAAAATTGGTGCCCTCCAGTGCCGCGATAATGTCGTCTGCAACGCTAGGCGACTTGTAGTCGAAGACAGCTACAGCCCCAAGACTCTTCACTTTCTCCAAATTGTGACTACTAGCAATACTAACAACCTTATGGCCTGCACCGGCAGCCAATTGAATGGCTGTAGCGCCCACACTGCTGGACCCACCCCATACAAGAACCGATTTTCCACTGGAAGCGGGGTTGGATGCCGTTGTAGGAAGAGGAAGGGCCAAAGCTTCCTTCTTGAATAGACATGCAGCAGCAGTTGCAATTGCAAGAGGTAGCACGGCGGCTGACTTGTAGTCGATGCTTGTTGGGATTTTTTGGACGAGCAGAGCGTTACAGAGGGTATAAAGCTGGAAACCACCTTGCGACGCGTCTACCTCGGCGAGGGAGAGGGCATATCTGGTTGATATTCATGTTAGCTCTTGTGTGTTGATGTCACTTTGGGGTAGCCACACCCAAGAACTCGATCACCTTTCTCCACGTGTGTTACTCCTTCACCAACTTCGTGGACTTCGCCAGCAACATCAGTGCCCAGTACATAGGGGTACTTTTGAAGAATGATGCCTAGCATAATCAGTTTTTCCTATGTTGTAAGAGACTTGTCAATTCACGTGCCATGGTCTTGAATTTTCCCTTTTCACAAGTCAGCTTCTAGCGGTATTGACAAATCTTTTGCATATACTCACAATCTACAGGATTAACAGCAACAGCATGGTTCTTGATCACGACTTGGTCCTTGCCAGCGGTAGGCATTGGCGCTTCGGAGACCTCAAATGGGTTGCCCTTTGGCTTGGTGATCCATGCTGCTTTGTTTGACATTTTGAAAGCTCAAGTACACTCCTCTTTAGTTCGAGACTTGGAAATGTGCAAAGTCGAAGTAATGTGTGCGGAAGACTTTTTCTGTATGAGATATGAGAAACAACCGTGGTTCAAACAAAGGTGGGTTTGATATGAAATCAAAAGCCCCGCCAAAGTGGGACACCGGCTTGTGGCGCCATATCAGCAAGACTAGTCACCATAGTGCGATGACGTCTTTCTTACACCCAAAGAAGTCGATATACATGAAAACGGTTCGGACCGTCATACGGAGTAGGTACGTCCAATGTATTGACCCGCGAAACGAAAACAACCAAATTTGGTTCTGACACGAACAAGCTTACTCCATTATGTAGAGAGAAGAAGAAAGCACATGTAAAGTGATGTAAGTTGATGCATACCTAGCTCAAACAACCGAATGTGAACTCAAGCATACGATTATATTTCCCACGATTTGTGTTCTTACACTAATTGAACCTGAATGCTTACACAATTGTTCTTTTCTGGAACTTGCAAATAACGCCTGTCTGGGCATTGAAAGCAGCATTATGAGTCTTCCATTCTCCATCATGTGCCAATTGAAACGTGTAGCGGCGCAGAATTTCGGGGACAATTTTCTGGATCTCAGTCATGGCAACCTAAATCCCGATAAGCATCCGCTTTGCAATGTCGAATGAGGCAACTCACATGCTTTCCAGTACATTGTCGGGTGCCAGCACCGAAATGCATCATGCTTTTTTCCATCAGCTTGATCTGATCCGTGGTGCCTTCCAGCCAGCGTTCAGGTCTAAACGATGATGCTTCTTCGCCGAACACCTCTTTATGATGCTGCACTACAGCTGGATTAAGGCCCACACGCATACCTGCTGGGATATGTGTACCAGCAAGCACGACTCCTTGAGGAGGAGAATAGCGCTGTAATGGAACAGCGAAAGGACCAAAGAAGCGAAATGATTCCTTTATGACTGCAGCTAGATAAGGCAATTTGACAGATTGATTCTGCTGAATAGGATGAGACAGTCTTCCTTCAATGAAAGCAGCATCAACTTCTGCTCTAGCTTTTATAAGCTTATCCGGATTCTTCAAAAGAAAGTAGAAGATAGAGCGTAGACCAATAGCCGTGCTGTCTGAGCCTGCAACGCTGGATTGCATCAGCACCGTGTGTATCCAGAGATCTCGCAATGCTTACACAGCAGTCCAGTTCTCCGAGACGACCTCTCTTAGACCAAAATTGCTCTTCGCCCCTTTTTCACGAACAATGCCCAGGAGTTGCGATGTCATGTCAACACGTTTGGCCGTAGCTTCTTTTGTTCGAACTTGCGCTTTGTACGTTTCACGCTCAGCTGTTTTCTTGATCCCATCAACTGCAAGCACAGCCTTGAGCAGCTTGGGGATGGTTATCGCACCCATCATCAAAAACGGTCGAATATATGTTGGGGCCATGGCTGCAATGATAAGAAAAGGCAGTGCTTTATGGACAGCCATAATGTAGCCGCCATAGTCGATGCTGTCTTTGAGGAAGCCGAATTGCTTGCCAAAGAAGACGACCCCAATATTGTCATAGCAATACATTTCCAGCCATAAACCAAAGTCAAACTCTTCACCTCTGTCTGCAAACTCATCTAGGCGTTGTAGAAACAACTTTCCAGTCTCATCCAAGATAGGTTCGCTCTTCAAGACACTAGTCAGGGAGTAGACATGTCCAAGAATCCGCTTGTACGCCGCATGGTCCTTCTCAGATCTATTGGTAAACATGTCTGGTCTTGAATTCATCCCCGCGGGACGCCATACATCGTACCATACTGTCTTTTCCAGGGGCTTTGCTCGGGGATAGATGGTCGGGATCTCTCTGGGGTCATCACACACAACCTCATCTACCAAGAAACTTAGCACGAAAAGGTCGACGCATCATAATCGTGTACGTACCTGGGGCGACACGAAGCAAAGGCCCATACTCTTGGTGTAATTGACGCTGTGCAACTTCCAAGTCCCCAATGTAAGCGCGGTACATCAGCCATGTTCTCGAGATAGCTGGCCAAAATGGGCCGGGAACTTTAGAAAGTGGATGCAGGGTCAATGCATATATGATCCATAAGGCCCAATAAATGACAAAAAGAGAGGGGAGGATCAATGTAAGCCAGGTGCGACCTCCATAGCAGAGGAGTAGACTGGAGAGGATTGTCATATTGAGCTGGGCATGCACAAAGCGTCGTGGGCAAAAACTGGGCGACAAACTTTCTCGAGCCCTGTTCAATGGGAAGCTACTAATATGAGATAGTTGAACCTAACGAGGTCCCAGCTAACCAATGTGAATCCCATGTCTGTATGCACTCGCAACTGCGGGTCGACTGAAATCCTGGCGGTTTTGGCGATCGGCAGAGCAGATATTGCTTCAAAGATAAATGCCATGGCAAATTGTTCCCGATGCAAGCGACGACACTTTTGTGCTTAGTTCCGGGACTCAGAAAATGTGATTAGAGAAAAGATCGAAGATTTCGCGATGGATCATGGATCTCAATCTTCGTCGCTAACCGTACCCGGTGCAACGATGTGGTGTGGTTGGATCGTTCCTTCGCGAGGCACCACATCACCTCCAGTATAATACTATGGCAGACGACGGATGCAATTTCTCGTCCTTGATCCATGTGTCTAGTATCTTTTTTCCTTCGTTTACACATGCAGTTTTATGAGAAGAACGCACTTTCACCCTCGGGCAGTACAGACAAGGCTCTGCAGTGCAGGTGCCATCAGTTAATGTGTCAACCACTGCATTCACTCGCTAGGCAGTTAAGTAGCGTAACCAGAAAACAGTTGCGGGCCGTCTAACCAATCATGTTACCGTAATGGTCGTGCGCGGCCATGTGGAACCGGGATCCTACATATAGACAGGGTCACTGATATGTATACAGTCGACTTTCAGATCACAGTCTGCAGCCATGGCGGCGCCTCCCTGAATGCGGAGGATGACCTACAAGGAGTAGTTCCCGCGTCTGCACACTGCACATGGTCATCTATTGAGAACTGCCAAATGCTCAAGAAAAGCAATTCGAAGAAGGCGGCTTTGGCTCGATGCGATTTGGTCGATCTGCATAGAGGGATAACGGTACTTCTTCAAATATGCGGGGCTGAACAGATTCATCCAAGATTGCAAACATATGTAAGCAGCCGATGCTGATCATATCCCAATGATACGTTCGGATAGTGAGTATGTCAAGGGCCCTTGAACGTTTTAATACCTGTAGTGGCCCTTTTTCCTTGTGGAAGCACCTGAGCAGCTGCGACAAAGCAAATGCGGGAACCGTACTCTTGGGATGAGTTATCGAGTCCTGTCCCCATTGAGGGATTCAAGGTGCACCGAGGGCGCCTAGAAAAATCTACGTTGGACATTCTTTAACCCTATTCTACACACTTTGAGTATTATACTGCCAGACTGTGAAGGTCTTCTCCATCATGCAGCCGGGTTCACTCTTAGCTGTTGGGACCACACTCTTGTCCCTGGTGGTACCAATTGTGGCGCAAGCCTCCCTTCCCTCATGTGCTGTAAGTGCTGATTTGAATTGAAGTTTCTGATTCTAGAAAGAATGAATTCATATGGGGGACAGGTGTTCTTGTTGCGTTCGACCATTTGGATACCTACGTTCAGTTCCTTTCAAAAGGATTGGAACTCATATTCGATTCCGACTGACAGAATCTAGGCAATATGCTTCGCTTCTGCTCTTTCAAACCAAACAGTCTGTTTACCAATAGACACAGAATGCATATGCAACGATCAGTTGCTCAATACTGCTATACAAAATTGTGTTCTAAGGTCATGCACTTTGAAGGAATCGCTTTCTGCGCTCAATACCACAAACACAAGGTGTGATATTCCTGTTCGCGATCGATCATCCAACCTCATCATTGTGAACGCCATTTTTGGAGCCCTTGCTCTTATTGCCCTAGCTATTCGCATGCTCGTTTCGATACGACAGGAAATATTCGGCCACGACGACTTCTGCGCAGTCGTTGCATATGCCTTTGCTGCACCAATCACATATGGTCAACTTGCATGTGGAATACTGGGATTTGGCAAAGACACATGGGCGGTGCCCCCGGAGAACATATATTTAATTATGAAGGTGCGCGTGGAAATATCTAACATGGACTGAGCTTTGCTAACTTTGCAGATTGTATATTTTAATCAATTGAGTTATTTCATCAGCTCAAGTTCCAGCAAATTATGCTTTCTGTTCATGTTTCTTAGGATCTTTCCAGCAGAGAGGACAAGAAAACTTGTCTTTGTTGGGATTGTTCTATCAGCACTATTCGTACTTGCCTTTGGTATACCGATGACCTTTGCCTGCAAGCCAATTTCAGGTATTCTGTTCTCGTATCGGAGTGTGAAATTGTTACTGACTCTAATACACAGCTGTATGGACTTCTTGGGATAGAGAGACACCATACGACTACTGTATCTCCCAACGGGTATTCTGGTTCTCGGCAGCAGGCTACAATATCGCCGTCGACGTCTTCATCGTTATAATTCCAATTCCCGACCTCCTGCAGTTGGCGCTGAGCACAAGAAAAAAGTTCATGCTCGTTGCCATATTCAGTACTGGTATAGTGTAAGCCAACAGCTGTTAGCCATTCTACTAACCACTTATTAATTTTGAAATTAACCATGCATTTCGTAGAACGATCATTGTCAGCATCGCACGATTATGGGCGTTAGCACATTACGGCAGCTCCACTAACCCCATCTACGACAACATGCTTTCCGGCATCTTTTCTCCTCTCGAACTCAACGTCGGCATAATCTGTATGTGCATGCCTGCCTTCCGCCGTTTTGTGGCACGCTATTTCTCGAGTTGCTTTGGATCTTTCGTATTTTCGAACCCCAAATCTCGCCAGTACGAAGACGAAACGCCCCAGCTCCACACAGGATTAGGTCCTTGGAAGAGTCAAGGCGGGAAGAAGCATAGGGATACATTGGGAGGTAGTTTGTTTCAGACGACGACGACAACGACGACGACAACCATCACAAACACCGTAGATATGAATATGAAAGAGTCGAGAAGGAGCCATGATGAGATCAAGTTAATGGGGTTGAAGAGGCAAGCTGGAGGTGCCGAACATACAGACACAATTAGTGGGAGAGGACCCGAAAGCCTGCATAAGGCACAAAATAGGGATGCATTGGAAAAGGAAAAGTGAGGGCGATATCGTAAAAGATCTAAGTGTTTTTAGTGTTTTGGGTTGCACTGCAATCAAGTTTTTATTTTCGGTCCATCGTATAACTAAGCATAGATACCCAAGATTATATTTTATCAATATATCATTGAACTTGTAGGTGCTTTAAAGATGTATCATTTATGTGAGCAAGACGCCTTGTACCCATTGATAAAGGCAATGTGATGTTTGGGATGCTTCATTTCACCTACCATTGCGCGCTATACAAACGCATACTATACACAGATTCTACGACGCCATCATCATACATAACACATCTCAATCTTGACTCATACCATCACCTTTCTGCCAACATATTTTTGACCTGTCTCCAGTACTCTTCATCTACCACCTTTTGCAACTCGTCTTTCGCCAACCACTGGAAGTCTTTGAGACCAAGTTTGTTGTCTTTCAAGTCAACTTGGCCAGCCATGATGCGCGCTTTCATGAAGAATGTCTTTGCACCGAACTCTTGAAGACCAGATAGGGAAGATGGCTTGGGAGTAGAATATGTGAGTTGATGCTGACCAATGGGAACGTGGCCCACAACCCAGGTGTTCATGTTGGGACCGCCAGATTGGGTGATAATACGTGATGCAGCCTGTATCGGAGTCAGTATTGGATACCTTTGGAAAAGAGAGAAGTAAAAAACGTACGCCATGCAAGTTCTCCTCCTGTAATCGGTCCTGGGGGAATTGCCATTCGCCTTCCTTGTTCTTCACGAGAAGATATAATGTCCTCTGTAGCGCACGATTCAGGCTCTTTACATCGCCCTTCTTGTCTGCTTCTGTTGTTCGTGGCATCGGCCTTTCCACGGCTGCTCTTTCTATCACCTTCGTTGCAGGTTCTTCAGTAGCGCCAGCCTCCTTGCCATCTTGCTCTGCATCCTCAACCAGGCGCTCGACCTGCCATTCGAATTCGCTTTCCTTGGCACCAACGAGTAGTTCATCGTTCCATGCCTCATCACCATAGCCTTTATAGCGTCCAATATCGCGTGCGGGTGTCAGGCGCTGCTTGACCTTGTGTTTCCATTCTATGTCGGCTGGTGTTTGCTTCTTGAAGTAGAAGTAGCGTGTGAATGGCAATGCTAGACGCTCATTGAGACGCCGCTGATATAGGAAGAACGCAGATTCGAAAGGATGGAGGTCGCGTGTGATCTGAGGAGGGCGGGAAAGGACGACGCCGGCATTGACGGCGTAGGAGGTCGATGGCAATGCTTGGGCTACAGGAGGGATATGTTGTGCGCTTTGATCTTCCGACTGAACAACTGCAGCCGCAGCAATGGCATATGAACGTGAGATGGAGTCTCTACATGAGGGGCACACCGAACGACCTGGTTTCATCAGTAAGATTTTTTTTTCTCGGCAATATCAACTGAGCACCATACCAGCTTTTGAAGCCAGCCGCCTTGTAGTCTGTTGTCCCACATTCATCTTGTCCTTGACTACTGACACGCGACGCCGTGTAAAGCTCAGAAAAGTTCGGGGAGCGGGAGTGCATTCAGCCTAGCCCGCGTTACCATAGTTACATAATCAGCTTTCCTCCCCAACTTTTCTTCGCGCGCGCGACACTCTGACTTCTTCAATCCAGGGCACCCATCCTTATCCCCAGTATCCTCGTATTGTCATGAGATTCTGGTCATTTAACGGTGCCTAGAGGGAGTCGAGCAGTCTTTTTCGCTAGCGGTAGCTTCACAAATCCCAAGGTGTACGGCTAGATAGATTTTGCTCACATTACTTTGCACCATGGAACCACATGTGTATGTGCCTTCAGACCAGGCTTGGGGACTGCGGGACTCGTAACTCTTTTGATGCTTGCTTCCAATGCTATCGTCTCTCCGTGGTGATTACTATGTATATGCACAATTTTGCGATGAGTAGTCCCGGATTTGAACATTACAACAGTGCGAGTATTGTGATTATGGACTATTTTGGCAGAAGTACTCAAATTGATAAATTGTCCTCCCTTTTCCAGGCCTTGTTTTCTTCAGGTCTTGCTCTTGTCTTGCTCTTGTCTTGCTGTCGTTCATCTCGGCGGCTGTTTTCGCCGATCATGTCTTGGCAGTTCTCGAAATTATCAGAACGCGTCCCACATACGTGAGCTCCACAACTTCACGATACCTACCCCTCACATCCTGCCAGCATGTCTCTCTCGATACCCAATGCCCCAAATGCTGGGCTCTTCAAGAATGGCTACCAAAAGTACGAAAATTCCGTACCCCGCCATTTATCTCTGTACACAATTAACCACCCCACAATAGCTACGATGCTGAAGATGGAGCCGTCATTCGCAATATCGACGCTTGCCGTTCAATCGCCCAGACTGTTCAGACCTCTCTTGGACCATATGGACGTAATAAAATTGTCATAAACCACCTTCAGAAAATGATCCTCACCTCAGATGCTGCGACAATATTGAGAGAGCTCGAGGTTGTCCACCCTGCGGCCAAATTGCTCGTTATGGCCAGTCAGCAGCAAGAGGCAGAGATGGGAGATGCAACAAACTTGGTCATAGTCTTGGCAGGCGAACTGCTAAAGAAGGCTGAGGAGCTGATACGCATGGGCTTAAAGACAAGTGATATCGTTCTTGGCTACGAGAAAGCACAGGCTGAAGCTCAGCAGATTCTTGAAGGCACGTAGCATCTATTGAGGGAAATCGCTGTGCAAAACTGACCGAAGTACAGAGCTGGTATGCGATCAAGTTCAAGATATCCGGTCGCAAGAAGAGCTCAGCAAAGCAATCCGCACCGTTGTAGCGGCCAAGCAGTCTGGCAGCGAAGACTTCCTCGCAGACCTCGTCGCCGAAGCCGTCCTCGCTGTACTTCCCAAGAATCCTGTCAATTTCAATGTCGATAACGTCAGAGTTGTGAAGATTATGGGTGGCGCTTTAGAGCAAAGTAGAGTTGTCAAGGGCATGGTATTCGCACGGTCGCCCGATGGCACCATTCAAAAGGCAACGAAGGCCAAGGTCGGGGTCTTCTCGTGCCCTGTGGATATTTCACAAACTGAGACCAAGGGAACCGTCCTGCTACACAATGCGAAAGAGATGATGGACTTCACCAAGGGTGAAGAACACCAGGTTGAGCAAATCATCAAGGAGCTTCACGACTCTGGTATCCGTGTAGTCGTTGCTGGCTCAACGATTGGAGAGCTTGCTCTGCACTATCTCAACCGCTACAACATCCTTGTCATCAAGGTCCTCTCCAAGTTCGAACTCCGCCGATTATGTCGTGTCGTGGGCGCTACCCCACTCGCACGCCTTGGTGCGCCTATGCCAGACGAAATGGGCGCCATCGATATTGTCGAGACTCTCGAGATTGGCGGTGATCGTGTCACAGTTTTCAGACAGGAGAACGATACAACACGGACGGCAACACTCGTCTTGCGCGGCGCTACTCAAAACCACCTTGATGATATAGAGAGGGCTATTGACGATGGAGTCAATGTTGTCAAGGCCATCACCCGTGATGCACGGTTGGTACCAGGAGCAGGAGCAGCAGAAATGCAGCTCATTGAGCGAATCAAGGCCACTGCAGACCGAACGTCAGGGCTTGCACAATACTCCATCCGCAAATATGGTGAAGCATTTGAGGTTATCCCTCGCACACTAGCTGAGTCAGCTGGTCTCGATGCTACTGAGGTACTCGCCAGACTATACGTCGCACATGCTCAGAAGGGTAAGAAAGACGATGAGTGGACTGTCGGAGTCGATATTGAGAACAATGACAATACTGGAACGCTAGACGCTAAGGAAGAGGGCATCTTGGACTTGTGGGTTAGCAAGAGCTGGGCAATCAAGCTCGCCACCGAGGCAGCACGAACTGTTTTGAGCGTCGACCAGATCATTGTCGCAAGGCAAGCTGGTGGACCAAAGATGCCTGGAAAAGCCCAAGGAGGCAACTGGGATCAGGATGATTAGATGTGGGATACTGTGGGGGTAGAGTGAAAAAGGTGAGGGAGTCATCAGATATTCTATAGCCTATGGCTTGTTATAGAGCCTCAGTAAATAAATAATGACATGAAGTCAATGATTGAATCAGCATTACAAACCAAGTTGCGACACCAATTCCGCCGAGTATAGTGAAGATTTGCCAACGACGACACAAGTTAGTAGAAACAATATCTAAAGCCTGCGCGGTACTTGCATAACTACAGGCATTCCAGCATTCTTTGACCGTCTGCTTGCTCTCTGCATAAAAACAAGCCATTCCAAAGCCACTGTTTGGTCCAGCGTAAGCCTACAAATCTCCTCACCTCAGGGCAGTAAGTCAAGCAGAAGTAAAGTACAACAATTCTTAAAGAATGTTATGTCTAAAGCTACCTATGTATACATCTCAGCGCTCTAGCAAATCTTTTTTCGAGACCGAAAGGTTGTTTCTTTAAAACTTCGTGGTATATATCATTTTCTTTGGGCGTGCATTACTGGGATTGACCAGTATAGCTTGGTTCACTTGTGCTCTTGCACAGCGGCAATTGGCGCAGATGGTGATGCGAGAGAGCTGTCCTCGATGGTCGCTTTAGGGAGAGAGGCATCAACGAGTTGAGAATCGTTGGGACGCCTGGCATTTTCCCTGTAGTCAGCCCATTCATGATGAGTGAGAAGGCAAGCGATACTGTCAAAGAAGATGCCGGACGAGGTATTTGTAATGCTTGAGCGTCACGAATATTTGTAATTTTATTTTTCTTGTGTAATTGCTAGGCTGGTAATCTATAGCCTGCAAGATTGAACTTCAGGGGCCTTGGAAGGCCAGTCTCTGGGTATCATTCTTTTTCCCCAATTCGATGCAAATGACTTTTCTTGTGGTAATCCTTCTCTGCCCGTGATGTAATCCAATTTTTCAGTGAACCGGAACGCCACGCAGAAAAAACAGTGCAGTGGCCATCACTCTTTGACTCATCTTAGAGTTGTCCCAAAGGCGCGCCAAAATTTGAAGGAGGTGTCTTTAAGATGACCCCATCCATTTCTTCGGTCACTGCTGATTTGCGGGAATCTCCAGAGCCTTTCCTGCTTAGGGACAAGCTGTCCTCAGCGATTTTTGTTCTGAAAAATGGTTCTTGCTGAGACTGTGACTGTAATAGATTCTCTTGGGTTAGCGATTGTGCTGGGGGTGGCGCTTTGGGCTGTGTCTGTTGTTCTGCAACTGACTCCTCCTCGTCATCTGAGAATTCTCCTCTCAAGTGTGCTTGCTGGCGTGCAATTTTGCTTAATTCATGATCCAAAGCCTCCAGACTAATGAGATCTTCGGCACCATCCACAGGGTTCGTTGGTAGAGTGAGAGCGCCTGCCAACGGGGCGTCTTCTTCTACTACAGGTGGCTGAGTATCTGCAACAAGGCTGTCCTCGACAGA
Organism: Shiraia bambusicola; assembly: GCA_028220655.1. Classification (NCBI taxonomy): domain Eukaryota; kingdom Fungi; phylum Ascomycota; class Dothideomycetes; order Pleosporales; family Shiraiaceae; genus Shiraia; species Shiraia bambusicola. Next base: position 535,793 of record SSBG01000003.1, on the reverse strand, counting down.
CATGTGTTCTTGCTGTGACTGTGCATCTGAACCGAACTCAGGGGACAAGGCACGAGGAATCAGAGGAGTGTGACCAGCGTGACGAATGTTTGCTTCGGGAAGCGGCGACAGAGCAGCATGTGTAGTGGGGGGCGATAGTGGCACTTCATCGTTGAGTTCTACATCAGGCAGAGATATTCTTGCAACGAGGCCAGGACGGCCCTGACGTCGATCGAGCAGCGTCGTCTTGGGTGAAGCTATGGGCTCGCCGTGATGCGAGTGAGTGATGGTGGGAATACCGTCTGGCAACTGCGGTTTGTCTGGTGCCATCTCTGCTGGCGGAGTGCATGTGTCTTGGGGCGCAGAAATGAGCGTCTCAAGACGAACTGGCCGCTGCATCATTCCTGCCCATAGTGTTTGGGTGCTAGCATCAACGTAGGTCGACATGGTGCAAGTGAGCACTGTTTACGGCCAAGGCATTAGGTATTAGCAGCGGGTTAACTTGTCATAGGAATCAGGATGGGTGTAGTGCATGTAGTGTGCTTACAGTGAGTGTCTGTCGCGTGCTAGGGGAAATGGAAGCAGAAGGCTACTGAATAGTGATGGTAATGGCAATGGGGGTGAATGGCAATGGACGACGGGGGTTTTAAGCGGGCGAAGAGGAAACGGACGGGCGGTAAGACTGTGTTTGTGGTGGTGGAGATGTCATGTTCAAGACAGCAGAGCACTCGAGGGATGGACACATGGGCGAATAGTTAGACGAGTGCGGTGTTGAAAGGAAGCGACAGTGGCCCAGCAACGTCGCGGTCCGACGTCACCAGCGCAGGCCCAGCACAACCACCACCACCACCCCACCCGGCCACGTACCTGACGAGCCCCCACCAACCGCATCCCCAGCTGCTATTGCGTATTACGGAGTAATATTCCATTATGATGCCTTCTTCTGTCAAGCTCCGCCCAATGGCTGCTTGCCGTCACTACCATCCATCACCCGTGGTCACTGGCGGGTGGCACCGCCCTGCTAACTCCAAACTCCAAACATTGCTCACGAGTAATTATGACCGGATGCGCCCGCTCGAAATCGTTCCAATCAGAAAATTTGCTGGACGCCTAAGCTATCGTCCGCCGGCCTTGGTCGACATTATGACATTGTGAACGTGAAGAGGGGTAACGCCTCTCTCTCTTTTGTTTGCGAGTTGCAACATCTTAAGCCCCTTCAGTTCGCTCAAAGACAGGATGGATGGATGCACTCCTGCATGGCCCCTAACCGACGTTGCCGAAAACCGTCTTTTACTTGTGCGCCTTGTTCTGCAGCCTACGCCTTGTAAATCGAGCCCAGCCTAACCTAGCGATATCCTAAACCAGCCACCTACGCTATTTCGGATTTCCCTCTCCCACTACGACGACATTGCGAGAAACTCTCACAGTTTGGAGCAATTCATGAAGAATCACTAACAAACGCCATTATGACAGCGACCAAGCACGACCCAATCTCGCCTGGTGCCAATTTGGTGCATCTGGACCCTAAACACTCAGTCAACACCCACAACCATGCCCGCAAACTCTCCATACCTTTTCCAAATCATAGTTCCAATGTATCCGAAGAAGACCTTCTGCCATTCCCAGAGCCAGAGGTTGGGACCATCAGGCTGGACCACAAGCCTGGTGCAAAACTGGCTTACACATACTTTCCTGCTTCAAAATCGAGCAAGAGCCACCACAATCCCTTTTCACAAACCATGATAGTTTTTCTGAATGGACTTATGCTACCAAGAAGCTCATGGGATCCAGCAATATCCAGTTTTCTGGAAAAGAGAGTCGAGGGCAGGTTCCCCTACCCCGGATTACTCAGTTATGATAGATATGGCCAGGGCGATTCGGACCGCAACCCCGGCGACAAGGACCCGCCTCCATGCCACGGCCATGATGCCATGTCTGCGGTTCAAGATTTGAAACAGCTCATCCTGCAAATCTGGAGAGAACATTTGGATATAGCCAAGCCGACCCACTTCCCCTGCCTAATCTTTGTCTGCAATAGTATGGGCTGCGCATTGGCAAGGTTGTTTGCTCACTCATATCCTGGTACAGTATCAGGCCTGTTATTCCTAGACAGCATAATGGCAAACTCGGACTACCAATCTTTCTGGCCGGACCCAGATGCCCCAGATTTCGACCCGCACATACTACCAGGGGGCGTCACACCCGATGACGTGCGCGAGACAAGGAAAAAGTACAGGGAATGGTTCCATCCAGACGTTCCTAACATGGAAGGCCTTTCGCGTCGCAACCTCGCCAAACTACTCCCTTATACCGATGAACCCAAATTAGAAGGCTATCTGGGTCGCGGACCGTATCTTACTGTTGTGGGTCACGACTGGGAAACATTCACTGAGCAATCTTGTAAGTATGATGATTATTGTAGCTTGCATCCTTCGCTACTAACACTACGCCAGGGACTGGTTTCCTGCACACACCCAAAATCATGACGATGACGTATGCAAATCCCGCATGGCGCAAATACAACGAAGGCCTTGCTAAAATCACAGAAGAAGGGCGTGCCATTGGACCTATTGTCGCAGTAGGCTGTGGTCATTTCATTCAGAGAGATGGACCAGGCTTTGTGAGCGATGAGCTGGTCAGCTTACTAGATCGCGTTGTTAATCGCGTGGAGCAGGTTAGCGAGAGGGATAATGGTGGTTGAAACACGGTCGCCAAAGTGGGATGGAAGTTTTGACGCCCTTTTTATTATGACTGGTTCCATTTCTGACTGGGATTTTCTTGATGATATCATGACCAATAACAGAATCAACGACCTATTTACGGTTGTGCGCGAGTCACATTACATGAACTCAACGCAATCAAAGTCTGGTCCTTTGAAGATGCACTTGAATCAGATTTGCATTAATTGTGCCCACAGACTGCTACTATTACGTATAAAACCAAAAACCGATCTCCCAAGTCCCATATGTACAGGTATAGGTATACACAAACCAAATGGATCAAATGCAAAGACAATGGCCCCTAGTGTCCAAATCAACTCCAGAGGAACTCCCCCCAATCCCAATTCCAGTACCGCGAGGTATACATCCCGAAAGTCTTTGTACATATAAGAAAAGGAAAAGAGAATACCATTATTTTTGCCTGTGCTCGATACTCTTCTCCGAGAAGAATAAATTAGAATCCCTCCATACTACCTACTATATCCATCTCGTCATCGTCGTGCGCATGAGCACGTTTACCAAGATCGTTATCCAAATCCATTTCAAAATCATCATCATCATCTTCTTCTTCTTCTTCTTCTTCATCCTCGCGTCTACTCTTTTCGTTATCGCCAGCCGCGAGTATTGCTCTCTTTTCCTCCTCGCTGAGTTCTGCTTTGTCTGCGGCTTCCATGCGTACGCGCAAGGGTCGACTTTGCATGTAGCTTTCGAGGTAGCTTGCACCCAAACTACTAGGATATCCATAACTCCCTGCTTGATCGAGATTGTCGACGCCGGAGCCGTCAATGCCGCCTACATAGGTGTTAAAAGGGTCCTTGTCTTCATATTGTTCCTTCCAATCGAGATCATCGGCATAGATGGGATCAGGCCTGGCGCCGTGTGCGAGAGAGCTGGAATGGCCCAGAAAAGTGTGCAGTGCTGTTGACGGAGGGTTGTAGCCAAATGGTGTCACGGGAGCTGCTGGTGAACGTGGAGACCGTACTGTTGGAGGTGTCGTTGATAATTCAGTTGGTGTTTCTATCAGAGGCTTGGTAGGCGAGTGGGTGGTTGACATGGGTATGGGAAGACTGTGGTGTATAGCTTCGTAGTGCTCGGTCTGAATGGGCCCAAGTAGGTCGTGTTGCGTGAGTCGTGGGTCGATCATCTCGTCGAGGGAAGTTGTGGAGTTGGAAGTCGATGGTGTTTCGCTTGGTGAGGTGAGAGGTGGCTCAATAACGGTGTCTGCTGGGAGCACAGTCTGACCGTCAATGACTAGACTGACACGTTTTCGCCGTGATCTCACGGCACTGTGCTGGCGCAGCGATGACTTCTTGATTACCGAACGTTTCGACTTCTTGGGTGCATCAGCAGGTTGGCTTTCCATGCCAGAATCTCCTGTCATTGTGCCCTCCATATCCTTGTGCTCTCTCCTCGATTTGCGGCCCTCCTTGCTCTTCTCAGCATCTCTTGCCGATGCAGTCTGCTCTAAGCTTGAAGTTCCCTGTAATATCTCTTTGCTATGTCGTAAAGCTGACCGAGTCTTCTCCTGCTTGGGCGACGTGTCCCTTGCGTCGAGCAGCGGCAGAAACACCGGCGTGACTAGGCCATACAACTCCTGTTCTCGTTTCTGGACGCGGCTGTGCTTGGTGCGTTTAGCCCTTTCTTCCGGTTCGCTGTGCGTCCTTGCGTTGGGCGGCGACGGCGCAGACTGCTCAGTTAAGGCGGCAAAATGGCGGCTCTCTGTTGCATTGCTTCCTCTTGGAGAAATCCCATGTGCAAATTCCGGGTTCTCGAGGGGTTCCATTGAACGGTGCACTAACAATAGTTGCTAAGCCGGAATCAGTGACCAAAAATCGCAAGCGGAGCGTCTGCGCCGACGGCAGCGGTCAAGTCAAATACCTCGTGCTCGTAGTCGCGCAGCTCATTCTGCTTTAGCTTGATGTATTCTTGGATGTCACGCTCCAGCTGGAGCCTTCTCAGCTCGACACTGCGTGCCAAGGCATCCAATTGCTCTTTGGTGAAGCCTGGGACCTCGGCCAGGTTCGGATCAGCGTGAAGAAGCATGGACTGGGCGCTGCTTGAGACTGTCGTCCTCCGGTGCGGGTAGCGTGCGCCGTGGGTGCGCAGGCCAAAGGGCGCGCTCAGGGTATTTTGGATATATTAGGTCTATATTCTGCGGTACCTGCACGGGCGTCAGTGGCACTGGTCATCGTCATGGTTGAGGAAATACTCCGTACTCGGTGGCCGCCTGTGACTTGGTGAGCGGGAGCTTACCTGGGTTGCAGAAGGGCCGCATTCGGATAACTAAGTCGAGCGGGTGATTGAGCGGGACGGCCAAGGTCACAGGATGTGGTCTGCCGTGGACGGTTGCAATGGGAGGAATTCCCTAGTTAATACCAATTGCCAATTCTCACCGAGGCAGGTAGGCAGCTGAAGAAGCAACTCGCACGCGGGCCCCGGAATGCGGCGTGGCGAGGCAATCGGGGGCTTGACTATAACTACGAATAGAAGTAATTAATAGTCGTTGCAGACGGTCGAAAAAAATCTCTGCTGCTCACATGCCAGACAGAAGAGAGGGAAGAGGGGGTGGTGGCTCAAGATGCGGTCAGACCGTCCGTAATGTTACCTACCACCTAATAATATTAATACCTAACTACCACCTACCTAATACTCGTCTACGGCCTACACTCAAACATCCGCTGTCCATGCCACTTGCAACTTTGCTTGGCCAATTGTCGCTCCCGTGGGTGGGTGCTTGTCCCACGCCTGCATCACGCCTGCATGAGATTGTCGGTTCTAGAAGCCCTCGCCCTCGACCTCTCACCTCAATATGACTTTTCTTTTGCTCTGCTCACATGCCCATCCTCCAACCGTGAACTGTCAGAAGTTACAACGAAGCGAGAGGGGCACAAGGGGTTGCCTGATACGGCTATCCGGATCCTCGACCCTGTCCCGTGATGCATAGGTATGTAGGTATTGGGAGCAAGGCACCATCCATCATGCTGCAACTTCATTACCTAATTCACTGGCACGGCAGAAAGGAACAAACGGCACCAGAGCTTTCGTAATGACGACACCTGACGGAAGACTGCCTATATCAGTTCCATCCACATCATCAATTCATCGACTCTCGGCTTCATTAACTCCATGTAATCTTGCTCTGGAATGATTTGCTTTGGATCCCGTGCTTCCAAGGTTAGGCTCTTCCCATCAGAGTCAAAACGCCAATCCCACCAAGTCGTCTCGATTTTGGGAGCTCCAGGTGCATCGTACCTTTGGTAATCATCTTCCTCAAGAATCGCGCCAACCAGCTTACCAAAGACGGCTCGGCTGGGTCAGGCTTTCTTAAATCGTCTACATCACAAAGGAATTTGACCACTCTGACATTCCTGAGTCGACGAAGAAGACCAACCATTCCTGGGCTGTACCTTTTGCGGCTAATCTTGATACAAAGCTCAGAGAGACATATACTCTCACTGCCAAAGGGGTACTGGTCCCACGACACAATGTCTTTCCAATCGCACAAGGCTACGCTGCCTCTCATGCGGTAAGCAAGATATTGTTGCGCAAGTGGCCCGGGCCAACACGAATCTTGTGGATTCGAATGCGAGCTTTGTAAAGTCCTGCCGGAGTTGACGGCATACCAACAGGATAGAGAGATGGCTGTAGAGATCCATTTGCTGGTCGAGTGTATAAGACGCGATTGGCAGGCGAAGTTCTACTGGTAATGAAAACAAGCTTGTTGGAGCCATGGCTCCCGCTAATGCACTTTCGGAAGATACGGTTTTGGAACGACGGGACTGGCGTCAACGGTCTTTGGGTGGAATTTGATTGATGAATAGAGTAGAGCGTGGGGTGGCAGTCTGGGTCTGGTTGCAGCGGGAGTAAGGCGTTCAATCGAGGCCCGTGCACATGACATCTGATAAAGATCAAAATCTGCATCTGATAAAGATCAAAATCTGCATCTGATAAGCCCCACCAACCCAATCATAACATCATAACACTCTCACTCATACAACACTTCTCCATGCACTTTTTCTTTTTGCTTTCGTCGGCATTAAGCATCATAGATGTAACTTCAGCTCTCTACTCGGGACGATTCTGTCCCTTGGCCTGCGATCTCACACTCAACTATGTGACCTTCAACGACACTGACACAGCCGCAAAGAAGAAGATACAGTCATGTAGGAGTGAACTTCGCATTAATTCCATTTATTTGTGCTTTGGCCAGTTTTGTGGCGATGATGGGCATAAAGAGGAGTGGATAAGAGGCGAAAGTCTGTGGTGTAATGAACATGCAGGCCTTACCTTGCCTGCTTATCATGATGTGGTGGATCCCTGGACAGAACACGATCGGGATGCGTTGAGGAGACTGAGTGCGGACGAAGCAGAGACTTTCCCAACCCTCAACGAAATTGTTTTACCAGATGAATCATTCTACGGAAGAGCTTTTACGACTATGGTGCGTGGCCCGGAGCATGGTCAAATCCAACCCGGTTCGTAATACTAAGCTGCAGTTACAGGACGTATCTTTTCGTCAATATGAGCTTCATCTTATATATGGGTACGTGAGATTTCCTGCAAACTTGTTGATATTGGCTCATTGGTGTAGGTGGTTTATGTTCTACTTTTGGGCTGTTGTCGTTTCTATAGGTTGCACAACGCGACTACTATCACTCATTCGCAGATTGGCCCTGCAAAACTGGAAACATAAGACACTCTTCGATGGCATGATGAATTCAACGATAAAAAGCCAAAGAATACTGAGCTTTCCTTATGGATGGCTAAAACGCTACATTACGGTTCCTGCAACATTTGGCGAACGCTGCTCGCAACCATATGGATGGTGCACCATACCTCCTCGGGTTCAATCTATAACAATATTTTTATTTGTCGCTATGAACCTGGTCATTTGCCTCATTTCGTACCAGTTAACTGATGGAAACCTCTATTGGCCAGAGAAGTCCGGACAGTTGCTTCGCTTTGTGTCCGATCGAACAGGTATTATCGCGCTGGTAAACTTTCCTCTAGTATGGCTTTTTGGCATGCGCAACAATATGATTATGTGGGCGACTGGATGGGGTTTTGGTACCTACAATGCCTTTCATCGCTGGGTAGCAAGAGTCGCTACACTCCAGGCTGTTGTGCACAGTATAGGGTATACTGTCATGATTTGGAAGAGCGGAGGTTGGTCCCATTTCCTCATTTATTTGAAGAAGCGCTATTTTTGGAACGGCGAACTAGCAACCATGGCTATGTGCGCTTTGTTGGCCTTTTCTTTCTACGGGCTTCGGCGGGCTCACTATGAGATCTTCCTCATAACCCATGTGGTTCTTTCAGTTGTCACGCTTTGGACCCTGTATTATCACGTGGAGATATTCACGAACGGCGAGTGGAACATTTTCATCTGGCCATGTCTAGTCGTTTGGCTCCTCGACCGCTTACAGAGATTGATACGGATATTGGCATTCGACCGACAGCTGTGGAACACGAAGGCTACTGTAACGTACAATGCTTCATCGAATCTGGTACGATTGGAAGTTGATGGAAGTAAGGGCTGGATTACCCCACAACCAGGATCATACTATTACATCTATGTGCTGGACGACAAGCTTTACACGCACCAAAATCATCCGTTCACACTTGCATATATATCCTCCGACACCACGCAGAAACACTTTAGCCCTTTATCCTCGGTCTCATCTCGGCCTTCTATACAGCGAATGAACTCGTTTGGCTCTTCAGAGTCATCAGAGTCTGATGCGTTGTTGATATCCAAAGATCATAACTCAACATCCAATCTCGTGTTTCTCATTCGACCATATGATGGCTTTACATCTCGCCTGAAATCACATTGTCTCTTGCACTCAAAAGAACTTCGTGTGCTAGTTGAAGGTCCTTATGGGCACAGTGAACTCATATACCTCTTCCCTAACATTCTTTTCATTGTTGGCGGAACCGGAATCGCGGTTCCACTTTCCCATCTCGCTGGATTACTATCTTCTACATCACTTGTACAGAGTCTCAAGATCATATGGGCCGTCCGCGAACATGCCTTTCTCGCATCTGTTTTGCAAGACTTCAAGGGCTTACTTGCCGACAAAAGAGTGACGATGGAAGTTCACATAACGCAAGATAAGGAAGTGATAGATGAAGTACTTGGAGCAGATCTCAAGAGTGTAAGAGTAATGACAAAGAGACCGAATGTGCCACTAGCAGTTCAAGGGGCGGCGAAAGATGCAGGACAACAGGCGCTCGCAGTCATCGCTTGCGGGCCCGCACTAATGGCAGACCAAGCAAGAAAATCCAGCGTAAAAATGTTGGCAGAAGGTTATAGAGGTATAGAGTATTTTGAAGAGAGCTTCAAATGGTGAATGCTCTTGCAAATAGACTGTATATTGCTTTCCCCTCCAGAATGAAGAGCATCTTCACATGAAACGCACATTTAACTACCTCGGCGTGACCAGGAAAATCATCTCGCAACATCCATTAGCACCGAGAAATAGTGAGAAGAACATAGTAATATCATGCAATGTGTAAGATTGAGACGTGAGCATGCAGTTGCGTGCAACAATTAATTAGTGCGGGTCAAGTGTCGCCAAGACCAAGAAGCTCGTTGACTCGACCAGCGAAATAGTTCTACATCCACCAGACCTGCAGCACCATGAACTACGACCAATGTGACCGATGTCATTCATTCCTCGCCATGCCTTCCCACCACTTCCTTCACTGCCCAGGTCATACTTCCTGGGCCATCACAAGGCCGGCTTACAGAAGATGAAATCTCTGCTATCGACTATCGACCTCGTCGTTGAATGTCGCGACTATCGTGTTCCGCTCACGTCCCGCAATCCACTCTTTGAGAAGGCTCTGGAAGGAAAAGAGAGAGTTATTGTTTATACAAAAAGGGATTTGGGTGGTGGTTCAAGGGACCAAAGGAATGAGGATGCCATCAAGAAATGGCATCATCCCATGACCACCATGTTCGTGCGTAATAGCAAGGATGAACAGGGCGAATATAGCAGCAGAAGAAGCGTGCAAAAATTACTCGATGTGCTCAAGGAGCATGCTCAGGCGAGGTGGAAGCTAGTGGGCCACAGGGTCATGGTTGTAGGCATGCCAAACGTTGGTAAATCCACGCTGCTGAATGCTCTGCGTGTGCACGGAATTGGCAAAGGCAAGGTCGCAGCCACTGGTGCGCAACCTGGTGTGACACGGAAAGTCAGCAGTGGGGTCAAAATCGTGCCCAGTGAAGATGATATGGAAGGTATGGGCGAACATATAAAGAGCAAGTGGAAAGGTGTGGGCGGAGGCGTTTATCTGCTTGATACACCTGGTGTTTTTATTCCTCATGTGCCTGACGCAGAAGCCATGATGAAACTTGCGCTCTGTGGCAGTGTGAAGGATACCATCATTCCTCCAATCATGCTCGCGGATTACCTGCTTTACCATGTGAATTTCCAATCACCTATACTGTATTCTGAATACTCTTCGGCAACAAATGACATTATGGAGCTCCTTACTGGCATAGCTGCCAAGACCGGTCGACTCGGAAAAGGAGGTAAATTTGACACAGAAGCATCCGCACTGTGGATGATTCAGAAGTGGAGAACTGGTCAGCTGGGTCGGTTTTTGCTAGATGTGGTTGATGAACACAGCTTGGAGAAAGCAAAGTTTGAGGAAGAGGGTGTTCCGCCCAGTCTCAATCAAGCGAGGAAAGTCGAGAGAGAAAGAAGAAGGGAACGAAATAGGGCACGGGGGGAGAGGTGATGCCTTGATGTTGAGCTGTGAAGAATGAACGTGCTATTATGGCACTTGGTAGAATCATGCTTGGTACCTTGCCTTTGACTTTGCAGTAGCTGGCGTCGCTTAGGCTGAAGGTCGAACATACTCCAAAGACAACAAGCTTGACCTGAGGGTCTCGACCTTTCGGCCTTACGAAAAGGAATGAGCATGGGAATATGATCACATTACCGTTCCAAGCGCTGTGAAAGTTTAGGATAGAGAATCAAAGAGCTAGGAGATTTCAGTGCGCTGGAGAATGACCAGTTGCTGAGATCAATATATGAGAAACGGTCATTAAGGTTCCAAGGCAGATATTAAAGCTACAGTGCATCGCAGTTCAAGCACATGGGAACCTACAATAGATTTTCCATGTCAAGACTCATGTCATTCTTCTAAAGTGAAAGTGAGTTGGCGTGTAGCTCCCTGATTCCTGTTCGCCATTGCCATTTACTTCTTTCACCCTCTACCTTCCCGACCAACAACCACTGCGCGCCCAAGCGCCACAACACAACACAACCTCCCCCTACCCTTCACCTAACCAAACCATCTCCAACACTCGACGCAATCCTGAAACCAGCGCACAGCACTACCCCAACTATACCAAATCAAGCAACCATGTCCCTCACCACACTCACCATAATCCTCCAAAACTCACTCACAACCCTATTCGTCCTCGCCCTCCTCTCATCAGCATACGACGCCCTCATCAAAGCCACAATACCACCCCATTCCGCCTCCGCCAATCACCGCAAACGAGACAGCAATCTCGAAGCCCTCGCTCCCCCCAAACCACCACTTCGACGCCTCGAAGCAATCCTCTCACTACCCGTCTTCCTAGCGACGCAGCATGGAGTCACGCAATTTGCAACTCTGCTATCGCACCATTTGATTCGCGCTTTTGCAGCGAGACAGACGCGGTTTTGGTGCAAGAGGGATTTCATCAGGGGGTTTGATTGCGGTGAGGTTGTGAGGGTGCAGGTGTTGCTTAATGTGGGGTACTGTGTTGGACTGCTTGTTTTGGTTCGGGGTATGGGGTTGCATTGTGGTGGGAGGGGGAGGGGGATATGGCGTTTGTTGATTGTTGTTCTTGGGGTTCCTGCTGGAGTTGTGCGTGTGCATTGTCGTGCTGGGAGGAGAAGTTTGGTGGCTTGTCTTGGGCTTTTGGCTGCGCAGGGTGTTGGGTCGGCGATGGTGGTGGGCGTGGCTACGGTGTTGAGGGTGTATGTTTTATAGCGAGCGAGTCTTGGATGGTTGGAGTGAGAAAGCCGCTCTGTGTGGTTTTGAAGGTCCTGATTCTGCATATCAGAAATCGAATGAATGATGGATGAGCACAATCTTCCCTGCTGAATCAATGGACTGTCATATATAGCAGATCCTTCTCTTGGCTCAAAAGACCATCACTGTATAAGAATATCCGCCTGAAGTATTTTATTTTTGAAATCGTACATTTTACATCTCTCCGGTATCAACAATAGTATCAACCTCCTAATTGATTATACATAAACATGGCAAACGACCAGTTTAGGCCCTAGAAAAGTCCCAAGCTGCCTTACCAGCCATACCGACCATGACATAATGCACCAACATCCACAATGCACCATAATACCTGCCCTTTCCTCCCTCGGCGCCATTCGTATACCCAATCGCATACACGACACGGTTCACGCTCCATACAGCGCCCAAAACCGCCGTAGCAACTGGCCACTTGAGCCCCGCAATGAGCATTGCACCCAGCGCAGAAACGTGGTTCTCGTTGAAGTTCTGGTGCGCGCGCTGTGCAGAGTTGAAGGCGAGCATGGCCTTGGACGATGCGGGCGAGGCCGTCTGGATCTGCTCGTAGGAAGCGTATTCGAAGGGGTATGGAATTTTTGCGGCTTTGCGGAAGGTGCCTACACGGGCGCCGTGCCAGGAGCCGACGACAAAGGTGGAGACGGCAGCGAAGAGAACGTAGCTGGGAGGAGGGGTGTTAGTGGGGTTGCGTCTGGAGGAGGTGTATGATTTGATGTTGTTTGGAAGAGCTCAATTGAGCTTTCGAAAGCTATATCAATGTTGCTTAGATGCAATTGCGGATTCTAGTATACCTATAATCGCTGGTGACTTGAAGAATAGCCATGTTGATGTTGTTTGTTTAGCTTTGGTTGCTGTTTCGTCCTATTACGAGGTTTTGATTCGGTGTGTGATCGAAAAGACCAGGCTGACTTTTACAATGGCAAAGTTTACGTCTTTTGTACTGTAATCCAAGGCAACACCGTGTTACTAATGTAGAGTAAGTCGTGGTCGCCTAAAGGTTACAATGCGGACGAGTTTCATCGGAATCGGGCCATCGGCTCAACCTGCCTCCGGCGGCTCAACTAATGCGACCCTTTGCTGTGGACCTCCAAATCCTACTCCGGCCATGCTCTTAATGTATTGTAGATTAATAGAGAGTCAAGGATACTACTTTGGGAGTAGATATGCAACATGTATTGTTGAAATGTAAGATCACGACAATCAACGATAAGCTAACGGATGTTGGTGGAACCTTGTTTCTTGGCAAGGTGGTAACTACTGGGCTAGTTAGTATAGTTAGGTAGTTACTTGTTAAGTTAAAGTTGAACGACAATAATATAGTAACTTCTATGTAGGCATAAATTGATACGCTTTCATCTTCCAACTGCTAAAAACTTCTCTACCTAGTCCTCTAGGCAATCTCGTTATTATCCCACGTCTCGTTCAAGAAACACTCTCTTATTTGCGGCACATGTTAATGGCGCTAACTAGACGAACTCAGAAGGAAGGGTGTGGTTTGGAGGCTGACGTGATAAAGAAAAGCCTAATTATGGCGGACGATAGTATGGAATTGGAGAGTGTCATACGATGGCGTATTTCACCTAGACTTTTTTGTAATATATAAGAAGCTTTGTGCAAGTCTTACAGCTGACCAAGTAAAGAGTATTGCTAATTGAAAGTGCTGGGCGATGAATGTGCATTAGTAGTGTCCTTATCAGGCTTTTCAAGATGATGTCTCGATGGTAGCGACTGTAAACTTGCAAATAGCTTCAATATACAAGTAAGAAAAGATGTATTTGAACAACATCCTGTACTAAAAGTTATGCAGCTGTTTTGAGCAGGAACATAGAAGCTTCTAAATGACAGTCTTGCGTCTGCCATCCCTAGCAATCCCAGCACCTTCATTCTCGCTCAAACATGCAAAACTCAAATTTAACGCCCTGTTCCTCGATTCCTCCCTCTTCCAACGTCTCTCCAGTAAAGTCCTCGACTTCTTTCCTACTTGCTTTCTTCCATATCGTGCTCTCTTCTACATTTATAGAGAAGAACGTGTCACACTCATACTCGTTATGAATCTTCGTCAGCAACACTCGTTTTGTCTGTGGAAGCTCCAGCGCCGTGCGATAGATAGTTGCACCACCAATGACATAAACTTGATCGACCTCTAGATCCTCGCTTGGCAAACTGTTACTATCTTCAAGTCGTGATAGTGCATCCACAACGCCGGATGCGACAACTGGTCCTTCAATTTCGCTCTTTTTGTTCAAGGTTTTCGAGAAGTCATCTGCGTTTCGCGTGATGACGATATTCAGTCGATCTTTTAGCGGCCGAAATTTGGGCGGTATGCTGTCCCATGTTTTGCGACCCATGAGCACAGCATTGACTTTTCGTTTCCCTGCTGTGCTCGACGGTGTAGAAACGCGTTTAGTGACTCGCGCAAAATAACCCATTTCTTTCTTCAACTGCGGCCAGGGGAGTGTGCCACCCTTTCCGATACCTAGCGAAGGTGTCGCTGCGAGAATCAGGGCCAGGCTCTGTGGTTTGGCCATATCAGTTGAGTCGCAAGCTGTTTCTTGATATGATACGCGCTCCAACTGTGGAACGGGTAGTGTACTGGAGTCGGACATTATACGAGCCTCCTACAATTTCGGAACTGATTCGGTCTGTGCCTTGAGCATTGACAATGTCACGATTAATTATGCGCATCGCGTGAAGTCCGAATAAGATGATGTTGCGGGGTCAAGAAGACGCGCTAAGAGTGACGCGAAGCAACGTGACTACCTAGGCACTACGGAGTAGGTAGGTATTCATCTCCAGCACATGGTCTTTTCGAAATACAGCTTGTACGTGATCATGCAAAATGGTCATTCGCTTGGTTTGCACAGCTTGATGTTGCCTCGCAGAACGAAGCTCATAATATGATACAAGGGTTTATGGCCCTGGTCACTCCGCAGAATCCAACCCTCAAAACACAGCCTTAGATGCTTGCAGTGCATCCTGTCCATACAAGTCGAAGTTACTGAACGCCCATGATTACACCTCCCAATGCCGCTCCTGCATAAATTTGTATGGAGAAGAAGGATCCCATATAACCCAGTTCATACAACGTCGACCATTTGCCAGTTTTTCCAAAGGGTATCTCGTGCGCAAGGCGTACAAAGCAGCAGAAACATGAAGCATTCATCTGATACGCCTCCACATGTTTCTAGATTATTGTAGTGGTGAGTAAGTGGAGTACTACTCTCCTTCTCCACCCTCACCGCCGCTCTTCAAAGGTAGAGAGATTGAAATCTTCTTTGGCCCCCCACCATCTTTGCCAGAATTTACATTCGGCGACTTTCGACGCAGGTTCCGTAGACTACCCGTACTAGTATTACTTGTCGTCGAAGCGCGGCGCTTAGGGCCAGCGCTACTGGCTATACTAGCAAGCAGCTCGTCTTCCTCGTCTTCCTCTCTGCGTCGTTTTTCTGAGAGGCGCTCTGGAGGCGACCCGACAGCCCCTGATTTGGGTGAACCGCTGTCCCCGGACGCCTGTGTAGTTGTTGTGATTTTCGAAGCGGACGCTGGGAGATCTACTGCGAGTATATCCATATCGTCGTCATCAGCGTCGTCATCTAAATAATTGACTAGAGGTCTGACGGGCGATGCTCCATTCATGCCGGGTTTGCTGGTGCCCATTGCACTGTCATCCTCATCGTCTGAGGTGTTGAAGTATGCTTCCTCCTCAGGATCCACCTCTTTCAGGCCCTGACCCCATTTGCCTCCATTGATGATAGGCGGATGCCGCCCATGTGTGTCACTGTCGACGCTCGTGAAAGGGTGACCGAGTTCTTGGGTAGTAACAGGTTCGTGCATTTGATCATATCGGAGGATGAGATTTTGGAAAGTGTCGACGTAGGTAATTGCCTGTAGTTTTTCCCGGTAGGCTTCAACGAGGTGTTGCACAATCATCTTGATGTTTTCTCGCTTGATGAACTCGAAAAGTTCCAAACAGGCTGAGTTGAGGAGATTATCACGAGGCATTGTGTCGAACAGGATTTGCAAAATAGGCTCGAACAATCGGTGTTGGATGATTTGTCGATTATGGGTTTCGTCATGGAAACCGATGACTGTTCGGAAATACTTTAGCGCGGTAAGCTTGAGATGCTTTTCAGGGCACTCCATGAGTTGGGCAACTCGCGCTGCAAGCCCTTCCGACAGAATAAAATATTTGCTGCGGAAGGAGTGCTGGCGAATAAAGAAACACAGGACCTCCACAAGGTGGGCGTATAGAGATACTTCTTGCATAGTAAGTTCATTCACTATAAATTGTCAGTGAGCTGCAGCGATGAATAACGCAGGCCAACGAACTAGATTCTCTGCCTTCGAGGTCTTTTAGGGGTTGGAAAAGCTTCCTCGCAGATTCGTCGTAGAAGTTTTGTATGAACGAGTCTGTTTGGGGTATTGATGGTAGTTGTCCACGCATTTTGGCCAGGAAATCACTATTAGTTCGTCCGAGCGCTTCGATAGATGCTGAATTGGCATTGGGATCCAAAAGTATTTTGATGGCATCGGCCATTTGGGCCTTGACTCCTAGGTCAACCTCAATGAGCAGGAGCTCGATCAAAGTGTCAGTCAGAGGCTTTGACTTTTCTTGAATTGCCTTGAAAATATAGGTGCGGACCATCAGAGAATCATGATCGATAAGCGAGACCAGAATGTCCGTTCCTGCTACGCGTACTGATGCGTCTTCATGTTTGAGAGCGAATTGGATCACTTCTAGCAAGCCATTGCTGATGAAATTTTGGTATAATTGTGCCCGACCATTCGCCTGCAGGCTCTTTGCAATTGCACAACACTGCTGGATAAAGAGGACGGCGTCTTTCTTTCGATGGCGGACTTGCTCCTTGGGCCCAAAAATCCCAAAAAGCTCTTTAAGAAATGGGATATTGCCCTGAAGGTGTTGGACAATGTCGACTTGATGAAAGAAAATGAGCGAATTGAGGACAGAGAACGTTGGATCGTCCAGTATTCGTGCAAGAACAACGTCCTTCAAGTACTGCAGCCGGTAGGTATAGTGAATCTTTCTTTTTATACCGTCATCTTCAATCTTGACGACTTCCTTGAACTTGGACTCGTCGGCTAGATATTGCCGATGGTTGGCCTTGTGTAGAGGAAAGTCTGGGTCGTATTCCAGTGCCCCAACGACGCCCAGAACCACGTTGTCTGTCACAACGTATTCGATGATGGAGGTGTCGTTGAGAAGGATGAGCATCTTGGTGATGCTGCACAGGCGATGCAAGTCTGACACGCTCTCCAAGTCCTCAGCCATTTCTACTAGCGGTATCAACTTGGGAATGTACTTTTCAGCAAGAATGAATTTTGCGAGGGCTTCACGGCCACCGGGGGTTGAATTAGCTGCGCGCATATGGTTTTCAATCTCGTGAAGGTTACTCAGGTCCGGATTAGGCAGCATAATGGGGCTAATGTGGTCGATGTCGTCGGACAGGCCATCGTCTATCGCGAATTATTAAACGAAACAGAAAGCTTATGCGGTCGTGCCTACCCTGAACAAGCGACTGCAGTCGCGACTGTATATCATTGACAAAATCCCTAGTCTTGCATCAGTGCACGAGCCCATGCGACCGAAGTATCGCCACTGCTCACCATATACTTGCGCAACCTTCTGGCTCCTGGAAACTGAGAGCCATGTCGGTGCCATTTTGCTCAGTCCATACTATGAGTGTATCTGTCTTGGTCAATATGTGCCTGTGGGCGGAGGAGCTATCGCATGTCCATACCTTGTTGTTTCTGGTAGCCATCGTCCTTGGAAATGCGCGTTTCTAGCAGCTGTCGCGTTTGATCTTCTTCGGATACCACAATGATTTTCGCTTCCTCTTGCTATGGTGGTACAGGTCAGCCGAGCACATTGCAACGTATGAGAAAACCGTGAGGCCAACGTAGGCTGCCGCAAAAATCGCAATGCACCAGGCGAAAAAAAAAGAGAAAAAAAAACCAGCGGTACAAGTGGACCTACACTAAATACGATGCCTCTGCAAAAGCCGGTACCTCTGTCGAACCAGTCATTGTTCTTCAGTTCGTACACCTTGACGCGCTTGCGATCGTTGGCAGGCGGTGTTACCAATGCCATAGTAGGAGCTAGGGCCTACGAGTACTCCGGCCAGGGCAGACACGCCCTCCAGAGCGACGCGCGCGATCGCGATCGTATGCGCAGGGCAGACAGGCAGTCTGGGGGATGGGTGTAGGAGCGCGATGTGAAAGTCGGGCGGCGTTGCGCTGGCAGATGACGATAGGATAGGAGGCTGGGCGTCACCCACAAGCAGTCGGCACACACGCGACTCGCAGGCGCTCGAGCAGGAGGGAGCCGGGGGCGCAAAGTGAAGACGCGAGGATTGCGAGATGGCGGTAATATGCGCTGGTCGTGATCGCCGCGGTAGGTTCGGCGGGCTGTCGCGTCGTGGTGGGTTGCGTGCGTGAGAAGGGCAGGCTTAGGCGGTCGGCGGTCGAGGCTAATCAGATGCAGATATCGATAAGAGGGGGCGCTAGACGTGAAGGCTGGACCACGGCGGCACTCTTTCGGAGAGCCGCACCCACGCTTCAGGGACCCTGGAAGTGCCTTGGGTGCCGATGCCAATGCCAATACCTAGTAAATAGTTGATGCGAGCAGCGGCTGCACACTCTGGGACGGGT
>SSBG01000003.1:498353-517361 GCA_028220655.1 Shiraia bambusicola | reverse complement strand
GGGGGGGGGGGGGGGGGGGGTATGGATAATGGGGGTATGGCAAAGATGCGCGGATGTGCCAGGTTGTCGTCTGGAGCAATCGAGGAACGAGACAGAGAGTGGCCTCGTTGGGCTGTCCGACAGGTGTCATGTGGGCCGAGCCTTGGCACTGCCTAATTGGGATGCAACACCAGCACCTCTGTTTTTCACACACACACACACACACACACACACACACGTTTCTAAATTCTTCATCACTGCTCTGCTGCTGCCTCTTCCCCTCTCCCAGCACCGCGTTTCGCGTTTCGTATCTCTTTAATCAATAATACCCAAAACCATGTCCCCCGTCTTGGCCGCAGAAACCAGGAACAGGAACCTGCCTCGAGCCCTCTTGAACCTGCTGTCTAACTACATATTATACCCCTCAATACAGGAATACCTCTCTGTTTTCCAGGGGGCATACCATCCGCCATTCGTCCCCCACGGCTGCCAGCACCCAGCCAACTTCTCATCTTGGCCAAAACACTGGCAAAGCATACTACATCATCACCCACCCCACTCAGACTGGCGTCTGCATTGGGTTCCAGGCGGAGGTGGTCGGCCGTCTTCTAGACGATACCCAGTCCACTCCAACATAGCGGATCCAGTATTCGCGTGGGATGCTCGCTTGCAATCCTCGTGTCAGCCTGCATTGTTTATCAACGGCGTGTGTGACGGTGTGTGTAGCTGCCGAAACCTGTTCACTATGCCTAGCTAATGTGTAGTGGTGCACGCCGTGGAACCGTGCCTCCTAGACTCCTAGCGAGTGTTTAGGGTTTGATCGAATGCCAATGCCAATGCCACGAACTGTTCTAGGCTAACCTAGCGTCCGTCTTGGTGATACGCGTCGTCTTGAGTAGTGAGAGTTGGTGTGGCCTGGCACCACGCTGACAGCTCGGCCTGCGCTTGTAACCAAATTCGCAACTCTGCACTGACAATGATCCAATCAGTCCCCTGCCACACGGGCACGCCGGATGGCTTTCCTCAGCCTGCGCTATATATTTCATACTTCACCACCCGCTTGTAATTCTGCCTCCTTCAGTACCGTACGTCCAGTACAAACCCGCACAACAACCAAACAGCCCCCTGTTAGCCATGCCACTATTCATCAACAAGTTCAGGAAAGCCAAGGAAACTGCCGTTGAACCTAAGAAGACCACGTCTGTACAGAAGGCTAAACCGACGACGACAACAAAACCGTCGTCGTCGTCGTCATCGCCGTCGCCCCATAAACATGTCCCCAACCATGCGGCTCGAAACAACTTAGCTGGACCTCCCAAGGTGCTCAGGCCTGAAGAGGTTCAGGCTAGGATGGAAGCCGCTGCCCGCCCCAAGGTGCTCAGGCCTGAAGAACTACAGGCTAGACTGGCAGCTGCCAGGAAGCGCAGAGCAAGTTTCTCTGAATCGTCTCTGGTCGCGCGTCGTGCAATATATCAATCCTGTGAACCTTCGAGGTTATCCACCCGTCCAAAAAGCATTACCGGCTCGCCACGCTCAAGCACCCATGGAAAGATGCGCAACGATACCTCAATTGACACAGTACTACGCCGGCCACAATCTCTCCATCATCGACAAGTCACGCAGAAGGAGAACTACGTATTGCCACCTGCTGGAGTTTCTCTGCTCGCACCACCACTTATGCAACGGTCCCGAAACCACCGAACGTCGAGCAGTCGATCCTCTTTCACGCAGAAAAAGAGCCCACTATCCACCGTGTCTTACGAGTCTGGTAAGTTTTAACGATTGATCTTGATGCTATGCGAGCTCACAAAGATGTAGACTGGGAAGAATCCTCTTATTGTGGTTCCACTTCGTCTGCAGTATCCTCGACGGCATCGTCTACAAAATCGTCTGGTAAGCCTACTGGAAGAGGATATTGTGCACATGAATACTGACTGTATGCAGACATGTCCGAGGACACAGTCTCAGCCAAAAGCAATCAAGCTGCCGCTGTCTCAACCTTTCTAAAAGTACCTAATGAGAACCAGGCGGATGGGTCCAGCCATATCGGGACTATTCAATCGCCGACTAGTAATACTAGTGAGCAGCAAAGCATGAAGCGGAAATCGAGATGGGCAATTATCCCACGGATGAGCGTCCATGTCGCGGCTCACTGAGTGTCGATCTTGGCTTTTGGGGCGGTTCGGCCGGTTGATTCCAGTTACATCCGGATGGTAATTATTGGTTCACACACTCATTGTAACACATGTGGTCTAGCGTTTTCTTTTGTTTTTGGGGGTTTTTTGTTTACTGGGGTAGATTACATTGACACTATCAGGTGGGGAACCATGGGATACACGAGCACTAGCGACGGCGTTTTGAAGCAGGTTTGTTTTTTTCAATGAGGGACCATATTGAAGAGCTCAAGGTAATCCTCCTAGCACACGAAGATCAATCAGTAATAGAATTTATCACGAAGAAAGTTTGTTCAGGATTGAATGATAGCTATTGTTAGCACAGTTTCAGCATAACACACAGGCACCGAGCAATGAAGACTAAGTTTAGTTTTTTTTCTTGTTTTTTTCAGCTTGACCGAAATTGACAAATGACTAGCCAATAAGACAGCCCAGCCGTTGGAGCCGAGAACAAATCGAGGCTAGTACATAATTAGTAGTAAGGAAGGAAGCCAACGGCCCAAAGATAAGGGACGACGGGCTGTAGCGACTTGTTGACCGCTCTTGACTCTTGACTCTTGACTACCTATGTATGCAACATGCTCGGTACATATGATACGTGGGACTCGAGTGGATAGGGGACCTGCCAGCGCCGAGTCTTCCGTAAACTTTGCAGTGGCCGGGGCCGAGCATGCAATTATTAACTAAACCCCAAGGATTGGGCTCGCGAAATTGCTGAGCCAACAGGTGGCATAGCCGCATAGGTAGGAAACTCAGGAGTGAGGAGGGGAGTCTGAGCAGGACATGTGAAAAGCAACACCTAATACGGAGTAGGTAATAACACGGTATTACATAGGGCATGTTGGCAAAAGACGGAACGCCATGAGGTTAAATCAGCCACGCATCAAGATCGTGTCCCGAAGCGCGGGCTGGCCCACGGTGGGAGTCTTGTCGGTCTGGTCTGGTTTTAGCAAAGGACGCCAGGTCTGTCAGGTCTGTCAGCCACTTCAGCTGCCTGTCGTGGCCGCAGGGTCTAACAAGTCTCTTTTGGGGGCACTATGGCCTTGGGGCCGCATGTCCAAGGTACCAGAAAAGGGAGCTGAAGGCTTCTTTAGACGATCCAAAGTACATGTTAATATTATCACTTGTTGTGGCTTGGCGCCACCAGAACAGCTGAAGATTGGCTTGACTGGAATTGTCCACGAGGTGACATGGCAAACGTCTGGGCGAGGCTGAAGTTTGGAACCTTTAAGCCACTTTTGCCTTGCTTGGGCCATTTCGCCCATTATGCAATGTGTGGTAGTGGACGTCGACGTCTTTGCTTCTGCGGGTGATGGTCTTGAAGATCGATGAGCAAGTAATAATGGTTACTCGAGGGTGATCATGTTGAAGATCAATGTACCTAGCCTATAGTTAGATAATACTCGAGCTTCGTAATATTGAAGATCAATGACACCCACATGTCATCAGAGATTAACAATATTGCGATTCATTGGAGATGAATGATGTTGAAGTTTGGATAATCTGATGTCAACAATACCTAGCACGCCTAGGTACATACCTAGGTACTGCATAGGTAGGTAATAATTAGTACCTACATATTTGAGATGCTTCAACTCACCGACATGACATGCTTGTTTCTTGGCTGCAGTTCTTGAAATCCCTGGACCTTGATGCTGTCCTGTGCATGGGCGAGCAGCTGTCCCCCCTTGTTGAATTCGTAATAATTTCGCAATTCCATCTCTCAGCGCACAGACCACTCGCTACCAGTTATCGATAACCCGAACCCGAGCCGCGGAGCCTCATGGGGTTCCATAATTCCATTGCATAGTACCTACCTAAGCCTACCACAACAACTCCCCGCATATTCTTACTCTCAAACACCCAACCCCCGCCTCCTCGTCATGGATCCCAAAGACCGCACAGGAAAAGCCCTTGTCGGTATGCGCTCTTCTTTCCAAACTTTTCCTCCCCCCCTCCCCCCAGCACTACACGTGGTCCGCTGCGCCCCCCTCAGCTCCAGCTACTAACACGTTCTGGACCAGCCCGCGCAGAAACCTTGTGTAATGCCATACACGACGAGCGGAATGCCGACCCATGGGGCGGAGACGGCTACCTCTCTACCATCCTTCGCTCTGCCAGAATGGAAGAAAGTAGCGAGTACAGCACTGTGCCCAAGCTAGGCGGCGCAAACGATTTGTTCACAAGCGCTCAGAAGGAACTTACCATTCGCGAACAGACTGCTGGATTGGTATGCCTCTCCCCATCACCATCCCCATTCACAGCACAACACGCACACACACACACACACTACTTCTCAAAGTGCGGTTTGTGTTATATGTATTGATATATATATGTGTATACTGGGCTGCTGGCTAATGTCTGGCGGTGGCACAGGTCAAAACGACGCAGGATTTGTCGACGTTGATACGCGATTTGCAGGAGTTGTGGCTGTTTGGAGGTCTGGATACCCTGGCTGATCCAAAGGATGAAGAGCAGAATTTGGAGCGCGCGGTAGTGGTCGCAGACCGGATTGAGGGGTTGGCCAAGAATCGGGCAAACAGTGTGAGGGGGAAGGATGTGGAGAATGAGAATAGGCTTGATGGGGTCGTAGTCAAGCAGGAGAGGAGCGAGGGGTGAAGCATTGTGCACAAAGAGTGATGCACAAGACAGGGTATCCTGCCTTGATGCTGGGCAAGAAAGGCATTGGGGTGTTATGTGGAAAGCGATCCACGCCGTCTAGGTTCAGGTTGCACTAGGACACGACCGAGCTAGCATGCCTTCAACAATAAGGCATGAGATTGAAACACCCATCGGTTGAGATTGAGGTAGGCTGTTTTGGGATGCTTTCGTCACTTGTGACGGCAGGAACGCAGGACGAGTCGATACCTGATAACCACACCAAGATTTTCGGAAAAGCTCGTACTGCTTCACGAGTATGAAACCATAGATATTTGATACCCCCCCAATAGAGCGATTTGACGCAATATGAAAACATATACATGTACCACATAATTCATGCTAGAAATAGTCGTTTTCGCGTTGCAAGTCCGCCGTCATATTCTTTCCTCCAAGGGGAACAGCATCCCTCATTCAAAATCAAGAAACAAACAGGGTATTATATCCCAGCCACCATCTAAACACTCAAACACTCCCCGCGGTAACAGCCTCGATAGCAATTGCCTCCATCCTCTTTCTATACATGGCCATTTGATGCTTCTCCGGGTCTCCATACACCAGTTTCCGAAACTGCTCCTCGTCCACTGTCACCGCTTCAACACCTTGCCTATCGCCGCCATCAGCCCTTACGGCAGCCGTCTCCCGCAGGATGACAAGCCTGCCTGCAGGTGCAAGCGTGCTTCGAGGGATCTTCCACTCGTGTGCTGGCGTTGTTGAGGTGGCTGCATTGGCGGCAGTAGTAGTCGAAGTTCGAGGCGGAAGTGAAGGAGGAGGAGGCTGCAAGGATGACTTGGAGGGTTTGCTGAGGGAAGGGAGGAAGCTTTTTTTGGTTTTGGTGGAGGGGGGCGGCGAGGACGATTTCGATGACGATGACGTGGACTGTTGTTGAGAGAGGTTCAGCTTGGACATTGATGCCATTGTTGAGTTGACGGTTATAGTGGCGTTGCTAGGGCATGTACTGGGTGCGGGAGTGACGTAGAGTTTGAGCAGACTTCTAATAAAAGGCTTATCTGCTCGAGGGACGGGATCGCCTTCGTTGATGATGGCGTAGAAGAGGCTTTTGCGATGGCGTTTATCGTCGGGCTTGGTCAGGGCGCGCATAGTGATGGGCGGTGCGCCAAATGTGATGCAATGCACGCGCTTGAAGAATCCGGTTAGATAGCTGAGTTCAGACTCGATTTCCTGGCTCATCATGTGGGCATAGAGCAAAGCTGCGACAGCTCCGCCTGCAGAGTGGCCTGTGATGAGGAGGCTGCAAAGCGACCGGGAGGGATTCTCTTCTAAGAGTTTACGAAGTCGGTCAGCGACTGGTTCGACCATACGTTTCGCAACGTATAAGAAGCCTGCGTGGCATAGATTTGACGGGTCCTCGAGAAATCCATCGGGGCTTACAGGCGAGGAATTGTAGTTCACTGCCCAGTCCATGAAGCTGCCCGTACCACGAATCGCGAACACGACAGTGTTCATCTCTTCAATGGGAATCGACTTGAGCACCATTGCCTTTGTGCCAGTTCGCCAATCAGATGGGATATGAGTTTCTGTCTCTTCTGATTTAGGTGGAGGAGTATACACTTTCTCAGAGTATGTCGCTGCCAAGCACAGTAAAGGGTAAGTGGGTAGATAGACCTTAAAAGGTGGTAGATGCGGTGGAAGTCGCGAATTCGAATAAGACCAGACTTTCGAAAAGTAATTTGAGCCCTTATCTCCACCTAGCATCTGATGCGCTTCGTTTGGTGCTTGGCATCGTGGGTCGACTGGTGGTGAACTAGAGCTTGAAGAGGGCTGAGTCGTCGAGGGCTGCACTTGTTCGTTATTGTATATCATCAATTCCTGCTCTTTGCCACTAAATCGCCCGCCATCCATGTTTGTGATGACTGTATCAAATTTTGAGGTGATGATATCGCACAGTGCGGCACCTTGACACAGTGCTTGCATGCTCTTCATCGCTACGGCGTGGGTAGGTCTCTCGATACAGTTTGTCGTCACCTTTGACGCACTTTTACATGCGCCAGTACGCAGATCAGCATACGATTTTGCTGCGATGCGATCAAGCTTTTCCCACTGCTCTTTAAATGAGCCCTCCTCCCGTGGTTTATGGGGTGGAGATGGCGCAAGACCTACAGCTGACTGACTAGCATAAGACTGAAGTGGCTGAGGAGGCGATGAGCCATATACGTGGCCATACTGAGGGGGATGTGAAGGCATCCGGCCATATATAGGATGTTGAGAACTGGTAGCATAGGCTGGGTGGACAGGGGGCGGACTTGGAATCGGTTGCGAATATGGCTGATTATACGTTGAAGACTGGGTTTGCACCGGCGGCACAGGAAGCGCATAAGTTTGAGTATATATGCTTGTCGCAGGTTGTAAGGCATGTCGTTTCTTGGACGGCGAGCGAGACTTCTGTCCTTTTGACGATGAACGCGATGACTTCTTCCGACTCTTTCGCTCATGATCTGAATGTTGTGCCATTGTGTAGCAGAGGATGTCGCAGATTGCCGTTGGCTTCACCGCTCCAATCGTCGTTTTGGTCGTTTTCCAATTGCATGCATGAATCTGGTCATAACTATCCACCCGCCACCTTCGCGCAACCGAGGCTATCACGAAATACAGGCCTGCGAATCCTGCACGGGACGATGTTCTTGACGCGGGTGGTTGTCCATGAGGAGTCTGGTGAACATTGAAACACACAAAGCAAACGTTGCAAGGCAGCAGGATTGTTCGACAGCGAGCCCAGATCAGCCTTAGTTAAGCATGTTTGCTGCAGGTGCGGCCATCGCGTGTGACGAATTGCGCAAAGCCACTGCGCAAAGCTTCCTAGTGGGCGCATTGCTCACCATCCCAGCTCAGGAAGAGGCGGTCTACATTGTTGATTGGGTGACGCATGTCTTGGCGACTCTTTTGGGGGAAGTCGAATGAATGAATGACCATCCGTCGGGCGTGTGAAGATGCCTCCTGGGTCCTGCCATAGCATAGTCAAGTCAGTGGCAAAAGCCCCATGACTTTAGTATACCGAGTACATTTGTACTCTCTTTGAAATGGAAACTTGTAGTATTACATGAGATGCTAGTTACACTACTTCTGAAATACAGGTGGACCAAAATTCATCAAAATCTTGCAATCATTGAGCACGACGAGCCCATCTTCTAATCATCGTCTCTCCCGTGATTCCCCAAGGAAGCTATCCTCTTCTTCATCTGGCGTACCTAACAAACCCCTTTCCTCACTCTCCTCTGCTACATCGTCTCGCTCCTCTCTCAGACCCCCTCTACCCACCCCTAGTCCAGCACCACCTTCTTCTCTTTCTTCTTCCATGCCATTCATCACATACCATACATCCTTTTTAGTTAGCAGGCCCTTCAGCATACCGCGGTCAGTAAACAAAACGTTGCGCAATCCAAGTTTCTGGAACATGCTAACAGTGAGTTGGAACGAAGCTTTGGAATTTAGCGTCATTGGAGTCTGGTCCATCCATGGACGGAGGTCAAGAGATGTTGTTGGGTCCGAAAGGGGCTGGTGCGAAAAGTATGCTTCCGTGTCGTCTGAGAGGTTGCGAGGTGGACTAAGGGCAGCTTGCAGTGCGTATACGAGCTCCGTGCGTGATATATAGCCTAGCAGCAAAGCATCGCGAGAATTATCGATGACGGGAAAGCCTCGGAAGCGATGCTGTGACAGCATCTTGCGCAGCGAGCCGATAGTGTGGCCTGTTGCCGTGATAGCAGTGAGGTCCTCGATACGAGTCATTACATGTGCAGCCGAGACATCAGGTATACATGAGCCATTTTCGTCGCGATTGTCAAGGAATGGATAACCTTTGAAATGAATCCAGGACTCGTAGATGCCCCGAGGAGAGATCGCATCGCCAATCCATTTGCTGATCATGACAGCGATCATAATGGGCAGAACGTAGGTGAGCGCACCTGTGAGTTCGAACATGATGACCACAATGGAGACGGTCATTCGAGTGGTTCCTGCCAATGCTGAAGCAGCACCTACGATGGCGTATGTACCAGGCGTCACGCAGGGTATATCCGGCTCACAGGAGCTGAAGACAAAGAGCGTTGGCCAAGCCTGCTGTAGAACTTGGACCGATAGCCCGACAGCACGGCCATACAACCCACCTATGGCCATGGATGGAAGAATGATACCAGCTGGTATCTGTAGACCAAAGGTGAAGCTTGAAAGAATGACCCCCAGGCCTGCAGACGCCACTAGGAGCGCAATGACACCTGTGTTTGCCTTTCCAGATTTGCATAGTCCCAAGGTATCCTCTGTCAAATCTGCGCACTCTGCAAAGAGGATATGCACCAGTTCCGATGTCTGTGCTCGCATGAATTTGATAGGATAATTGATGACGGACGTCAGTCCCGCAATAATGACCACTTCAGTCACTGGGTCTTTCAAATACTGGCGGTGTTTGCGCCATTCCGCAACTCCCATGTTGAGTTTGATAAAGAGGCCTCCAAACAAGCCCCCCAGTACACCAAGAATAGCAAAGGGCAGTAGTTCAAAGTCATGCCAGCCACTGTGATAAGTAACTTGAAACAGCACAAGCTCGCCTGTGCGAAAGGGATTACAGGCTTGCAGTGTGACTGCTGCAACCATGGCGCAGACGAAACTGCTCCACATGGTTTTATCCGGAAAATAATATGACAGCTGCTCGAGACTGAACAAAACGCCACCGACTGGTGCGCCGAAAGCAACTGAAATACCCGCAGCTGCGGCTGCAGATAAAACTTCACGTTTACGTGCTGTACACCATTAGGAATATGCGCCAAATTGAAGGACGCTTGCTCTTACCTTCGTTCCCGCTCACATTACTGAAGAGCTTCATAATTATATTTGCTGAACAACATGCAACATGTACAAGCGGGCCCTCTTTGCCAAGCCAAAGACCCGAGGCGACTGCGAGACACTGTACTGGTTAGAATCGTGAATACAGTGTACTTTATTGATACTTACAAGTCCAAAAGTCTTTGTAGCCAATGTCCAGCCCCCCAAGAAGTGACGAATAACAAAACCGCCCAAGACTGTTTTGATCTCTGGAATTCCACTATGCTTTGCATAAGGAGAAAATTCACGAACCAGCAAGCTTGCGCATGCAGCGAACAAGATCTATTTGCCATTAGTGACGACATGCTGGCAGTATCCCAAAGGCATTCTTACCGAGAACAGAATGAAAAAAATGTATTCTACAACCCACTGTCCACCGATAGAGTTTATGCCCAGCGCATTTCCCCAAGGATGCCAGTCATGGCACTCCGAGAGCTCTGAGTAGCCCCAGCAGCAGAAGCTTTTATTCAAGTAGAATTTGCCGTCTCCATCCACGTTGCTGCAGTAGCCGGTCTTCAAATCCCCTAGCCAGTCACTTGCAACGTCGATGAACGCTGCGATGCCTCCACTAAGTATGCCAGTAGCGACCAGGATGATCCAGACCTGGCTTGCATCTGCAAGTTGCTTCAAGTGGCCAATTACACCCCCTGTGCTGGTGTATAGATAACGTAGTCGTTGCCGTTCTTTTGCGTATTCGAAAATCCAATCGATGGCTGTGAGGTCATCGTAGCCTACTCTTCGTCCTGGTCCCTCGACGTACCAATCAAGACCCGTGGCATCTTTGGTATCTTGAAGATGGTCGCCAGCGTTACCAGGGGTATCGAGGTAGTTTAGAATAAGCTCGGTGGAGTCGTTGGCACTGCGCTCGCTATCGCGGAGCAGGTGGAGGCGCGAATTTGGCGATTGTGCTCGTGGAGAGTTGCGATTGCTTGAGCTGCCCAGAGTAGAAGAGAGGAATCGAGGGACACCAAATGCTGATGCAGAGAATTTGGGTTTGCGCTTGAAGGACAAGCTACATAGACAGATCAGTGCTACTCGGGAATTACAGCATTGATGCAAACATACTGTTCTGGCAAATCGCGCTCTAAGGGATCGTCTGCTAGGAGGGCCTCGTCGTCGCTGTGGTCATCTTCTACCACTGGCTGCTTCCCGTTCGATGTGCGACTTGACGATGCTTCGGCGTGTCCGACTGGGGACCGATTTTTTGGCGACCTGGACATCCCATTGACATGTGCTGTAAAGTGAGCTCGAGCACATTCTCTATTGGCTCATGGTGTGAGGTTTGTCAAAAGGCTGCAATCGACATTGAGCCAAACTGGGCAAACATGTGCTTGGTCAGAGCGCCTTCCCACTCCAAAGCATCATCACGTGATATTCATCGACATACACTGTAGCACTGTTACTTGGGTACTATTACTGGCCATGATCAGCACGCTGAATCACCAAGAATGCTTTGGATCGATCATGTCATAGTTAATATAGCCGGAACACACCAACAAAAGTCTAAAGCTGCTTAGTTACGTTAAGCGATGTTGCAGCCTTGGCCCTTGACTAGGTATGCAGATAGTCAACTATGTAGGTAGGTATGTACCTATGTATGTACTATGGATGTATGTAAACGGGCCTTTTGTTGAAACGTCTCAGTGCTAGTAAAGGCTAACAGAGGTATTGCGTGGCCCTTGAGAGTTTGTTAACTAACTGAGCAGCCCGGGCTTGCAGGCTCACAGCGAAGGATAACTAAGTAGTTAGACGAGTGCCGAGTCCCTGTAACTACTCCGTACTTTGGTTATTAACTACTCCGTAATATGTTGGATCTCTGCTTACTTGCCTAGAGGTAGGATCGCATGTAACCACCACTGTCATTACATAATTGCACCAAGGGTTATTTACCTATTGGTGGTGCCTAGTCATAACAACCGTGGCAGACTTGATGAACGTCACCAATCAACTTGATGTACGGAGTAGACGCGTCGACACGTGAGAAGTGCCGTGGGAGGCTCTGCCTACATACTATGTAGGTAGAGTGCTGCCATGTCGTCGTGAATAAGCAGTGCAGTGAAGCACCACGAGTCCACGACGGTTGTTTGCCGCGTAACATTCCTATTCCTATTCTCAGCCGAAAACGGATGGCCTCGGTAGTTATTAATTATTAATTACTCTGAGTCCTCTAATTAGACTAACTTTGCGTTGGCTAATCAGACGTCGCAGATTTGATCAGGTAACTACATACATAGTACCTAGTATTATTACTAGTTACTGCGGTTCCGGACAGGGCGGGGTTTTCTAACTCATAATTACTCCCGCCGTATCGTATTCATGGCCCATTGTGCAGCCTGTCACTGTTCTAACATGGATTGGCAAATCACAACAGAATCAATGCAAACACGACTGTTCCGAGAGAATGCCGTCGTGCTACCGAGTATTACCTAGCTATGCAAGTCGAACTGGGCGGATTCCATATTAATAACCTCCACCCGTCTCGACCATTCCTAGGGAATGACGCTGAGATGGGGGCGGACAATCACTGTGATCCTAAGCCAAATTAAGCTAACAGATGCGGAGCACCATGCATCATGCGGAGGGGCAAATACACACCAAGTGCCAGTCGCAGGCCAGAAGTTTGTGCTTATGAATGCCCCGCCGCTACTTATATCTGACAATGCTGCGGCAAATTGCTTCTGCTCGCTTCATCCGTCCCACTTTCTTTCCATCTCTCAAGTTCTCGACAACCGCAATCATGTCTAAAGGCGAATGTCCCATGAGGACCGCAAACGTTGCCGGCGGTGGCACCAAGAATCAAGACTGGTGGCCCAACGAGCTCAAGGTCAATGTGCTCCGCCAGCACGATCCCAGGTCCAATCCCCTGGGCCCTGATTTCAACTATACCGAAGAGTTCAAGAAGCTCGACTACGACGCCCTGAAGAAGGACATCACTGCTTTGATGACCGACTCGCAGGACTGGTGGCCTGCCGACTTTGGTCACTACGGTGGTCTTTTGTAAGTCTTGATTCGTCAATTGAGTCTAGCATGGCGTGCTAACTCGTTCCAAGTATCCGCATGGCATGGCACTCTGCCGGTACTTACCGTGTCACTGATGGCCGCGGTGGTGGTGGCGAAGGCCAGCAGCGTTTTGCTCCCCTCAACGCTTGGCCAGACAATGTCTCTCTTGACAAGGCCCGTCGTCTACTCTGGCCTATCAAGCAGAAGTACGGCAACAAGATCTCCTGGGCGGATTTGATACTACTCACAGGTAACGTCGCCATTGAATCCATGGGCCTCAAGACCTTTGGTTTCGCCGCTGGACGTTCAGATACCTTCCAGTCTGACGAGTCCGTTTACTGGGGTGGTGAGACTACCTGGCTGGGCAACGAGGTCCGCTACTCTGACGGAAATGCTGGTGTGTCTGGCCAGGGTGTTATCGATGGTGATCAGTCAAAGAAGGATCACAAAGATATCCACTCGCGGGACCTTGAGAAGCCCGTGGCCGCTGCGCACATGGGCTTGATTTATGTAAACCCTGAAGGTGAGTGCTAGGAAACCGAGCAACCTGTCATGACAAGCATCTAACTTTGAAAAGGCCCCGATGGTATCCCAGACCCAATCGCTGCTGCACGAGACATCCGCACAACCTTTTACCGAATGGCCATGAACGACGAGGAGACCGCCGCCCTCATCATTGGCGGCCACTCTTTTGGAAAAAGCCACGGTGCTGGACCCTCAGATGACACCGGCCCTGACCCCAACGCCGCGGATCTCGCGGCTCAGGGTTTTGGCTGGCACAGCAAGCACGGTAGCGGCAAGGGCCCAGATACCATCACCAGTGGTCTGGAGGTTACCTGGACTGGCACACCTACTCAGTGGAGCAACAAGTTCCTTGAGTACCTCTACAGGTACGACTGGGAGCTTGAGAAGAGCCCTGCTGGTGCCAACCAATATGTTGCGAAGACAGATGACCATATCATTCCTGATGCGTTTGACAAGAACAAGAAGCACAGGCCCAGAATGTTGACTACAGATCTGTCGATGCGCTACGATCCCGGCTTCGAGAAGATCACTCGTCGCTGGCTCGACCACCCTGAGGAGCTTGCTGATGTCTTTACTCGTGCTTGGTTTAAGCTTCTTCACCGTGACATGGGTCCCCGGTCTCGATGGCTCGGCCCCGAAATCCCCAAGGAGGTTCTCCTCTGGGAAGACCCTGTTCCTTTAGTTGACCACCCATTGGTTGACGAGTCAGATGTCTCTTCGCTCAAGAAGGAGGTCTTGAACGCTGGCGTTGAGCCCTCCAAGCTCATCCGCACCGCCTGGGCTTCAGCAGCTTCGTTCCGTGGCAGCGATAAGCGTGGCGGCGCCAACGGGGCACGCATTCGCCTGGAGCCCCAGAAGAATTGGGAGGTCAACAACCCCAAGGAGCTTGCCGGGGTTCTCCAGGTACTTCAAGGCATCCAGTCCAAGTTCAACGGCTCTGCATCGGGTGGCAAGAAGATCTCCCTTGCTGACTTGATTGTCCTTGGCGGCAACGCCGCGCTCGAGAAGGCTTCTGGTGCCTCAGTTCCCTTTGCTCCTGGCCGAACCGATGCGACACAGGAGCAGACTGATGTCGAGTCCTTTAAGCACCTTGAGCCAGTCACGGACGGTTTCCGTAATTACGGAAAGGGCAATACCCGAGTTCGCACTGAGCAATTGGATGTTGACAAGGCTCAACTACTTGGCCTCACTGCTCCTGAGCTTGTGGTTCTTACTGGTGGCTTGCGTTCTCTGAACGCTAACTGGGATGGTTCGTCTCATGGTGTATTCACCAAGCGTCCCGGTCAGCTCACCAACGACTTCTTTGTCAACTTGCTCGATACCAACACAGAGTGGAAGGCGGCGGACTCGTCCAACCCACCAGAGCTTTATGAGGGCAAGGACCGCAAGTCTGGCCAGAAGAAGTGGACGGGCACACGCCACGACCTGATTTTTGGATCTCACCCTGAACTTCGCTCCATTGCTGAGCTCTACGCACAGCCCGACAACACGGGCAAGTTCGTGAAGGACTTTGTCGCAGCATGGAACAAGATCATGACGAATGACCGATACGACATCAAGGGCAAATCGGTGAGTGGTCAAACAGGTGCTACGACAAGGCCTCGTCTCTGAGAGACGCGATATATTGCCTGACGCGTCGCGCTTGTGCCCAGCTTTCTTCTCACCATTGAGGCACCCACTCCCCTCTGTGTCCACTGACTGACGAGTTTTCTTAGACATGAGTCTTTATATAGATACCAAAAGATGCTGTAGTGTAGGATGAGATGATGGAATGGAAATGGAGAGCATTTTCAACCCGTGAAGAGTTTTTGGCTTTACAATATGATTCCATTAATGAAGAAACGCTGCACAAGAACTGCCCTGCCGAACTGAACAGCTTGGTATTGATATATTAATAGTATGTTAATGAGATGGCTCAGTCAACCATGGTCGTTTACGCATCGCCACGGGGAATTCCCTGTTGGGCTTAGACGTGGCTGAGAACGCCGCTGTAGCTCCGTTCTCATTCACGTCATCCCTCAGCGATAAATCATGGCAGAGAGAGAGAGAGAGGTGTTGATCGACTAATTGACATTGGCGAGTTAGTTACACGGCGTCATGAGAACTTGACAGGTTGCCAAAGTGAAGTGCTGATTCATCGCCATCCCGCCGTCTCTCACATTTGCAAGTTGCTTTCCACAAACAGGGAAGTGGCACCTCAACAGTTGGGAAGCTCTGTGTCGTCAGCTGGCTTCCACCACGCCGACAGTATTCTCCTTCTTCTCCTTCTTGTCATTTGCATCTCTCTGCATCTGAATAGACACACATGAAGGCGCATCCCTTGACGCACTTGCTGTTATGACGGCATCCCCATAGCGCGCTGTTTGTTGAAGCTGGTAAGCCCCATTGCACCGCCTCTCACCATGCACCCCTCCTCCGTACGATACCTATTTCTCTTTCCCTTCCCCTCATGAGCGCCGTTAAACGCACTCATCGTCAACGCTTCCGGGCTTTCTGGTCTGGCAGTGATTGGCGTTCATCATCAACTACTGACGATATTCCTCCTCTATCAGCTGCTAATACCAAACAAGTTGCACGACGATTGACTAGACACGCGACACACCCTTTTTCTACCCACTCTGGCACTCCGTTACTTCCAACAACCCCGTCATTGACGGCAACTGTAGCTGATACTACCACCATGACTGCCGACGCTACAATTACCTTTTCCCAGCAGAGTGTACAGCCTCCTGTCTATGTCGTTACCTCTTTGAGTGAACCACCATGGGAAACACTGGACATGTCCGTAGATGAGCAACACACGAATTCAGATGGCCTTGTGTTCAAGCGAACGTTTGCAAACGTTCCCCAAGGCAGCTACCAGTACAAGATTCGCATAGGAGAGGGTCACTGGGTTGTAGACGAGTCGAAGGAGTCCGGTATGGCAAAGCCACCAAAGCCCATACTCTCATACTAAAAACAAGTCCACAGCTACGGATGAACATGGAAATCGCAATAACGTTATTCGTGTCGAATCAATTCGCGATGGTGTGCCCGTGAACAGGCAGGTGATAGAAGAACAGTCGGAGTCCAAGAACATTCGGCAGGCAACCCCGAATCAAAGGAACCCACCGGAACTGCCTGGAGAACCCACCATAGTTGTCGACAAGACGAACAATAAGCCAGTTCACGGCGATGACGACTCTGGCGAGAAGGCGACGGCTGCGCAAAAGGAAACCCATGAACTCGAGGCTACCGATGCTACGCTAGATAAGGTTGTCAATGCAATGAACGCCCACAACAGTTCCGCTACTGGAGAACTCGAGACAGCTCCCATGTTTCGATACGAGAATGCACCTACCAACAAGGCAGCAGAGTCAACCGCCATCGAACAAATCGGCCGACCGTCTAATCACCTCTCAACGGACCAAATTAGCTCACAAGATGGTGCCATTACGTCACCAGGCCAAAGGAATAGTCATGAAGATACCGGGCACTTATTTTCCCACGAGGCAGGAGTAGGTGGTGATGATGACTACGATGAACTGAGTCATGCTCCACTTTTAGCGCATGAGACCGTTCTCAATGGTGGCACCGCAAGACATACAGCTATAGGCGATGGCGGTGAACTCGAGGCAGCTCCACTCCTTCCATATGAACCTGGTTTCTCACAATACAGTGAAGATGAGATAACAACACACAGTGGTTCTGCTACTGGAGAGGATGGCTCAGAGCCAAGGCATCATATGCATGACGACGACAATGAGCTTGATCCACAGTCTTCATTCATCCGCAGAGATTTGACGGATGACAACTCTGATTATGATGAGAATGAGGCTCCATTACTTCCTCACGAGCGCGATTCTGCAGTGATTAGTCAATCCAGCTCTGAACTAGGTGATGATGGGCCTCTCACAACACAAGAGACCGGGCTGGCTCAGGAGTTTTTTTCTCGCGCCCCTATGTTCAGAGCGCGCACAGACAGTAGTACTTTACCTCACAAGCTTCCAAGATCAGATGCTGAGGACGAGAATCTCCTCGACCCGTCACTTGAGCGATTCCCTACCAACCGCGAACTAATTCTGCAACGAGTTGCTACTATTGGTCTTCATTTGCCCGAGGATCAGACGATTGAAGATAGCGTCCACTCACCCGTTCTGTCTGTCATGTCGCAAGCATGTTCTTCCGTTGATTTAGCCCCCGTAAAGTCATATGCATCCCTGGCTTCTGTCCCCGAAGCAGATAATTCAGATGAAGACGGAGAAAACGATATAGACGGAGACAGTTCACCGTCCCCTATCGCTCTGAATGCTAAGCGCGCAACCGTTCCTGCTGGAGACCAACCTGAAGTACCCTCCTCCGATTGGACTAGATGTCCTGCCTTGACAGGCAATGATTTTCCTGAAAGATCTGGTCCCGGACAATCCCAAATCGGCAAAGCTGAGCGCGTTGAAAAGACTGATAGATCTGTAGATGCAAATGTGAACGAATCGCAAGGAAAACCGGATCCAGACCCTAGCAGAAGCCTCGACCCGTCCTCGCCGGTCACGTTGGAGAAAGTCAGCTCCTCTGCTGTTGACTCTGCTGCTAAAATAGAGCTACGGGGACATCAAGCATCGAAGGAAGAAGACAATGACTCACCAGCTATTGCTCCGGCAAGTGAAAAAGCAGCCAGTGAGAACAAGATTACTCGGTAAGCAGTGCCTACTATCTGTGGATCATAACAAGTCTCAAGAATTGCGGTAAAATGATTTCCAACACAGGCCTGCGTTTGATACCAAACGCATATGCTGACTCAAAAAACTAGTACTAGTGCTGCGGTAGCCGTTGCTGGAATCGCGATTGCAGCGTATTATTTCCTTGGGCTTAGTTGATTGTCTTAAATGACTTTAATATACAAGAGTGAGCATTAGGCGGAGTACATGATACAAATGGATGACGGTGGATACATAGTATAACGAAAAATGGCAGTGATAAAGGAAAAGTATGCATGATGAACTACGAGCATGACACTACGTACGTACATCCTGGGTTTTATAGCGCCTACGTAACGAACACAGGAAGGAATGAAGTCTTTCTCTCCTAACAGTATTTTGGTGTTCTTTGGTGTATTTCAGCTTCCCAAATGTCCCAAAAAATTGCGAAAGCATATGTTCGTCGTGAATGATGCGTCCTCGTGTCGAAACGAGTAAACCGACTATTCTCAAGGTGTGCAAGAGGTAGGTATTTTGGCCATGGAGAGAAATGTGGATATTTTTATAAAGCAATTTAATAACACTCCCCAAGCAAAGCCCCGAGATAAAGATTTGCCAATATAGCAAATCTCCCCTTGGATCCCAACCACTCTATTAACTACTCAACTAATCCCTGTCGAAAGAGAAGAAAGAAAAACACCCTGCCTCATCCGGCAATCACCTAGGTAGGTACATACCCAGCCAGCAAAAAAAAAAACCC
Organism: Shiraia bambusicola; assembly: GCA_028220655.1. NCBI lineage: Eukaryota > Fungi > Ascomycota > Dothideomycetes > Pleosporales > Shiraiaceae > Shiraia > Shiraia bambusicola. Next base: position 498,759 of record SSBG01000003.1, on the reverse strand, counting down.
CCCCGCCCGCCTGTACTCTGTACCTGCTTTCGCGATATGCAAGATCGCCTAGCGCTGCATACTAACCATGCAGACCTAATGCATAGGCAGAATCATTACGTCAAACAGCAACAACACTTATAATATTTATATCAAGACTTAGTTAATTCGACTAATCCAAATACTATACCGTAACAACGAATACCTACTCCCCCCCCCGCTCTTAAACTCGATTTTAAGAGATAATAAGCCTGTATCTCTAGTTAGGTTCCTAGGCTATTCATCATAGAGAATATCTACTAGAATAGTTCGTGACAAACAGTCGTAAGGAAAACTCTTGATATTTTTTTTGGATTTTAATATTGTGTTTCTGTACAGCTATAAATTGTACTGCGTTTAGTACTTTTTCCTTTATTATTGGTTTGGG
>SSBG01000003.1:466626-479413 GCA_028220655.1 Shiraia bambusicola | reverse complement strand
AAATACAACAACTCCTAATATGGGAACGTTCTCTTTCCCCCCCCGCCATTCGCCCCCCCCCCTCTTTTGATTCTTTTTCACGTCGTTGCCCCAGCATCCCCCCCCCCCCCCCACCTCTTCATCCCCAACTCCCCCATACATACTTTATCCTTATAGTCAACTACCCCAGCTCCACTCTACTCTCTCTCTCACTCACACACACACTCTCTCTCCCTCCCTCGAAAAGACTCTTCAAATCACACCTACTCCCTCTACCTCTCTACCTCCCGTGGCGCTAGATAGTCCACTCATACTATTTAGTTATCTGACGCATCCGCAACTCAGTTGGCTACACACTACTCTACCTACCTCACCACCATGGCTGCTCCACAGTCTGCCAACCCCGTCTATCACGACCCCACTCCTTGCCGTCGCCGCAACCGCCGCAACTCCAGTCGTCGAAGCTTTGCTTCTCCACTCTCCAGGTCCAATTCAAACCTAGACTTGCCTCGCCCAACCTGCCCCAAGGATGGAGACGCTTTCAGCTTTGATCCTTCTCATCTGCAAGCCTGGTACTTGCCCCCGGGACTATGGGTCCGGCTGCCAGCTCAGTTGCGCTCCAAAGTAGCTTCCGTTCAGCACGCTGGTGCTGCAGTCTTGACTGGTAACTATTGACTATGCATCTTCATTGTGAAACCAAAAAAAAAAGACACTGACCCAGCTACAGGCTTCGAGCGTCTCGAGGATTTTGATGCCAAACAGTCTGATCGGACTGTTCCAGATGCGGTCCTTCCTGTCCAGTTTGACGATCTACCGCCTCCCAAGTTCAGGGCCATCAGCAATGCCGGCAGTGTCTTCATGTCTGATGCCTCCTCACCCGCAACAGTTGGTTCTCCTGCATCTCAATCCGAATGTCCTTCTCCAACTGCCTCTTACGCTGCTTTGCCTCAGAGCTTCTCTCCCTTTTCCTCCATCTCTCTAGGCCCACCTATGCAGGATCCATTTGAGAAGCGCAGCCGGTCTCGCGAGCACTCCTTCTCTACGCCTCTCGAACCACATGACGCATACTCCCTGGCAGAGCTGTCATATTTGCGGACCGAGTCGCTCCCGCGTCTCCGCCACTGTGGCCACAAGGTTGATACAGACTGGTACGAAGCCAAGCGTTCTGGTAGCGTCTCTGCCGATGATGTCAAGGCTTTCGAGAGCTGGTGGGCAGAGAAGAAGTGCCACATCTTGGGCCTCAACGAGCGTGGCAAGGCTCTAGCCACCGCTCGTGGCCTAGCCTCGACTGGCATGGGCTGGTCTGCGCCATAGTTGCTAGTGATGTTTGTTTGGTTCACTCACTCCATTACCTTGAAGTTCTACGAAGTGTCTAATCGTGCATCAAGATGAAGATCCGCTCTTATATGTTCTGGCAATTCAAGGCCTGTCTGTGAGACTGTTACTTCGACACCCTGTTTCTCTGGTTCATTTCCTTTATACATCAGCGAGGAGTAAGGTGCTGGGCTTTTACATGAGTGGTGAGCCTGATTCGAGGCCGCCCTGGCATACAACCGAGTTATGAGTCAATATTTAGATTTCTTGGAATGACTTTTCATCAATGCAAAGTTTGTGGAACTGCTCTGCCAACTCTTGAAGCGATGTGTGGATTTGATGGCCGTGAAAAGATGCTACAAAAGACTGGCCCCGGCCGCAATGTGCATACTCGGTACCTGCACCACAGCATGCACTGTGCAGATCACAAGAACCTGTTTTACATTCATGTCAGCGTATAATATCATGTTGAGGACCCTAGCATATGTAGCTCCTGTGCAAGATATGACGTCAAAAGATGAGGAATGTGTGCCACGATTCTTTTTCACAAGTTGGACAGACGCCAACAAATTCTGAGGCACAAATTCAAACTGTAGTTAATTAGTAGACATGTCTCCAGAGTGCTCTGTATGGTGATATCTTGCTTCAATACACGTCGTCATCCTCTGTTTCAGCGCGTGCCGGACGCCCCCGTCGATTTCGATCATTGCTACCGAGGTTGCTCCTCCCTCTTGGGGAAGATTTACGCAATTTATTTGGACTGGAGATGCTGTCGTTTTCATCGTCGTCGCTTGAAGTTGCTCCTGGACAGGAGTTAGAGATGAGGGCCTCAGATAGCATGAAACAGAAACTTACTTCTTCTGCCTCGCACATCTGGCTGCTTCCGATTGCCTTTTCCTTTTTCGTGCTTGTATCTAATATCAGAGGGTTCGCTGCCATAGCCTCTTTGTCGACTGTGCTGGCCACGCATCATGCCCAGGCCGCGGCCCATCCTCGGACCTCCTCCATACAAAGGCATTTCGCCCATATCCAAGTCTTCAAAACCTACAGGGCCACCAGACCTTTTCCGCATTGCACTTGGCTTCATGCCCGCAGCTGCTAGATATGGATTGCCTAACCCCATGCCTATATTATTCATTCTCCCATCCATGCCTCCCATGGGCATTTCATCGTCAAACGGCATACCTCTTTCCATTCGTGCAGGTGCACTTCGCATCTGTTGACGACCCATTGGTCCCACTGCTTCTCCCATACCTTGTGGCCCTAACGCATAAGGATTACTCCCTATATCCATATTACCACCCAGCCCCAATCCCGCCATCTTCTGCGCCATCATAGGATCTATCCCCATGCCCCCAGCACCACCCATACCCAAAGGATTCATCCCCCCACCACCACCAGCGGCAGCATGCAACCCAGGAAACGGCGGTCGAGGACTCGACACTGACCCAGCCTTGCTCGACCTAGCCTTTTTGATTTCGTCAAACCTCTCATCAAACGCCTCCAGCAACTCCTCCTTCATATTCTTCAACTCCGCCCTCCGAATTTTATCCCTTTTCTTACTCGCTTCACTACTAGTCTCGCTACCTTCGTCCTTTTTCGTCACACACGCAGAATGATCACCGCAATCGCGCCCTAGGTCCTTTTTCAAAATATACCGGATTTCTCCTTGGGCGTATCTTGCTCCTCCACTGCCATCAGAGTCCTCGACGACTTCATCTTTGGAATGGTAGAGTACGCGGTGTCCTTCGCGACATGTACAGTTTACAGTGCACGTGCAAGCGTCTAGAAAGGGATCACCTGGAATCCATTCCTTGCCCGAAGGCCCCACGGCACGAGCGGGGTTTTGCACTCTATTCAAGCGCGAAGAAGTAGATTGTTTCTTTTGAGGATGACGAGTAGGTTTTGCTGTTTTTGGCCCTGCAAATGCTCCCATTGGGATATGTTCATGGCGTCCCGACGACCGCCTTTGCACAGGTCGAGAACCCTGCGTTGACGTCGAGGCCGAAGAAGGCGGATAATCTGGTACACCGCCTCCTCCACCGCGAAAGTGTGGATTCTCTCCCCCTCCTACTCCTTGTGGAGACGTTGGAAAAGAAGAATATCCAGGTGGAAGGTCGGCAGGCATATTCATCCCCCCAGGTCTCATTATACCAGGCGGCATACCCATTCCCATGCCCATGCCCATGCCCATGCCCCCAAACGACCCCATTGCAGGACTAGCCATTGGATGCGCATGCGGTCGTCCTTCAACATCGTATATAAACGGTGGTCGACCCCCACCTCCACCTCTTATCCCCCCAATACCAGCCATTCTCCCTCTTCCTCCTCCTCCTCCTCCACCACCACCTCCTCTTGGAGGACTAAAAGGAATCATACCCCCGCCTACAACATCCAAATCCTCACTCGCCCCCTCTTGCTCAATTATATAATCAGGCCTAGGAACACGTGGTATTCGCTGCCTTCTTCGTGACGGCAGCGGCGCCGGCGGCGGACACAATGTAAAAGGTGTATACGGAGGAACAAGGATTCTTCCTCCAGGCGCAGAGACTTCAATGAGGGGCGGCGGAGTCGAGGGTTTGGTTTGGGATTGGCCCATTTCAGGGGTAAGAGTAGGGGAGATTGGTCACTCTTGTGCCGACGATGAAGCGAGCGTTGACGGAATGGGATATTATCACATGCAAAAAGTTTAATATCTCCTAGCGTGGAGTTAGTAGTTGTTGTAAACTTTTTTTTTTTTTTTTTTTTTTTTTTTTTTTTTTTTTTTTTTTTTTTTTTTTCAACCGTGTTTTTTATCTCTCTCTCTCTCTTGTTCATTCAAGACACGATGACATGTCCCGTCCAGCACTAACAAGAAGAAGAAGAAGAGGAAGAAAAAAAAGGGGGGAAGGTGGGGGGGGGGGGATCCTGATTGATAGAAAATAGCTAGAGAGAGAGAGAGAGATGGATGGATGGAAATGGCACTCTTACTCTTTGTCTCACTCCCTTGATGGGATTGGGATTGACGTGATGGGATTAAGGGGAGAGAGGAGGAGGAGGAGGAGGAGAAAAGCTGTTTGCTTTGATAAGAATTTGTGCGACGGGAAGAGATTGACTAGTAATCAGAATGACTGGGTATGGTATGTATGTGTGTATGCATGTGTGTTGATGGGGTGCGCGTGGTCAGCTTGTGTTACGGGAAGGGGGGAGGGGGAGGGGGGCAAACTTGACATGGGGGTTTGGGAGATTCTTTCAAGGGGCGGGGTGGAGAAGGGATGGTATAGTTGTGGTGATTTATAATAGTGCAGAAAAGGGATTCATGTATCAGGACCTTGATAATCATTCCAAGTACTGAGCACAGAATTCAAAAGTCATGTAAATTTCTCTCTACTCTACTCTGTCTCGCAATAGGCATCATTCATTACACAGAGTATTCAAAGTCAGGTCATCACCGCACGATGCCCAAAACGCCAAATAAACCAACCCCACCCGAGAGAAAAGAAAAAGAAAAGAAAAAAACAAACAAAAACAATGACAAGGAAGTAAAGCAACATCCCCAAGTTTGCGTTACCCCGACACCGTTGTTCCATGGACACAACTCCGCAGCGTGAGTAAGCCAAGGGGCTTCATTCTCATGGGTGCTCAGCACCCGTGTCCCGTCTACGCTCTTTCCTCTGCCGACGCCGTTTGCGAAACCCTAGTCTGAGCCGATGCGACAATGAAGAAAACTAAAACACAAAGAAATCCTTGTAAGTGAATGCCCAAGAACTTGTAGGTAGTAGGTAGGCCAAAGAAATAGGGTATCGATATTGGATGATGATGTTCAGAAAGTGATTAGAAAGAAGGACTTAGAAAATCATCGATCGAACCTGCTTCCTGCGCGCAGAACTCCCCATTTCTAGTTCACGCTCGCGTGGCCGTGGTAGTGGCGCTTGAGACAAGCGATGGTCCTTTGCTGGTGGTGCTGGTACATGCGATTGTGTTCTCGCGTGGCCCTTGGCAGGACTAGACGGGACAGACTTGCTCTGGCTATACATGTCGTGAGACTGTGTCCGTTGGTGGCTATGTCGGTTGCCATTGGTACCCTCTTGAAGTGGTCGTGACTGTTCGGTAGGGACACCAGCTTGCGACCTGACAGCCTTGTCCTTGCGCTCTTTCTCAAGAACCATAGATGTCCAGCCTTTCTTGGACGTAATGTCCTTGCCAACCGTTTCGACCAGAACCCTCATCCAGCCCTCCTTTTGCTCGCGAGAGTCGGCGTAGAAATCGATGACTTCACCATTGGCGAAGCGGAGCCGGAAACCTTCTTCAACAAACATGTAACCTTCCTCATCTTCGGCAAAGCCAGACTTTCGCCGGCCGCCGTTCTTGGTGGATGAGGGTTGTTGAAGGGTACCTTTGTCATCGAATAGCTTGGTGGCCTTGGCAAGGTTGATGGTAGCTCGTGGCTGTCGAGTCGCCTCATGGTATGCTGTCAGCTTGGTGCCTTCCAAGCGGAAGAAGCGACGTCGCCAGAACTAAGAGGTTTGTTAGTGTCCATGTCAAACAGTGCCAATGATTTCAGAGTCACTTACTGGGCAGTCACCGCCCTGCTGGCTCAAAACTCCCTCCCATCGGGTTTGCTTCACCTCTTCGGCCTCTTTGAGCTCACGAATACAAGCATTCATGCTCTTGGGCATGTCCTCGTCCTTTGCACCTTTTGGCTTCGGAACGTACAGAAGCTGCAGAGTGAGTTTACCAACCCGGTAGGGTGGGCGTCGCACAACACCACCGCGCTTGCTCTTGACACTGCTCGCGCCTGTCGTATCAACTGCCCATTCGTTGAAACAAGGGATGTCGACTGTAAGAGGTCGTCCATATGCTTGCTCTTCATAGTTGTTCATGCAAACGTAAGCCCGGGCAAACGACCCATCGGGCCCAACCAAATCATGGAGCAGATCCCAGGCTGTAGCTTGATGGTTACGCTTTGCCGCGGCTTGGGCCTCTTGTTGTTGTTGAAGCGCAGCACGCTCAGCCTCTTCCTGTGCTTTGCGTTCCTGCTCCTTGCGTTTCTTTGGCGATGAAAGGAGATTGCGGAACGCCGAGTGCGACTTTTTGTGGTTAAAGGTCCGGACTGGTGCGGCAATCACTTGAGGAGGAGCAGCAGGAGGCTCAAGCTTTGTTTGCAGAGTGAGCTGGAATTCCAGATCGTCCAAAACAACAAGCTCAAACTCTTGACCAATCGGAGCAGATTGTCCAAGCTCCAACCACGAGGTTGTGACACAGTGTAGGCCGTTGTCAAGGGTAAGTTGGAACCAGGTACGTTCGGCTATTCATTCATGTTAGCAAAATACTTGGCTTTGATCATTCATGGGAGACTCACTTTTTGGCAGGGGAAGGTCAAGATCCTTGACACCAACAACCTTGACAAAGACACGTCCTCGTTCTTCGCCGTCTTCAAATTGGTCGTCGCCCTGCTCTGTAACCGAGTCTAGACCGCCAGAGACGGCGGATTCCTGACCTGGAAGAGGCGGCGCAGGACCAGTTGTAGTCGTGGTGGGCACACGGCGCCCAGATGTTGTTCGGATGCTCCTGCGACGCGCCTTACCATTCCAGGGTTCTGTTGTCCAAGCAGGCTTACGCTCGGCACTCGACTTACGAGGGCTCGATTTTGCTGACTTCTCCGTGGCCGACGACTTCTCTTCCATGGGTGGCATCTCGTCACTGAACTGGCGACTGCTGGCTACAACCACTTTGGTGTTCTGGCGCATCAAGTAACCCTTCTGTTCAGGAACCGACTTGTCAGCGGAATGATACATATACACATAGTCTTCACCTGGGGTGTTGGCTGATACATTTTGCCGTGCTGCGGCTGAAGTCGGGAACTTCGCAAAGGAGGGTAAAGGAAAAAGGTTGTTTACCTTTTGAGCCTCGATGATGTGATTGAATTCCTTGTCCAAGCCAAAACTGAGATCATTGGAGTCCTCGCCAAACTCAAGGTCAAGCATGCGATTCTCCTTGTTGGAAATGCTCAACTGAGAGTCATCGTCGACATGGCCGATTTCAAAAGTCAATGACTGGCGCTTGGGACTGCGTTCAGGAACAGGTGGTGGGTGTCCACCACTGACCCTTCGACGCGTGGCCGCCATGTCAATCTCGTCTGGGATCAATGATGGCCGAGTCTTCAGCCTACCTCCCGCACCACGAATGGTGGCTTCACGTTGAGGAACTTCGGGCGACATATCCTCCTCCTCTTCAGGGGGTGGGCTGGCAACCGGGTGTCGAATCACAGACTCTGGCGTACCTGGGCAATCCAAGTCGGTGGCTGCGTCATCATCAACCGTCTCGGGGGTAGCAGGTCGTCGTAGAAACTCGCGCATGGCATCCATCTTGGGAGCCGTGTCAAGTGGGCTTGGTGCAGTGGCAAAAGACGCCTTGAGTGGATCGAGTCTTAGATTCATCTTGTCACCTTCAAAAGACGAGTACCTTCTTTCTTGGCATTCTTGCTTCTCGGCAGCGGTTGGAGGTGCAATTGCAACAGTAGGTGTGGGTGGACCGGAGGAGTCAATGGTGCTCTGTGAAGTTGGCTGCTCCTCAGGCTGCTCAGAGTACTCACTCACATCCTCCTCATCATCATCCTGGGGCTCATGCTTTACGGGATGTCGCACCACGGAGCTCTCGCGCTCATAGTCGTCGATTGGGGAGATTTCGGTGTTGTCCGCTTCCACCGTGTCAGCGAATGAGTATGCATCAATGACGCTGTCAGCCTCGCTTTCTGCTAGAGGGTTCTCATCAAAGTTGGATGAGCATTCGCGCGATGGAATTGGGACGTCCGGGTCCAGATCGGCAAGGTCGCCATAGCTGCGCTCGGGGCTAGACTCTGCATCATAGTCGGAGTGGTCTGCATAGTCGTCCTCGAAGTTGCGGCTCTTGACCCTTCGGAGGATAGACTCTCGGGAGATCCGCGGCACGTTCAACGCAACCTCGGTCTCCGTCTCCATTGGCTCCTCGACTTCTGTAACGTGCACCTGCACACCCTGTTCAGCCTTGTGCTTATCATGGCTTTCCTGCGTTGGCGTGCTAACGTCGCGCTCATGGTCAAAGTTCATTAAGCGCAGTCTATCCTCCAGAGACATGGAAGTCTCGCGCATGTTCAGCAGGTCCGACTTTGAGATGCCCGCAGCCTGAGGAAGCAGGGGAAGAGATCGTCGTCGAGACTCGCTGGCGCGCTCTGCAGCAGCAGAAAGACCAATGCTAGAATCGCGTCGACGGCGGTCGTCATTTACCTGGAGCCCAGGAAGAGGTGGCAGAGGCCTTGACTCGGAATCAGAGCTGGATGATCCATGGCGGCCGGCATTCATTGCGCCATTGGGGCGTGCAGTTGGCATAGGGCTGTTGTCGCGTGTGTCGAAAACATCATCGCAAACATCGGTCAGCGATGTGTTGGCTGCCTCTGGGCTCATATGGCGCCAATCCTCTGGAAGCACGACGGGTGTCTTTTCTGTGTCTTCCAACGAGGCGTCAAAGCTATCGTCCACATCGAAGCTAAGCTCTTCTTCCTCAGACTCGGACTCGTAGCTGCCCTCTCGCGACCCTGATGCGGCCGAGGGATCGGGCGTGACCATTTCGTACTCTGTGATGGTTGGCGGAGCAGTATCGAAGGTCACACTCTTGGCGTGACGGCGCAAAGGGCGGAGGGTCTGGTGCTTCAAGTCGTCGTCCTCGGACATGAGGCTGGCGTCAGGATTGTACTTGGGTGAGTTGAAGCGTCCGTTGGTGACGAGCGACGGCTTGGTGGGAGAAGCGCGGCCCTCGAGTGGCGAAGCAGAGTAGTCCTTGGTGGGTGAGGCCAGGGCCGACTGCGACTGGAGTTTTGCTGGCGAAGTCTTGGATGGGCTCAGGGTGGGAATCTTGCTGAGACTCTCGCCTCGACGATGGCCCACGGGCGAGGCAGCCGAGTCGCGCACGCCGTTCAGGCCGTTGCCGCTGAAGGCGTTGCCTTGCACGACGGTGCTCAGTGGGCGACCAGCAGCCAGAGGACGGTCGAGGGGCTGCACTGCGGAAGGATCGTATTCGTGCTGTTGCTCGCGCGCAAACATACTACTGTTCTTGACGCGCGACTGCTTCTTCAGGTTCTCAATAGAGTTGCGCTTGGGCGACAGAACCGGGGGCGAGCTGTGCTCAAAGTCGTTTTCCGAGTCGAACCGGCTCTTGGGCGATATTGTTTGCTCTTTCCAGAAGAGACGCGGGCTGTTGTTGAACGGAGAAGAGCCGTTGAATGGCGAAGTCTCTCTGGGTAAGAACATCTTCTGGGCCACGTTAGACGCCATGCACGGCAAGGAATGCACCAACACACAGACACAAACATACCTTTGTTGTCTGGTTGAAGCTAGGCGAGTTCCTCCTGCGCTCAGTCGACGTGATTTCAGACAATGGACGGCTGCTGCCCTTGGTGGGCGAGGCAGTGGGCGTCTTGTTGATGCGCAGCGGCGACACCTGCAGGCACCCCAAGCGTGAGCATAACATACATGGACGAGGCGCGTCTCGAGACTTACCGCTTCATTGCGCGACATGGCGACGGCAGACTGCGTGATGCTGTATTGTTTCTGCTGATTCTGGTGTTGTTGTTGTTGTTGTTTTTGTTGTTTGCAGCAGCAGCAGCAGCAGCACGGGTGGTTGCGTGGGCAGCAGGGAATGCGTGAGAAGAATGGCGGCCAGCGTAACTAGCTACTAGGCTCATAAACGAAGGAGCAGCAGAATGGATAAGGTCAATATTAAAAGACAGGCGGAAGTGAAGGTCGACAGGGACGATGAGTGCAGGCTGGAGGTGAATATTGTCTTTATGAGGCAGGCCAAGGTGCTCTCTGGTGTGTTGATGGCCAGCATGCGGGCACAGCAGACGTGTTGCCGTAGTGACTGACCCGCCTGGCCCGTGTGCCCCAACGCTCTTGCGCGAACCAACTAATTAATCATAATCGTGGTTAACTAATTTCATATAATTTCATAGTCCCACCATCAACATGCTGCTGGTAGAGTCGGTAGAGTCGCTGTAATCAGAGCCTTGGTGTTGCAGAGTACCAGCTGGCCCATTCACCATGTTGCCACGGGTCCATGGCGCCTGCCTGTTCTGCGAGGCCCGGTCGCTGTTTGGGCCTGTTTCTCGCAGCCTGCAGACTCGCCTCTACACCCAGCTGCATCAAGATGCCCATAGCCGCCATCCAGGCTCCTCATCTTCACGGCCGCATCGAGGGCCATCGGCTTTGTCCTCCAGAGCCCGCCATGGCCGCCGCCCCTCCCGCATGGTTCTCTCTGACACGGTCGCTCCACCACCACCACCACCACCACCACTGCCTTGGGCAGAAGAAAGGCCTGTGCAGAGGAATAGAGAGCCGTTTGCCCATCTCAACAGAACCACTGTGCCGCCTATGCTGGCAAGAGAGCAAAGCCAGAGGACCCTGGGCAGTCGACGTCCTCCTGCCAGGAAGGACGACGGCGGCAGAAGAAGACCTCGACCAGATCCTTTCCATGCCTTGAAGATGCAGAACTCGCTGCACGAGGTGGCGTACAATTCGAGGAAGGCTATCAAGAACAAGATGCAGCAGTACGATGCCTTTGACAAATTCCCACTCCTGGAATCGGTCCAAGCCGCCGTCAAAGATGCCCTCCCAAATCTTGAATATCGCAACCCCACACCCGCACAAGCCGTGGCCATACCTGCCCTGCTGGGCGTACGAGGGAAGCAACAGATGCTGCCCACTGCTAGAACGTCTGGCCTTCAGGCCTATCTCCTCGCTGCCGAGACTGGGTCTGGCAAAACACTAGCCTACCTCCTCCCCACTCTAGATGCCATTAAAAAGGGGGAGTTGCAAGAAGAGGAAATCAAACACGAACAAGCCCAGAAATTGGCTGCAGAGGCTGCGGCCATGGCAAACCAAAGGAGAGGCGACGCCTTCGCGGTAGAAGAACCAGAGATCAACAGGGCCGTCGACCCAGCACGGCCACGAGCCATCATCCTCGTCCCTTCTGCCGAACTTGTAGCCCAAGTCGGCGCCGTTGCCAAGTCGCTCTCACATGTGGTCAAATTCCGGGCTGCACCCATATCAGCCAAACTGTCGGCTACCGTCATCCGCAATCGACTCTTCAATGAGAATGGCGTCGATGTCGTCATCAGCACCCCTCCGCTGCTGGCCAGCATCGCCCAAAGCAATCCTAACATTCTGGCACGGGTCACGCATCTCATCTGCGACGAGGCAGACTCTCTGTTTGACCGCTCTTTCAAACCCAGCACCACGGAGATTCTCGAGCGCGCCAGGCCGTCGCTCAAGCAGCTGGTTTTGTGCTCTGCCACCATTCCCAAATATCTGGACAAATACCTTGGCGACAAATTCCCCGAGATGCACCGCCTTGTCACGCCCAACCTACATGCAATTCCACGCAGAGTGCAGCTTGGTGTTGTAGACGTGAACAAAGACCCTTATCGTGGAAATAAGATGCTGGCCTGCGCAGACACCATCTGGCAGATTGGCAAATCAAAAAGCGAATACGACGCTGCCGAGGGCAAGGAGACCGTATCCACCAAGCGCATCTTGGTTTTTGTCAACGAGCGAGAAGACACGGAACACGTAGCACAGTACCTGAAAAAAAAGGGCATTGACGCACTTGCTTTTCATCGCGACACGGATCCAAGTCGCCAAGCCCAGGCCTTGGCCTCTTTCACGGGCAATGACACCTCGACTGCCATGCCAACGGATCCCAAGGCTGAAGCGACAAAACCTAATGCCAATGAACGCACCTTGGCCAACACCAAAGTCATTGTAACTACCGACTTGGGCTCGAGAGGCATCGACACGGTTTCTGTTCGACATGTCATTCTCTACGACGTCCCACATACCACTATTGATTTTATCCATCGCCTAGGCCGAACAGGTCGTATGGGCAGAAGAGGTCGCGGCATCGTACTCCTCGGCCCCGGCGATCGCGCTGATGTAGTCAGAGAGGTCCGAGACGCCATGTTTAGAGGCGAAGCCCTTATTTGAAAACAAGTGTATAAAGTGTATATTTTACAGCCAAGAGGTTCGTGTACAATACCAATTGTAAATGTAGACGAAGATTTACGAAAATGTCTTGCACGAAGAAATGAATGCTAGTACGGAGTGTTTGGAGCAATGTTTCCATCTCACACATTTGTGTTCTATTAGTTAATATAGTTAACTATGTAGTTATGATGAAATTTACTTTTGAAACCTCTTTACCCCACTCCTTTACCCCGCAATCTTGTCCAAAACAAAACAACAAAACAAACAGTCTTCTTTGTTCTAGTTAGTCCTCTTGTAATTGTTGTTGCCTAGGTAGCTGTATGTACTTGTTACTCATCGTCCCAGTAGGCCCGTATCTTGTTTTTAATCGTCTACTCTAATTACCTAATGTATGCATCGAACTGACGATATTGATTGTGTGTGTGTGTGTGTGTGTGGGGCGGAATTGCTAAGCGAAGTGCAGGCTCGGTAGATAGCCCATAGACGGTTAGCGTGTGTTG
>SSBG01000003.1:424030-442166 GCA_028220655.1 Shiraia bambusicola | reverse complement strand
AAAAAAAAAAAAAAAAAAAAAAAAAAAAAAAAAACTCCCCTTCTCATCCCCCACATCAAACATCCCCAACCGCCCACTCAGGCCAAACCTCCTCTTCCCTAGGCCTACTCGCCAAATCCCTATCCCTGATATGTTCTTCCAACGGCAAATCAGCATGCTGACTCCTCTCCCCCATATCCACCCCTCTCTTCTGAATCGTCCTCGCAAACCCCAACGTCTCCCTCTTCCACCGCGTCCTCCCGACCCTACCCTCAATCAGATCCGCCAAAATCATCGCATCGAAACAAGCCTGGCTCGTACTCGCCACAGTATGCGGACGAAAGCCAGCCAGCGCATCACCAATCAAAATGACGCGACCATCCAGGAATTCGTTTGTCGGCGAAATGACATCTGTAACCGCTTGAACAAAAGGCTTCGTAGTAGCACAAACGATTTCCGCAAAAGGCCGAGGCAATTTTTCCCGAGCAATGATGCGCTGCTTTTCCCATGCTTTGGGGTCGGTTTTGCCAGGGGGCATGGTGATGCGGTGGTACTGGCCGTCCATGTCGGTCATGAGGTCGCGGAAAGACGGGGAGGGGGAAGAGAGGGAGTCTGAAGGGAGGTTTGTGTAGTAGACGAAGTTGATGAGGCGGTTTCCAGGCTGCAGGGTGCCGTTTTTTCCGGGGATGAGGTATGCTAGGATTTGAATGCCCTTGGTGTGGAAAAAGGTGAAGCGTTCTTTGAAGGCTTGGAGGGTTTGCGGACTTACTTTGTTCTCAGGCACGGTGCCGCGGAGAGCGACGTAGCCTGCGTATTTGCGCTGGACGTTTGGGGCGAGGAGGGAGCGGATTGTTGAACTTGGTCCGTCGGCTCCTATGACTAGGTCTGCTTCCATGCTGCCTTTTTCTCCGTTGTTGGTTTCGTAGTGGATGATGAGGAGTTTGCTTCCTTTCTTCTCGTCTAGTCCTGTGACTTTGTGGCCGTGGAGATGCTTTACTCGCCTTTCATGCTTGTCTTCTTCTGGAACTTTGCAATATTCACTCTCCACGCCATCGACGTTGGCTCGAAGCATGTGGTATACAAGATCCCAACTGGTCATGTTTTGCCGCACATCCACCTTATGCACAACTTCTCCGTCTTTGTCTAAATATTGTCTCCTGACTGAGCCGGCGGCGAGATCGCGGCCACATTTATCGTAGCGCTTGAAGAATGCGAGAGTGTCACCTCCAGAAACAATTCCAGCTCCTTGGTTATGCAATAATGCTGTGGGATTGCGTTCCAGTAGTGTTATTGTATGCGCATGCGGAGAAGGTAAACGTTTGATAGCCAGTGCTGTTGCTAATCCACCTAGAGAAGCACCAACCTAGCTGGCCATTAGCTATTTACTGCTGAAATTCACGGTAGAATTCACAATGACTATATGAAGGTTCTCCTTCGTTGCGTGCGGAAAGCCATCTGATTGTGTCTTTGTATCTTGAGAAGACATTGTAGGTAAATATTTATCATTCGATCGAATTCTGAAGTTTTGCGCAGTTACGATGTTTCAAATAGATGAGTATATCTGTTGTAATTCTTGTTCTTTGGCCATTTCATCTCACTGATGATCGTGGAGTCGTCAAACTATGACGACATAGTTACCCTAGTAAAAGCCGACGAGGTGGATATTAGCGGAGCGATGCGTGCAATTAAGGACCTGTTTTCTCAATTGAGCTGCGCATGTTATGAAAGCACCGGGGGCTTCGTCAAATACATTTATGCGAGTGTTTGTATTCTAGTAGGCCTGCAACGCATTGCTCTGGCACAGTTTCAACGTGAATAGCATACTGCAGAAATGTCGATACAAGACCGAGGACTAGTCGCCATAAGATTTTATATACTCTTCGGAAGTTTTGAACTTTCTGGATATGGTAGATTACAGGTGTAAATCGTACTATTGGCTACGTATGTGCACTCAACCATATCCCGACCTACTTGAGCATACAGTAGTACCAGAAAATACAGCCAATGGAGCATACGATGCTGCTTTCACTGGAGCTAATCATGTCATATTACTAGCTGGCGCTTGGCCTCTTCCAGTACCTAAGTCGAGACCGATGGGCATGCTCAGATGTACTTCGTATATTAACTTTCGTATCAGCATCTTCATCCAGATAACCAAATGTCTATTAATACCCGTTCATCAAATCTACTAAAAATGTGCTTGGAGCGGCGGAAAAGTTAGAATCCGTCAGACGAATCGTCCTCACGCAAGCCGGCGCTGGGCTCGTTAACTAATTCTGAAAGGCGATACATACGGCAATAATAGCGTGGAAAAATTGTTAAATGGTGATCTTGCTCTTTCAAATCAATGAAGT
Source organism: Shiraia bambusicola (assembly GCA_028220655.1). NCBI lineage: Eukaryota > Fungi > Ascomycota > Dothideomycetes > Pleosporales > Shiraiaceae > Shiraia > Shiraia bambusicola. The sequence goes on along the minus strand of SSBG01000003.1, from coordinate 439,833 downwards.
TCAGACAGCTAACTTCAAAAGAACATGTGCAAGCCAATCAAGCCCGCAGCACTCGCGTATAACTAGACCACCACTTCAATCCGCGCACCAAGCCTACTGCGCTGCAAATATGTCAACGAATTGCGCAAGAGCGGCGATACTTCACTTTCAATAGCGCAAATTATTCCCAGCATAGCGATTGGGCCCTCAGAATTCGTGACCACGCGTTCTGGAGCACTTGAACACATGGATCGTCAGACCAAAGCACTCTTATTTGACGATATGAAGTCTCGATACGCTTTTGGTTTCGTCCGCGTCCAGGATTGCGCAAGGATTCATATTGAAGCGGTCAACGAATCTCGTGTTGAGGCGCAGGATTTGCCGCCATGGCTCATCGCTGTAGCAAGTTTGACAAAGGGAACAAGCGGGGAAGAAATGCAGAAGACGGAACGACGAAAACACCACTTAACATGCCCTATTACGTGGAATCCTTATGGACAGAGTTGAAATTATTGGTGGACCATAAGTTTTGAGGATTCGAGGAATATGTTATGGAAGTTGCAAAAAGATTAGTTAGTTAGTAGTTATCCATCATTAACTAGTTAACTATTATTACCGGAATAGTAACTAACTAGTTAGTTAGTTAGTTATGCTAAATTTAGACACTCTATTAATTTACAACTTGCTTGCGCTATCTCCGGTATGCTTCCCTCTCCATCCGGTCAATGTCGCGCCACCATCAATCTCAATCGCATTGCCAGTCATGTGAGCGCTGCCTGCACTTGCCAGGAAGAGACACAATCCACCAAAATCACTGGGCTTGCCGATCCTGCCAGTGGGTTGTCCAGACTCGAGAGCGTCCTTGTACTTGCCCAGGCCAAAGTTTGTCATTCTTGACGGGAAGACACCTGGGCAGATGACGTTGACCATGATATTCTTGGGAGCGAGTTTTGAAGCAGTCATCTTTGTGAGGTGGATACAAGCCGCTTTTGCAGGGCCATCTAAAAGTCATAATTAGCCTTTGCTGCTCGGGCTAACGAATCAGAATGCTCACAAGAAAAGGTTCCATGTCCAGGCTTGCTCAAACCTCCACTCTCACCAGTTGTGACATCGATTGTCTGGATACCAGCCATACTGGCAATATTGATAACACGTCCCGGCGTAAACGCATTCGCGCCCTTTAGCAGTAGAGGCTCGAGCCCAACCGTCATATAAAAAATATTCTTTACATTGAGGTCGTACAGCTTATCCCACGCATGCTCCGGGTAATTGTAGTAATCATCACCCCAACTCGCACCCGTATTGTTCACCAAGACGGTTAATCGATCAGTTCGCTTCTTCATTTCGTCACACAATGCGACACAGCCCGCTTTGTTCTTCAGGTCGGCTATGATGTATTCGCACGTTCCTGGGCCAAGAGCGTTGAGTCGGCCCGTGGTCGTTTTCAGCTCTTTCTCCTTGCGCGAGGCAATGAATACTCGAGAGCCATTCTGTACGAATGCTTGCGCGGCCATTTCGCCGAGACCTGTTGCTCCGCCCGTTACAAGGACAACATGGTTGGAGAAGTCGAAGAGTGTACTGACGCGGAGGTCGTCTTTTGACGCAGCGTGCGTCATGATGTATAACTACAGCCGCAAAGGAGAAGGCTTGTCGCAATTCAGATGAGAGGGGAAGATGTTTAGGTTGGGAAACAAAAAGGTATTGTCAATGAATTGACCGTGAATGAAGTTTTGTCCATGATTCTTAACATGACTCTTGTTGCCGACACAATTGTTGGACAGCTGGTATTAAGAAACCTCGGCACAAGTAGTTACCTAGTGGGGTTTGCGGGGTTAGGGGGTAATAGCAGTTCGCATTGCCCGTTACAGCAGAGAACCTGGTTAATCAGTTAGTTAATTAATAATGTTATGCATGCGAAACATTGTCGGTAAGATCAAGTGAATTGGATTGCTGGTACTGCAAGTACAAAATCGCATAATGAAATTATTTTCTGAAGAACATCTGCTCATGACAGATGCACTGAATACACGCCTTTGGCGCCTTCTTGTAAGCATAACAAAACAGCATGTGAATCCACGCAACTCATCCATCTTATATTCCATCATCTCTTGGCCCAATCTCCATTTCAGAGAAAAAAATCGAATGCCATACTAAAGATAATGACCTCAACTAAAGCACGTACACGCTTTGCCGATATCTTCCCATGGATCAAGACACCATTCATTATCGGCGCGCCAATGCGTGTCATGTCTGGCCCGCACCTAGCCCTCGCAGTCTCCAGAGCTGGGGGACTGGGCTTCATCGGTCCTGGTGAGAAGCCAGACGACACCGCAACTGATCTAGCAGAAGTGCAAGAATTGCTTAAAGACACATCAACCAACTTTCCCGCGCCCATCTCAGCATATAAAAGGCTTCCAGTAGGCGTTGGGTTTCAACTTTGGAATGGGGACCTGCGTTCAGCTATACAAGCCGTCAAGGAATACAAGCCTTGCGCTGTATGGCTATTTGCTCCGCGTGACGGTCAGAAGGAATTGGACGAATGGACAACCCAGCTCCGTGCGGCTTCTCCTGGTATACATGTCTGGATCCAAATAGGAACACTTGAGGAGAGTATTCAGGCTTTTAAAAGTCCTCAGAAGCCAGATGTGCTAGTTATTCAGGGTGCCGAAGCAGGTGGTCATGGAAGAGCAACCGACGGCATGGGCTTAATAACACTCTTCCCTGAGATTGCAGACGGGCTACGCGGCTCTGGTATCTCTCTAATCGCGGCTGGAGGCATTGCAGATGCTCGAGGAGTAACTGCTGCTCTTTCTCTAGGTGCAGACGGTGTAGCTATGGGAACTCGCTTCCTGGCGTCTCCTGAAGCACGTATCAGAAAGGGTTACCAACAAGAGGTTGTGCGAGCTTCCAACGGAGCAAAATTTACCACTCGAACTATGTTGTACAATCACCTTCGTGGTACGATGGGCTGGCCTGAGCAATATAGCCCTCGTGGCATCATCAATAAGAGTTGGGAAGAACACCAAGCTGGAGTGCCGTTTGAGGAATTGAAGTTGCGACACGATGAGGCTGCGAAGACTGGAGATAGTGGCTGGGGCCCAGAAGGAAGACTGGCGACTTATGCTAGTGCAGCAGTGGGACTTGTGCATAGTGTTGAAGATGCATCTGTTATCGTGGAAAGATTGCAGTTTGAGGTGAAGGCGACTCTGAAAACCCTGAGTGAAGATATATTATGAGCTAGAAGCCAGTTTTAGCATTATGGCATCGAATGTTCCTTTTTTCTTTTATCTCCAATGCCTTTCCAACATATAGCATCTACAGAGAAACCATCATAACCACAATGATCCCTCAAATCTGGGTTGAATTCAATTTCCAATCTCCAGATCTTTATGAGTGCTATACAAAGTCTGGCATCTTCCTCTTCTTCCCACCGCCACGCAAAAGCTCCTGAAGTGCCCCACGATATCGGCCCAAAGTCAAAATTGCAGACCCGATAGACTTCGAGTTTGCATCAGTTCTCAACCTACCCATAATCTGCCCCGAAACAGATAATATGTCATTAAAAGTCTGCAGATCTGCCATCTGCAGAGCATTTAATCGGCTCTGCCCACTGAACAGATTTCGTTCTGCTCCAATGACTCGCGCCATGGCTTTGACTATTGAAAGAGCATACACATGATGCTTTGTAAACCACACAGAGTGGCCTGCATGTGCCTTGTCGGTGTTATACAGACGATTGAGTGCCTCTGCGCGCCGACGAGCTCTTCGAAGCGGCAATGCCGATGTTGGTGGAGGCTCTGTACAAGTGTCCCAGTCGATTGAGGGTAGTTGCAGTTTTCCTTTGGAATGGTATTCCCAAATCCTCTTCTCGTCTGCTGGCATCTCGGCAACAGCCTGTTTCGTGGCATCACTTCTAGTAGCTGCTCTCGCGGCATATTGTGTTGCTAGTGCTACGCTTTGTCCACTGCTAACAGCTTTTACAAGAGCTGTCAATTTGAGGTTCAAGATCTCGACAGAGTCATCCAGATTCGGAATTGGCAAGGCTGTCTTCATGGTTGGAAGGCTCAATGTTGTCTATCATCTTCAGGATCTGGAGTTTCTATGGCGTGACTGGTCGTTTCTTATTTGATTTTGTTTAGTCTTATCTGAGGAGGAGTTTTGCTTTGAGGAGATATTGAGAAACGTATATTCAATCAATTCATTTGCATTAGTTATACATTACGAAAAGACTTAATCGCCAAGTCCTAGCTATCAATAATACTTTAGACCCTCTACTATATAATAACTTGTGATAGTAGCAATCTAGTCATTGATTTCCACTCAATCCTAAGCTCAGTTTCTTACCGCAAAAGCCTTTTCAAGCCCGTGATTACCACATTTGATGGTACATGCCGGCATTTTCCAACGTGATTTCCAAAAAGACCAGGAAAGCAGATGGAGTTACTGCTCGAAGCTGACACGAGAGCAAAACCCCACACTACATGCGATAAAGAAAAGCTACAAGGACAGCCAGATTCACGACAGCTCCTTTTTAGCATATCTTCCTTCATCGCCCACGGTGATTTCATTAGGGGGCGTCTCTGGCCTTTTCCTCTTTTTGACTTCAGGACCTAATTGGTGGCGAATGAGATCATCTTGCCGCCTGGCCTGATCTTCTGCCTTATCAAGATATCGACAGAGCTTCTGGGCAGACACGATAATCTCACACTTATCACATTCTGTGTTATCTTTTATAAGTCCCTGGCAGGCAAAGTCAGATAGACGCAGGTGCAGACCAGGGTGGTCCGTTGGGTTCCCATGCTCGTCACGGAATGCCTGTGAAGCATGTCAATAGGGGAAGAAAATGTACAGCGCGTGAGAAGCAAGTACCTCATCTGCGATCTCTTGAACTACCCGAAGTTCATCTCCGTCGGCAGTATGAAAAATCCGAGCTCGCCAAACTGACAATGTTGCCTTCTTGGTCTCTTTTCGATACTCGACATCTAGTCCGACAACCGCCCGCACGTTCGCATTTGAATCCAGGAGATAGTCTTCTGCCCACCGCCATATTCTCTTTCGCTTTGGCGGATATACAACCTCCATAATAACCCCAGGGTATCGTGCTTCATGATGCCAGAAAGAGGCATCTGGTTCGTACTTTGACATTGCTGTGGACGATATGTCTTCTACGGGAAGGAATATCTCGCTGGATCGGGCACACCACACCTTTTCCGCAAAACGAGCAGCCTGGCCAGATCCGCTGCGTATGGCCTTGAGTTGACTTCGAATTGTGTCTTCAACTCGGCCAAGAAAGTTTCTATGTACGTTGGTTGGCATGCGCACGGCAAGTAAATGCTTATGTGGGTTGTGATCATATCTACACAGCTGAGGTTAGTAGTTGCCTTGGTCGCTGCTTAGCATGCATACCGTATTTTGTCGTCTGCGAATCCCATTAGCGACTTTTCCTCGAGAATTCGTATTATTTCATCGTACTCTCCTTCTACTAATGGGAATTCTATCCACGGCTCGTCCTCGGTATGTTTTCCGGCCTCAATGTCTTCGAAAAGCGCGACAGCTCTTTGTGCTTGGACAAAAGGTTTCCTTACTGTCGGTGGAAGCATTAAAGGGTTATTTGCAAGACTAGAAGGCGGGGTTGCTTGCTCTGTTGAATGGCCCGGTGATATAGACATAGCTGATATCTGTTGCACGGACGGTCTGTGGTAATTATGAGGTAGTTGGTAGTTGGCAGTAATTATTATTAGTTTACAAACTAATACCTAATTGGTTAGTTAATTGTGCCTAAGGCTAACTAGCATCGAAAGCCACCTACTAACTAATAATAGTACTACACAACCTCCAGTCTGGCGATCGTGCATAACATCACTGTTTACCCGCGGCATTCAACATAACTACCTAGGTACCGTAAAATATAAAATTCAAGGAACCCAAAGACATACTTGAACACAACAATCAGTCACACCTACCCGAATGCATAAAAATGAATCCTATCATCATAAATATAAACACTACACAACCTCTACTACCCCTATACCCAGACCCCATACTCACACCTCACACGTCGCCGCAAACAAAACACAATCAACATAAATATTATTATAATTATCCACCATCTACAAAAATCCCAACCACGTCCATCCATCCAACAAAACAAGCCAACAACCACCCCCTACTTCAACTCCCCCGCAAGCCTAACAACCTCATCCAACAACCCCTTACTCTCCCCCGCCGCATTCTTGACAACCTTATCCCTCAAATGATCCACCTGCGCCCCCGGCTCCCCAGGCACCTTGCCCTGAGCCGACAGAATTCTCGAAACCTGCATCTGCAAAAAGAACTTGGGCACCTTGATCGCCAGACTGCCGCCTACGCTACGGAGGCCCGCCTCGGTAGCAAGATAGACATTAAGACGGTCCTGGAACGCTGCAAGGTTGGTCGAGGCAAGGGGCGAGGCGGTTGCGAATTCCCGGAGGGCAAAGGCCAGGGGCGAGGCGCGGGATTGGGAAAAGTCAATCGAGGAATAGGTGGTGTGGCCTGAGGTTACGTCGGGGAGGTTGGCGATTGTTTTTGCGGTTTTGGAACAGGTGATTTTGGGGGTGAGGGTGGTTACTATGTTGGCTACTTCGGCGGGGAGCGCCGTGTTGCCGGGGGTGAAGCAGGGTTTTGCTTGGCGGGGGGAGAGGTGTGGGTGGGCGAGGGTGGTGGTGAGCAGGAAGAGAGCGGAGAGGAGGTGGGCGTGCATTTTGGAAGGGCCTTTTTTTCTTCTTCTTTTTGGCAAGGTTTGTGATGGGATGGTGGTATTATTGTTTTTTCAAAGAATGGAAAGTTCAAGGCCCTTGCCAGAGGGTGGTTGAATCGAATGGAAGCGATGGAATAAAGGAAAATGCTACGAGATGAGGCGTCAAGGCGGAAACGCGTCTACATATGGACATATAAGGAGACCCACGATACCTACTTGCATGGCGGCGTGAGAGACTAGGCAAAATATCGCCGAAGGACTGATTCCTCCAGTGCGTGAGAAACTAAGCAATATCACCGAAGGATCAATCCCTCAAGTGCAACTGCGCCCGGATTTCCCATCATTCAGGCATCTTTCGCAAGGGTAATCGTGTCATCAAGGCCACCATGACAGTTTCAACAGGGTAAGCGATCCACGTGCTATGGCGTTTCGTCTCATGTAGGGTTTGATCAACGAGTCCGTGTAATAATTAGTTTGTGAAAAAAAAGTCACCCACCAATTCAGACGCACAATTTTCCCGTGCTGTCTATTTACCTGCCAGGAGAAGAGGCTGCCGAGGTTGGTTTCAGTTTATTTGCAGAGGGAGATGAGGTGAAGGAGGCGGCAGTTCTCCACGTGTAAGTAAGGGTTCCCCAGTTTACCTAAGTCTTCGCTTCAAATACTTTCATGTTGTGTGATCAAGTCTTCATCACCTGGCTTATACAGTCGAGTCACATTGCTACTATAGCATACCTACGTAGGACAAGACACTCAGCAATGCACAGGCTCATGCAATAAATGATTTCATTTTCAGTCTTCTCTGCTTTTCACCAACTATCCATCAGCACTCTCAACCCTACTTGACGAGCAGGCAGTCAGACTCTAAGCAAACACAAAAAGAAAACGGGCCAAAGTCTTCCATCTCCCTTGGTATCACTTCTCCCATGCCATCCTGCCAACCAAAGAAAAAAGAGATCCAAGTTTTGCCATTGATGGAAAATAATGAAGACAAAAAAAGACGCCTTGTGTCAGCTGAGTGATGTGTGTTTCCCCATGATCTAAAACGGCAATGCATCCCTCGTGCGCCCAGACTACCAGGAGGGCCGAGAATATAAAGGGAAAAAAAAAAAAGAAGACAAAGAAGGAAACGTGCTTGCTCATATTTGTGTAGGCCATGCCAAGCGTCATGCTGTATTGCCAAAAGCAATTACGTATGCTGAAGAGAGGATGACAGTGACGATGATGAAATGTCATTGCTTTTGAGAGCAAAGGCGTGCGAGATCGCTAATGCTTCGCTGAAAGAAAGACGCAATCAAAGAAACGCCCTACTGGAGGGGGGAGAAATGGAGAATGCTGTGGGTGGATCGATGGTCAGACTAGGGCTCACATTTGAACCATTTGAGTGGTTGTTGACGAAGTCAAGACCAACCTGTCGAGAGCAGTGCTCTTCTTTATTGCTTCTTCACCCAACGTTCGCTCTTTCTCCAAAGATTCTTCGGCAATATCGCTCATCTCAGCAGAATCGTCCGAGTCCGGGTCCGAGTCTTGTTCTTGTTCTTGTTCTTTGACAGACTCTCGATAACTTGCAGGCGTGATTGTCGCGGTAGATACGTGGCGCTGCTTGACAGCATCTACGGATGATGATTTGCGAGGTGTATGTTCTTCTTGAGCATCCATGCCTGGGCTGAAGGGAGTAGCTGTACTGCTACTGACAACGCTGTTGCCGTCTTTGTCATCCGCCAAGGCCGCCTCTGCGGCTTCCTGGAGCTGCTTCTTCGTCTTGAGTCTCTCTTCAGCCGTTGTATTATGCCAATCAGAGCCAAACTGAATCACAGAAGCCTTCTTGCCGTGGAAGGTGAAGCTACCCTTCTCACGGGTCAAACCTTCGCCTTCCTGTGCGTCCTCGCTGACAATGGTAGATGCCGAGTCTCTGCCCTTGTGGCTACGGCGATGAGACGATTCTCGCAAGGTACGATGAAGGCTGCGTCGGTGCTTTGAGCGCGAAGCCGGAGACCCTGTAGCCGACCCCAGACCATGATCATTATCAGACTCAACACCTGGATCGGGGCGCAAGCCATCCAAAGAGGGTATTTCGGGTGTCTTCGGTTCAACGGTGCTCGGCTCAAACACTGGGGGCGTAGTATACCGAATATCGTCGTCTGAATCTGAATCAGAGTATGCAGTACCTGTCCCGTCATCTGTGAGCACAATAGATGGTCTGTGTTCTGTAGGCATTAATCGGGGAGAATGCGCGGCAGCAGAAGAACTCGCAAGCGAGCTTCGGCGCTCCGATGTGTGAGGACTGAAAGAGAGAGGGGGCAGTTGGAATCCAGCATCGTGCGGGCTCGACTTTGAAGATTCTGGAGGCGTTTTAAAAGTGTCTTCTCCCCCCCCACCATCACTATCTCTCGAAGAGTAGGTTCCTGGTCGCGCCGATGATCCAGGAGATAGTGGTGGCTTGTGGCCACTGGTGAGTGAGCTGGACTTGGACGTTAGACGCGCTAGTCCCGCAATCTTTGGCCCTCTTTGAGAGTGAGGACTGAGCTGGGCTTGTGGGAATTCTGCTGGCTTGTCCAGACGTGCCTGTCTATTGGCAGCGCCTTGTTTTTCATCTTCCAGTTCATGGGCAAGGATATCGCGATGACATTTCATCCGCCATATCTCAATACGAGACCATTTCAGTTTTGCAGACAATCTCCCTGCCGCGTGAATGACTTGATCCCTGGTTTTTGGTTGAATGGGCGCAAGAATCTGGAGATGTCTTGCGTCTCTCAAACACGCTTCGAGCTCTCTTATAGCACGAGCGAGTTTCTCTTCAGACTCGGATATCCGCACTTGCATCAGTTCACGTCGCGCGTTGGTGGCCTGTTGTGCATACTGACTGTCTAGCATCTCAATCTGGTTCGTTGTGCCGCCCGTCACAATCGGTATAGACCTGCTAGAATGTGACGAGTTCATTCGTGACAAGTCCTGTTGTCTTTGCTCTTCATAGTGCCCAGCTGCAAGGCCTCGTGACCGAACTCCCATCGTCTCAAATGCAGCAGTGTAGTTTAATACGCCAAGCCACTCGTTCAAGTCTTTCTCGCTGTCAGCTAGAAATGTTTCTTCTCCGGCTTTCGAGCAAATGACAAACGAGTTTTTGTGTTTCTTATACGTAAGATCGACAAGAGCAACGGCACCATCCATGGGAATAATGTGATCTTGTTTGAACTCCTCGAGCGGAGGCTGGAAGCGCAGAGGGCCGCCTTCAGCTTTCCTTTGGTATTGGTCATGTTGATGCATCAGGGATTTTGTCCAGGTAGCATTCTTGAAGAATGAGAGCCCCGATCGTGTAAGGACAGCACCCCATTCTTGCCATGGGGAACGTGCCTTCTTCCGCTTTGTGCCCTTTCTCCACAATATTCCTACTTTTGTCACGGGCATTTCGACAATACCAACAGACGTGCCTAGAGGGTTTTCTTGGGCAGCCTGTGACATGAATGCCTCTGGCCGAGACCGGGAAGAGACGATCTGGATGATGCCATATCTCGAAAACGACTTGTAAACGTTCTTGGTGTCAAGAGTAGCCGCAGTCCCCAGGTAGTTGTATGGGTCATCCAGGTTCATGACATCTTTAACAGTGGGGCGTAGAGCGTCAAGTTTGCCCTCAAAAATCAGTGTGTACGGATCGATGGGCTCTTTGGCAGCCTTTCTCGCAGTGTCGTTCATTGGCCCTTTCATGGCGATTCTGCGGCTCTTTTTCGACGAGATGTTCTTGAGGTCGACTTCGTCCTCAATGTGGATGAATGGCGTATAGACAACGTTGTCGTAGAAACAAGCAAGGGCATCATCGGAAACGCCTTCACAAGAAGAGTTCTTGATATAATCTGGCCTTTGCATCTTCCTTTTGTTGTTCTTGTTGAAGAAGTCGGTGTGAAGAATGATGATGGAGAAGGATATGAAATACGCCTTGTCTAGTGATTTGTCAGTATGGAACGGCGATAGCGAGAGAAGAAAGAAAGAAAGAAAAAAAAGAAAAGAAGAAGAAAAAAAAAATTCACTTACCAGCATTGAGGAAGATGCCTGGGTTACACTCGTGGTACCGATCAGCAAACCCTTGAAGTACTCGATCAATCTGCTGCGTCTCCTTTGGGAGCTCTACCTGCATAAGCAGTTTGCGCACAGCCATATCTATAGGATCGCCAAAGAAGGCAAACTTGCGCATATAGCTGCGCAGGACAGAAAGAAGGAACGGGTCGGCTGTTTTGGTGAGATAACTGGCAATTACGCTTTTCTCAATGTTGTTGGCCTCAATTCTCTCTAGATAATGGCCTGGCGTCTCGCCCTCCTCGCGCTCCGGCAGCGCCAGTGTTTCCCTGCTGACGTTGAAGGAATTCTGGTGCGAGGATAAGCCCGATGCTCCTATCAGACCGTAAGCTGGAGAGCCGTGGCGGGGAGAGTTGGGCTCATTCTGACGAAATCGAGCACTCAGACCAAACAGATTGCTAAAGCTGCTCCTTCCCACAGTGGACGTCGAGTTCCTGCCACTGGCGCCATTGGGAGGTGTAGGAGAGCCAGCATCGTCGGACTGGCCACCCAAGGACCCCATGGTCGCAGAACGACCTCGTAGTCCCAGGCGCATGGAAGAAGCGCCGTTGGGTGATGAGCGTGCAGAATGATTGGAGCGGTAGGAATCGTTTCGAAAGAGAGAACCTGTGCCAGATGAGGCCAGATGCAGATTGTTGGCAGCTAGGGCGACTTGCGAGGCAGAGGGCATAGGTGGGGTCTGCGTTCCCGTGTGGCCATGGTTTGTGCGACGGGCAGTCAGTGGAGGGCTTCCTGAGAGAGAATGCGTGGGTGAAGCTGAGCTGGCTCCGCCCGTCGAGGCACGAGGGGTTGCAGGCGCCGTATCGGGGAATTGCGGAGGCTCGATTTTCATGGGCAGGGGGAATAAGGATGCACGCTGCTTGCTCCGGCGGCCAAACGTGAACCTGCCAGAGCCCACTCGCGGTGGGTGTTGAGGCCGTGGGGTATTCTCAAAGGAGATGTGGCCGCCAGAGCTCCCATCTGAGCGCGAAGACTCGGATGCTCTGGCCACAGGCAGGGCCAGGGCGCCTTCCACCGAGTCTCGAGCATCGGCAAGCGAGTATGGCCGTTCGCTGGTCGAGGGGCGATTGCTGTCTCTGTGCTTGTCGTCAACCTTGAGATTGCTGTGGCTCCTCTTGAACACCAACGTCGCCCGTTTTCTGTCCATGGACTTGCGCAGCGTCATGGGCCGGTCGGCGGTGGAGGGGTCAAAAGAGCGGCGGCGGAAGCTGAACTGCTGCATTCTCCCCCTCTTCTTGGGTGCTGACTGATCGTGGTCGTGGTCGTGGTCGTGGTCGAGCCCCGAATCCATGACGGTTGGCGCGGTTGTGATGATGGCAGGAGCTGGGCAAGAGGCAGACGCCAGCTGGTTGGTGTTGGTGTTGGTGGCTGTGGTGGTGGTGGTGGTGGTGGTGGTGTTGTCAGGGTCTATAGACGACAACGACGACATGGGCATGGGCTCTGGATTGGCGGGCACCGAGGGCACTGGCGGCGGCGGCGGCAGCGGATCGTCATGTTGGGCAGCGTGCTCCTTTGCCTTGGTGGACAGCTGCGAGTCTGAGGCATGGCGGAAGCGCATCAAGCTGAAGCGACGCGTGTTGGGCGTGTGTTGCTGCGCAGGGAGGTCGTGGTCTTGGCTCAGTGAAGGTCGCGCAACGTCGCTCGAGGTGGGCCGGCCACCGTCTTCAGAGGCAGCATCGCCGGCAGGGTCTATGTCTTCCGCAGACTGGTTGAAGCGCGAGTCCCTGTCGACGCGCTTGAAGAGGCCGGCAGGATCGAGGGTGCTGCGACGCTTGAGGTCTCGTTCGCTTCGGTTTGATCGGATGGCCCTCAGAGGCATTGCTGGGCGCGTGGCTGGCAGCTCATGTACGCGGACCGCACATGGCACGGCGGGCAGCTGGAGATGGGGAGAGTATGGATGGGAATGGGAACGAGGGGCGCGAGCGCGAGCGTCTTGTCACTGTTGTGGTTGTTGTGGACTTGGACTTGGTCTTGTCCACGATTGCGTGGCTTGCCCAGCACCGGCTGAAGCCGTATGTCTGTGTGAGGCTGAGGTAAGGTAATGGGGGAGAGATGGATGTCACGAGGTGGCTCACTCACTCACACTCACACAGATATACATACACTCACAGACAAGCAGCCAGGCCAATGCCAGACAGACGTGCCTATGAGTTTGCAAGGGAGAGAACGAGACTGCTCTCCTGGCTATGTTCTTCTTGTTTTTCTTTTCCTGATAGGGGTGTAGGGTTGCGTCACTGTGTCAGCTAGGTAAGATAGTTTGCCAGCCAGCCAGCAAAGTCCCATAGCTGCCACGGCACTGACTGACTGGTGCTCGACACTTGTTGGTGCTTAGCTTTGGCCTCCTCGTCTAGAAGCTGGCCGTCACTGATTATTAACTAATAGGTGATGCCATCATTCGTGTGCCTGATGGAGTACAAGGGTATTCTTGCCTTCATACAACTACCTACATATATACCTAGGTACCTATCAGTCATGTAACTGTACCTAATATGTACTTGAGCACACTCTTCTCCCGAGGTTTTTGATAGTAATTACATAGTACTCCGTACATGATTAGTTGCCTCAGTTGCAGTAATTACTTGGCTAGGCAATGGTTAGCCCAAGGGACTTGTAGGCACATTAAAAAAAAACTTTAACATTGAAATTCCTCCCTTTGTATTCGCCCACATGATCTGCTCATCTCGTAGCTATTAATTACCTAGTCCACGGTAATTATTTCTCCTCAGCCACACCCGCACGTGGTGGCTAGCCAATCAGTCCAACTCTAGGCTGCCTCTTTCACCTTCACCGTTGAGTGCTTGGCTTCTTCTCCTCCTCCCCCTATCCAGGACCACCACCACCCAATTGATTCCTTGTGCATGCCGTCGCCATGCGCCAGGCCACTCTTGCGGCTCTGGGCCTGCTGCTCTTCAGTCCCTCGCTGATAACTGCCGCCCCGCATGACAGCCAACGGCACCCTTATGACGCAGGCACAACGTCTGCAAGCCACACACACCCGCCACGGCCCTGGCGCCGTCTGTCCGACGCCATCATCCGGAGAATATGGGCCCTGCCAGAGCAGCAGTCGCGCTTGGGGGCCCCGGGCGAGTCAAGAGCTAGGAATGCGCCTGGAAACAAGCTCGTGGCCAGATATGGAGAAGACGTGGTGTTGAGGTTCAAGATTAGGACGGCAGAAGAGGCACAGGCGCTGGCAGACGCTACAGACTCGCTGTTTCTCGATGTCTGGGAGTTCAATCAAGACTGGGCAGATATCAGGATAGCAAAGGACGTCATCCCATCCCTGCTAGGACTGCTTCCACACTCGCTCAAGAAGTCTCACCAACCGCTCATGCAACATCTCGACCTGGCCCAAGCCATCTTCGACTCGTATCCCTCTCCGTCTGGCACGCAAGCACATGGCGACCACCACTACTCGCCACATGTCCAACCGTCTCCACGCGGCGGTAGAGGCCACCCCTTCTTCCAAGACTACCAGCCACTGTCCGTCATCAGCCCGTGGATGAGCCTGATGAGCTCCATGTTCACCACCCACGTCCGCCGCATCAGCGTAGGAATCAGCTACGAAGGCCGCGAGATTCCTGCGCTCCGCATCGGCGTCCACCCAACCAACAACGACCAACCCTCTGGCGTGCGCAAAACCGTTGTCATCACCGGCGGCTCTCACGCCCGCGAATGGATATCCACCAGCACCGTAAACTACCTCGCATGGAACCTCATCAACGCCTATGGCAAAGACAGCGAAATCACCCGCCTCATTGAAGAATTCGACTTTGTCCTCGTCCCCACCCTGAACCCAGACGGCTACGTCTACTCGTGGGAAACCGACCGTCTCTGGCGCAAAAACCGCCAACCCACCAACCTCCGCTTCTGCCACGGCATCGACCTCGACCGCACCTACCCCTACCAATGGAACGGCAACACCACCCGCACCAACCCTTGCAGCGAATCCTTTGCCGGCTCCGCGCCCTTTGACGGCATCGAAGCCCTCCACTTTGCCCAATGGGCGACAAACCAAACACAATACAACAATGTAGAATTCATAGCCTACCTCGACCTCCACTCTTACTCGCAGCAAATCCTCTACCCTTACTCGTACTCGTGCGCCCACGATCCCCCTTCCCTCGAAGACCTGCAGGAACTAGCACTCGGCCTAGCCAAAGCCATTCGCGTCTCGAAAAGGGGCCATACCTACAGGGTTACGAGCGCTTGCGAGGGCAATGTCGCGCTGAGTCGCGAGGATGACAATGATGATGACGACAGTGCTGCCAACACCAAGAATAAAAATAAAAATAAGAAAGAGGAGAAGAAGAAGAAGAAGAAGAAGAAGTTTTTGCCTCGTATCGAATCGAGTGGTGGATCTGCGCTTGATTGGTTCTACCATGAACTTAGAGTCAGGTACGCGTATCAGATTAAACTTCGCGATACAGGGAGTTATGGGTTTTTGCTGCCTAGGGAGAATATCGTTCCTACGGGCGAGGAGGTGTTGGATGCCGTGCTGTATCTTGGTAGGTTCATGTTGGGTCAGGTTGGCGTTGCTGCGGCTGGAAAGGGAAGTGGGAGTCGTAGTGCAAATGTAACCTTTGAAAAAATGAAGGAGGAAAATGCTAGTGAGGCAGATGAAGTATTGGAATTGTAAGCGGGGGATTGGTTGCGGGGGGGGAGTGGCGGGTTGGGATAGAATACAGCATTAAAGAATTCCTTTTCCTTTTCATCAATGACCATGAACGAGGAAATCCAGGGGTAATATCCTTTTTTCTTCTAAATCTATAATAAGGATTAGGGGAAAATGTATACTGGCTATACGGGTACCTTTTCGAATGAATTTTGAAGATTTTTTTTTGTTTTTTTTTTTTTCTCTTAAAAGTAAAGGGGGTAGGGAGTGGGTATAATAGCAATTCCTTAACGTGACCAATGCACACAATCTTTGCTTGTATTCTTGTGATTCAACTGCTCGTCATGTATAATTGATGTTAATACTATTCCTCATTTCCATTTTAACCCCTTGCAAGGGAAAAAAAAAAAA
>SSBG01000003.1:378822-424020 GCA_028220655.1 Shiraia bambusicola | reverse complement strand
AAAAAAAAAAAAAAAAAAAAAAAAAAAAAAGACAGAAAGACAGAAAGACAGACAGAGAGCAATTAGTTAAAACTATACTCCAAAAAAATGCTTCGTGGTGCCAACGACTTTCGCTCAAAGCTTATCAAGTGCATTGCTTTAAAAGTTTAACTAGTTTTTTTTTTAAAAAAAAAAACCTCCTCTCTGAACATGGATAAAAAAGTGAACGGACAAGAATTGAAAAAGATGACGTCTCTCTCTCCCTCTCTCTCTTTACTTTTTCCTTCTTCAATCGAACCCACATGTAACAAAAAAGAGCTAATAAATCCCCTGAGTGCGGTACTGAAAAGTATCATATCTGGTGTGATATCAAATGTTAGCGTCATATATACTTCAACCAAACAACAAAAAAGACTTACAATCGGGTATAATAGCTCCCCACACTCTTTGCAATCAGCTCGTCTACAAACCCCTCCGCTTCCTCGCGACTTAGATGCAACATGAGGCGCGCACGCAGACTATTCGTCACGCTAGCTGCACCGGCTTTGAAACAGTCCATCTTGCTTTGCTTGCTCATCAGATCGACTAGCATAATCAGACGCTCGGCTTCCTTCCTAAGGGCCTGGAATGCGCGCTTGCATAGCGATTTGAATTCTTCAAAAGCGGGAGAGGTGAGGCCGCCTAGGACGTCGACGTAGTCTTGCGTCAGCTTAAACGGTGCGGCTTCGAAGCCCATGGACCCGGGGGAATTGGACAACATAAAGCCAAAGTCAATGTGGATGATGTGACCCATGTTGTCAATGAGGAGGTTGCCATTGTGTCGGTCCTTGAGCTGCAACACATAGCTAATCACGCTATAGGCTGCCAATGAGCGTGTAAACGCATCTACGCCTGCAATATACGCTTCGGAATCTGGCTCGCCAAAAGTCTTTCGCCAGTGATCTTGCAAAGTGGCGATGCGTTTCCGTGGATTGGTGCCAGCTGCTATGCTTGCAAGGGTCAAGCTGCGCTTCAAAGAGTGCAACGACACGCCGTTGGTAATGGTTTCAATGAGGCCAGACGACTCGCCCGTGACCAATATTCGCATGCGTTTCGTCCACACTGGAATGTCAGCCTCCTCCCAAATCCTAGTGCAGACCTGGATCAATTGGCAGGCAAAAGCCTCTTGACGCAAATCCGCACCAGTCTTGACAATAACACTAATCAGGTCCCAGTTCCTCATGTGGCCATAGGGCGAGGATCGCCTTACTCGCTCTCGTTTTGCGCTCCACTCTTCACCAAAAGTTGCAGCGCTTGGGTCGTCTCGGTCGCCTTTTCGCCGCATGCCTCCGGTTTTCAGATCGTTCTCCATACGTGCAGCACCAGCACCCGAATTCGTACCAACGGCTATACCGTCTTCCAACTCCTCTGGCTCGGCTGTAATGGCTGTTGGATTGGCCTCAGCCATGATCGTGTCAAAGGTTGGTCCCTGGTCCTCAGCAAGGAAGTTTTGTTCTTCCAAGCTCTGCATGCTTGCAATGATCTTGGCCTTGATCGCTGCTACCTCGTTCTTTGGTCGTTTTGAGCCACTAGCCTCCAACTGGGCCAACATTTGAGCGGCCGTTCGCATGTGTGTCGCAAGGGCTGAAAAGTCTGGCTGATCAGCGCTCTGAGTCCCACGAGCCATGTTTGCAGGTATTGTCATTCGCCTTTGGGGTGCAGGGCTGTTGGACCTGCTAATAGCCGAGTCTGAAGTTCGTGGGGTCGACAAGGTAGCCATCGAAGACAAAGTGTTTGCTCCACTTGATGACCTTGGTGCTGCTGTTTTGCCATTCACACTTGTGGGCGGCAGTGCCACACGCGCCAGGCCAGAAGAGATGTCATTCTCGTCCCCACCCTGGATGAGCAGAGTGCTACCTAAATCACCAGTCGCAGGCTCGAACACACTGTCTGATCCATTTGAAGTGTTTTTGTCAGTTGCTAGATACTCAGTGTTGGTGATGTCAAACAGGCGCCGCCTAGAGGTACCCTTTTCAAACATGAGCTTCTCCAGCAATTGCTGGTTTTGTTCCGTGTCTGGATCAAAGTCAAAATCTTCTTTCAAGACCTCCACCATCAACAGATATGGCACACGTTCGGCACTGTTCAAGCTCGTTGCTTCCGCAGGGTTGATCCGGACTATCCGGTGATGTTGGCTCTGCGAAGCGATGCCATCTTTCAATGTTGGGGGAGATAGAACAGGAATATCCACCTCAGCTGGCAAATCTTGGGCAATCAAGGCAAGCTCGGCCCTCAGCGCACTCAATCGAGCGGGCTTAGGTACAATGACCAACCGGTTGGAGATGTCTTCCAAAGCACTCAGGAATTGTGTTTCGCTCCTGAAATAGTTGGACCGTAGAAGTCGAATTTTCTGAGCTCGCGATAGCGCGTTTGGAGTGAGCGGGCGAGGTGTTAGCGGGTGGTGCTTTCGCGGAATACAGTGCTCTAGCCTCCCTAATCCAGCGGTGGCAGGCGGTGTGGGCAGTGGAGATGGGCTTGGATCTCTGAACTCTGGTAGAGATGACGAGCTCAGGCGAGCCTCATGGCTGATGGCTAACAATGACGGCCTAGTTTGGGCTGAAGGAGATCTCGGAGGATTCGCTGGCCGAACAGCCTGTCTCCGCAGGTCCTTGGCATCTCGTCCATCTCTCGATCGCGGTGTAGAGTGTGACGAAGACCGTCCGTCTTCGGGATCAGAATGGCCCTGGCCTGCTCTTCTCTGTTTTAACCGTGGTGAACCTGCACCTGCAACCGTCTTGCTCCGTGACACCTTGGCAGTCTGCACATTGTCGGAAATGATATCTTGAATGGGCCTAGGTTTTCGTGCCTGTGCAATAGCCAAGGGTCCAGCATGAGAGGGGAGGAATGGCGCCGCTATGCTCGCCAGCACTAGGCTCGAGAGTACAGTGACGGGCAGGACATTCTCTTTGATCCTCTCCCTGCGCTGCGGCTCTGCAGACCCAAAGACAATGCGCTGGACACGATTGTAGATTCTGCGACAGGTTTTGAAGGCTACCGAGTTGGGGGCGGCGGCAAGGTCGTGGAGGTATGTCTGGAAGAGCCAGAAAGTCTGCCGTGTAGTTGTTAGTACCGACGTGGGCCAGCAGAAGAAGACACAGTGTCGCGAAAGCCCACCAGAAGCGCGCCGTTGACCGATTCCTCGCAAAGATCGATGATGAATTCCTCCAGCGCCATGGACTCATTGTCGATGCTGATTAGGAGGTGGCATAGTCTGTTGGCGACATGTGTAAGCTCTCATGCTGCAGCGCGGAACATTGCAACTACCCAGGCAGGCAGATATGTAAGTAGGTAGGTAGGTAGGTACTCTCTGGACATACTGCGGGAGAAAGAATTCGAGCTCTTCGTAGGCAAACTGGCGCAGCTTGGAACAGAGAACATAGTGGATTCCGACGTGGTCTGCATAGCGTCTGCAAGAGGTTGCGGGGTCAGCCAGAAGCGCATAACTATCCTATATACCGATATATCGGCTGCAGTGGGCGAGGGAGGGCCAAAGTGAAGAAGTGAGCATGTGAGCATGGGACAGAGCTGCAACTCACGCAAGGTAGGCCACTGCCAGCGACGGGTCCGTGTTGAAGTGGTCCGACTCTATGAAGCGCTCAAGAAGATTCCAACTCATCGGGGACGGCTCATTGGGGCGTTGCGACGGGCGGGAGAGAGGGATCAAAGAGGCTCAATGCTCAAAAGGGCGCTTCGTTTTATTAGCTAGGTGAGAAGTAGCATGTAACTGACTACCGAGTAGTTTAGTTAATCAATCATCATAGCGCCAGGCTTCGCCAAGTCAACCGCCCGGGAATGCCTTCATGCTGCATCACATTAGAGTCTTAGACAGACGCACGCTTCCGGAACTCTGCATTCACTGTCTTGCTTTCTCTGTGGAACGACGCCTATTGCCTGTGAATTCCTCGTCCCTGGCTGCGGAGTCTACCAGAGACTATTTTCGACCATAACCAGCCATCCGCCATAAACTACGCCGCCATATCAACTACTACACCACCATAGGCAGTCAGGTAATTAGTCTGTTCTTGGTGCTTGCAAAATGCCCCCAGAATCCACCATTGTACAAACGAAAACACTGCTACTATATACATCGTGGACGCTGGCCGGCACATTTACTCTGCAGCGTGCAAGTCAACAAAGATATTGATCGCTGCCACCACCACCTCAGCGAAGACGAGAATAATCACAATCCACTCAAGGAGCTCACCCTAGGTGCAATTAGCAAAACGTGACCAACTAGCTTCCACGCATTGAACAAGACAAGAAAAAAACTCACATGTGTAACCGTCAATTGGTCTTTGAGCACTGTGAGCAAATCTCCAATAACATTCAACCTCTCAGTCAGCAGAGTGACCCTCTGATCCATTTCGAGATAGCTGCGCACTGCCTGATAGACAGGATCCAGTTGGGGTTCGGCCCACATGAGTTCTGGCGCGTCGAGAACAGAACCCTGCAAATGAATACTGATACGCAGAATGAAGAGCTCTCCGATTTGCATGTTGATTTGCTTCTTGTTCAGGTTAATCTTGCCAGAGCTTGCAATCTGCGCTGGAATGTCTTTGGTGCCGTCAATGGTGTTGTCGACCAGGTCTTCAAAGAGTGACGTTTTGACACTCTGCGACAGACCGTGGCTAATGGCAAGCTTGATCATGTAGTTCTTCTTTTCCCGAAGGCTAATAAAGTCGTTGTAAATACGCGCCTGGTATTCGCGTGTGTAGTAAAAGTTGAATTCTTCCGTCTCCACTTCGTCCTTGCCCAGCTTGTCGACTTCAAACTTGGCAATCTCCTTGAGAAATCGCTTCTCCTCCTGTAAAGTCATGCCCCAAATCACCACCGTTCCATACTCAAACAAGAAGACTTCTGGTATGTGGACTTGAATATCAAAGTCGGGGGTTTCCATTTGCGGGTCCGAGTCTGCGTGAGCCATGCATGGTCGTCTAGGAATTCCTTCGCCTTCAATGCTTGGGGCATCGCCATCGCCATCGCCATCGCCATCGCCATCGCCATTGAGATCAATCAGTGTTTCTCTCCGTCTTTCGTTCTCGGCTTCGACTTCAATCGCGCTGTCCGAAAATCTTCGTTGTCTCAGGCCAGGCATGCCATCGAGTGTCGACGTACTGGCTACATCTTCTGGACCCCTAGTTCCGTAGCTATATGGCGAGTATATGCACTCATCGAAGCGTTTAGGCAGAGCACCTCTAAGCTTCTGCTTTTTGCCCTTTAGAAAGCGCATCATGTCGTCCAACTTGTATGAGGCTGCTGTGCAGTAGGCCGTGACGCGTGGCAGCCGCTCTCTGTCCGCCTTTCCCAATCGAGCGGCATCTCTCCTGGCTGTGGGATCCTTGATTCTCGTGTACTGCACGTATACGTCTCGACCGCTCTCTTCATCCCCGCCGTCCTCGTTCGCCGGGTCAGGGAGTAGTTTCAGCTTCTGCGCGGTTCTCGTGGTACGCTGCGGTCCAATCTTTGGCGCAGGGGGCCCTTTGACCGGGGCACCTGAGCTGTTTCTTCTTCGCAATTTGCTGTTCAAAGACGACAGCATTGGCTGCCCAGGATTGGCGCCTGAGGACTGGGCGGTACGCAAAACGGGTCTCGAAGGCTGGCTAGACGCAGACGAAGAAACCGTAGTGTTGAACGTGACTGTTCGCTGGGGTTTCGCAGGTGCTTTATGGCCCGAATGTGCCATGGATGACACCAAAGGCGTGGTTTCTGTTGAGCTCGACGCCATTGTTGTAGTTGAGTGCCAGAGACGTATTATGGCGCGCTGCGATTATCCTATTACCTTCTCTACGAAGTACTACAGATGCAACATGTCACAATGGCTCTACGCAGAGATTGGCAATGCCATGGAGTGGGGTGGAAGACATGTGTGTTGATAGGCCACAGCAGTCGTTGCTGGGTGTTGGGGAGAGAGTTTGGAATGACGTCTGTTGATCAAAGCTCCAGCAAGCTAGTTAGCGTCGTTAACTATTCGACATCATCAGCTTGATAATTAATCATCACTGGTAACATCGTTCTCCAGTTATTGTTTCACTTGTTCCAAGCAACGCCTTGCACATTTCACGGTTGTGGTAGTAACCACTAACTAACCAGGCCCTCACGACGACCTGCCTAGTATGTCCATAACCTCGCTATATTTGAAACCACCTCATAGCCATTGCCATCAGACCGAAGGATAAATTTGTTGCCTGTTTGGGCGTGGTAAGTAGGTATTTTGGCGAGGTTGTATTTTGATTCATCGACTGGTGAAGTTCAATGCTCCCCACGGAGATCGAGTAGGATACAAGCCCCTAAGAGGCTGGAAGAGAGTGTGCCAAGCTGTGCTTGTTGACCTTCCAAGCAATTAAAGGTGCACATCGAAAGGCGATATCGAGCAATGCTTCTTCTAGTCGTCAAACCAGAGGAATGTTTCCATTGAGATCAAGATATAATTACATTATTCACTGTACAATCTCCAATCGACCACCAGCCCGGGCCCCAATTAATTCTAGAACCACAGATTTTGACTGCAACAGGAGACATTATGTCCATCATGTTTCCTTTGCTCTGAGATGCCATGCTTCCAGATTGCCCGATGATGTTTTGGCAGAGACAAGATAGCAGATATCCTAAGATAAAACGGGTCTTGACTGCAGATCGCGATAAGGATTGCTTCCGACTCACTGGTCCTCGTTCGCCTTGCCAAGCTCTGGATTATTCCACGCTCTTTCGGTTCCCGCTCGAAAAGGTCCAGATCGATTCCCGCCAGACTCCACCTACGCCAGCAATGCATATAACCCGACTCGAAAAGAACAGTGTAAAGGAAATGACCTCATCGGACATATTTGGACTGTTGGAGCAGGTGGTTAATACATACATCTAATGCTGTGAGTGAGTAAACTTACCATGAACTTTTTGTGAAAGTCAGAACGAAGCATATCGTTGATGAACTCTTTCTTCTTGTTCCTGTCTTCGGTGCCTCGCGCCTGATTCTTGAAAACCACATCGTCGTCCCACCGACGTTTCATTGAAAAGTCTTTTGGATTCAATAATGGATTGCCTCGAGCGATGTGGATCTCGCGCTGCTCTTCCTCTTCCGCGGCTCGTTCAGCTTCCTCCTTAGCCTTGGCTGCAGCGCGCTCCTTTTTTATCTTCTCGAGTTCGCGCATCAACGCGATGGTTTCATCTTCGTCATCTTCGTCACTGTGCAGAGTCAGTATATTGCAGTTGCTCTTGGAGCGCAAGCCTTACTCGTCATCGCTGCTCTCACTTTCACTACTACTATCGTCGGCATCTACATCTCGGTATTTTTCAAGGACTTCTATTCTTCTTCGCTTCTGCATCGCTTCGTCATCATCATCTTCCTCAGCTGCTGAAACGGCATCGATTTGTCGCTTTGGCGCATTTCCAGGCTCTGTGACAGACTCTGGCTCGACATATGTACCATTCTTCTTTGCAAAATGGCGTGCTTCAGCCTCAAGCAGTTCTGCGCGTAGGTCGCGCTTGTTCTGATCTGCAACGCCGCCTTGCCCTGGCTGTCTATGCTTGAGTACGGTATGTGCTGGAAGTAAACGCTGGTGGTAGGCCGGTCCAGTCTGAGCTTCTTTACCGCGTGCGGGGTCGAACGTAGGCCGATGGGCAGTCGTCATTATTCCAGTAGATTATTTGGTGATTTTGAGAAGTCGCAATGTTAATTTCGGAGGTCTTACGTGCAGTTGACGGGTCGGGTTGGGGATAAAGGATGTTGGTTTTCTCATGGACAGGCTGAGATGGCCAGTCGCACTAGTTAACTAACTAGTTACGTAGTAACTAACTCAGACGCTAAAACATTTCTCCGACCCGTCGCATTATCACGCGGGGAACAGCTTCCACTTCTGCACCACAACCTTTGTTCGCCATCTTCGTCCCGGGAGGCAAAATGCCTCGTGAAGCTGAAATATCTCTGAATGAGCGCGAATTCATCAAACAGGCGCTGAAGGAGCAGATAAGACTGGACAGCCGTGCCTTTGATGCATTCCGCACGTTGGAGCTCACTTTTGGAGAAGAGTATGGAGTCGCAGATGTGCAATTGGGCAAGACGAGGTATTTGGACAGCATGAGATGACACGATTGAATTGCAAGGGCTGATTGGTATCAGAGTTATTGCCCGAATTTCAGTAGACGTAACAACGCCACTTCCTGAGCGCAAGTTTGACGGCATCTTCCAAATCGTCACAGAGTTTTCGCCCATGGCATCTGCAGCATTCGAGATTGGTCGGTATGTCTCCAGCTTCGAATCAAGTCTTTGTGTAGGTTGTTGACCATTGGCCAAGGCCAACCGACGCTGAGATCATTGTGTCACGAATTCTCGAGAAAGCCATCCGCCGCTCCAACGCACTTGACACCGAGTCGCTCTGCATTATAGCTGGTGTGAAGTGCTTCTCTCTCCGTGCTGACGTGCACATCATCGACCATGACGGCGGACTTATCGACGCTTCATGCATCGCCGTCATGGCAGCTTTGCAACACTTCCGGAGACCAGACGTCCTTGTGGAAGGCGAGAAAGCTACTGTGCTTAGTGTGCGCGAACGCGACCCTATACCGCTATCCATTCTGCATGAGCCACTCTGCGTAACCTTTTCCTATTTTCCAGATGGCGAGATCTTCTTGGTCGATGCAAATTTGGCAGAGGAGCAAGTGCGGCAGGGAGAGATAATCATCACCATGAATAGACACGGCGAAGTGTGTCAGATTGCGAAATACGGCGGTGCTACAATGGATCCTTTGGCCATGTTGAATTGCACTAATGTTGCACTGGAAAGGGTCAAGGAGATGCGCAAAGTCATACAGCAGAAACTTGACGAAGATGCCAAGAAGAGGGATGCTGGAGGGTTGATGGCTGAACTCAGCGCAGAGAATGCGAGATGAGGAGCCGAGGGACGATTTACAACAAAGCCTCTAGCCTTCACAACCATCTGTGAAGCTTTGTCAGCAGCCATGCGACCGCGACGTTTCGTCCGATTCATGTGCAAAGACACGAGGTCCCGGATAATCCGAGCGGTGCAGGTCAGGGGCAGTGGGTCAGGTAAAACTAGCACCAGAGAAGAGACCTCTGCAGGCGCTCAGAAATGCAAATACCTATGGTAAAAACGAGCACGAAAAGATATATCAGACGGAGGAACGGATTTACCGAGGACTGCTCAGGTGATGAGATGGAGGAACAATGGGCGACCTGTCACCTAGCCATGTCAAGTCGAGATGGCATACATATTACAATACACTACAAGATTTTGACGTGCCCATTGAATTCTAGGTCCTGAGCCATGACGCATGTTTGTCACCGATATTATTGGAAACCTCGGCCTAAATCTTGATTCGCAGCATGCATCTTCCCTGTCACCACAGGCAAAGTATTTGGAAGACCAGCAAACACAACCTGTCCTGTAATAAAAATGGTGCACATATTTGATAACCGTCTGTACAAGACTTACACAGCGTTAACTAGCGCAGCTCTGGCAATCTCAAACATTGCGTCATGCCAGGGTCTCGCCGCTTGACGTCTTTCATTCATAACCGCGAGCCCTGGACAACACTTTACAACAAGACACTTTCCGCTGAACACCATACTCTAATCAAACGCTTGTTTTACAGTGCTGCAACATGTCTGCCAAATTAGTCCCTTCAGACCCGGCCAAGGTCATGGTCATTCGTGATGTCGTCCCCAGAACAATCACCACGTTTTCGGTTCCGTTCTGGCGTTTCGGCAGAGTCAAGATTGGTGGTCGAGGCACGATTGGTATGAGGCAATACTTTTTATAGTGTCTACAATCTAACTTGGCCGTAGTGCGCTTACAATCTGGCGCTCTCGCCGTATTCTCACCAGTCGCGTTGACCGACGACGTAAAGCAAAAGGTCTCTGAGCTAGGAGACGTCAAATACATCGCTGCCCTGGATGCTGAGGTATGAGTCTATTCATATTCTCTTCATTTCCACGACTAATGCCTTTCCTAGCACCACATCTTCCTCGGTCCCTGGCACAAGGCTTATCCAAATGCCCTTGTTATGGGTCCTGAAACCCTCCCCGAAAAGCGTGCCCAGCAAAAGGACGAAGACGTGCCATTCGCCTTTGTCTTTTCCAAATCCAAGCCCTTCACTACCATATCACAGGAGTTTGACGCTGAGTTTGATTGGGAATATGTACCCGCACATATTAACAAGGAAATCGTGTTCAATCACAAGCCTACACGCACCTTGATTGAGGCCGACCTGATGTTCAACCTACCAGCGACCGAACAGTTCAGCAAGTCAGGCACCGACCCGAATACGGGGATAATGACAAAAATCTTTGGCGCCATGCAGAGCACGGCTGGCAGTGCCATCTGGCAAAAGAGAACTATCTGGTACGGTACGAGTGCCAGTGACCGCCCTGGATTCAATGAGTCAGTTACACGTATCAACAAGTGGGACTTCGACCGTATTGTTCCATGCCATGGAGACGTGATTGAAGGAAACGGAAAGAGCGTATTTGAAAAGGTATTTGGTTGGCATCTTGAGGCCGCGAAGAAGGGCAACTAGATATTACCAAAAAAGGTGTTTGACCATTGGAGCAGGGGACTAAGCATGTGACCGAGGATGATACCATTTCCTTTAGTTCATTTCCTATGAGTTGTAGATTTGGCAATAGTATTGATAGCATATCCATTCAACCCTTTTATCTCATCGCCACATGTCTCCCCCCCCCTCTCCCTAAACCGACCCGGCACACTCCCCAACCATATATTCTCCACCGCCCTCCTCGTACCCTCATCATCACCACACCTCTTAATTGCATCGACCCCCTGCAACGCCCTCCCCGGCACCCTCACAGCATCCCGTTGCCACGAACCCCTCTCCCTCCCAATCTTCCCCACCCCCCCAAACACATCACGAATCGACCTACGCAGTCCCTCCCCTCTACTTACCGATACATCTTTCCCAATATCAGCACTCACCCCTTCTACTTCACTGACGCCATCAGTATCAGCCCCCCTCTTCTCGTCAATCCACCCACCACCACCACCCCCCCATCTTCGCACCGCACCTTGTTCAAATCTCCCATCTCCCCCTTTCAGGCATGCGTAATACACCATGCCCCCAGCTACACCCAGCGAGAAACTCAGCGGCGCGCAAGAGGCGATGAGAAGCGCGAGGCGGAATAAGAGCTCGTTTGCGGTAAAGGGTGGTGTTGTTGTATTGTGGGCGTTGTTGTTGCGCCATGAGAGGAAGTTGGTGGTGCTGGTTAGAGTGAGGAGGGCTGCTGGGATTGTTTGTGCGAGGAGGAGGGAGATGTAGATGTATTTTGTTTTGTTGGAGTTTGTGGGAGGTGGGGTTGGCTGGGTGGTTTGGGGCATGATTTGGGAAGGGAGGGTGCCGGTGAGAAGGAAGAGTGGATAGTTTAGAAATAGTGTTTAGGAGTGTTTTCTGGCGCAGGGTTACAATTTACTTTAATTTCTTCGAGAGTCTGGCTTGATAAAGTGAGGAAGCAAGTGTGAGTGATTTCTTGTGCTTGAATTGGTGAATTGCAATATGTGACATGGCCCATGGCCCACGTGCACAGAATCCATGTTGTCGATGATATGCTCAAAACCCCATATTCAATACGTAACTCTGTATTCTGGAGGAATATATTCCAAGCCCAGGCCCTCAAAGACTGTCTTTTCTGCATCCTCTGGTGTCCCGTCTACACCATTTATTCCTTCAATCATTATTGCTTCACCATTGCTTCGGCTTCGTATCCCGCTGCTATCGAATTTCCACCCCTTTACAGCTTTCGCATAGCGCCTGAGATCGCGCTGGAATGTCGTGCCACCACTCCGACCCATCACTGCGCAGCCAACAGTGCGCCAAGGAGATACGATAATGTCGACACGGCGATGTATAGCCGGGTTCTTTGCCTTTGGATTTTCAGCTAGGTCCTTCTCACGCGCAGGCCAATCGGGATTCTGCCATACAACGAGCGCCTTGTCTAGTGTATCGAAGCCCGCACCTGCACCCTTGGCGGAGCGGAAAGGTAGTGCCTGTTGGCCTCTGTTGGTGTTGGCCAGGCACATTGTCAAAGTATGAGTGATCCATTCCATGGATTCGAGCGGCTCGACAATGTCTGTAACAAGACCAGCAGTGGCTTTGAGATCGGGATGCGAGACAATCAGGTCCACGTCACCTGATGATGTTTTACCGCGTCGGTAGCCTCCAACTATGGTGACTGTAATGCGTTTATCTCGCAATTGAACTACGTGCTCGCATACTTTAACTGCTTTGTGACCCATACAGGAGGCGCAGGACAATCGCTATCTACGCTTTCATACTCACTAGTAGTGGTTTGTAGCAAGTGAGCCGTATGCGAGACGAAAGAATGGGGCACATGTTTGCTAGAAGGTGCGAAAGTCTTATCCTCAAAGTGACGTGATACATGAATGTCGAGTTTGTCTTGCCGAGTGCTTTTCCTGGCAGGGCTGCTAGCTGGATCAGCTTTGGCTCGATGCAGGATATCTCGCCCAGCCTGAGGCTGGCTGGCCAGAAGAGTCTGAGATGTGGGAGTTGAATTTGCCACTGCTTCAAAGATTGATTTGATTGAGTGAGCGTTCAGTGACTTCGGTCGTGTCTTGACCCGGCCCGTGTATACGAGGTTTTCAGCCAGAGGGACCAAATGTCCTGCTGTCACACAAGATTCTAGCCAATCCTGTCTGACAATCCAAACTGTGTCATCATCTTGACAATTCTCGAACAGTGTTAGTGTGGGAGTATTGATATCCAGCTTAGAGGATGGAGCAGTCACTTCGTTTTTGGCTTCATCCTCGACAGCCTCATCTTAGGTAGTTGAATCGAGTTCGTCTGCCTTTCCTGGGCTGATGGGCAGTTGACGAGCCTTCTTCCTCTTCCTCTGGTCTTCAATGGCTTGGGCTGGACTGGCCGGACGTTTAGGCGGAAAGACTTCTTGGAAAACAAATTTGCGAGCTCTCAACTCGAATTCGGCCCGTCTTTTGGTCCCAACTTTGCCGATGAAGACCTTTGCTCGAGAGGCATCAGCAGTCAAAGGTGCACCGTATTGTTGCAGTGTCTCCTTGAGAATCCTCTCCTCATCCTCCTTCAAGTGGGCGCTGAGCACAAAGATTGCAGGGATATTGCTCAAATCAAGGCTTGACAATGTTACCTCTGAGGCGGGCGAGAGCGGTCTTGTGTGGGAATTGTTTTCCATATCAAGCAAGGTTGCGGTGGTATTTCAATAGGTCCAAGCAAGGGCGCTGTCAGGGCGTGTCCCAAAATCTAAGCATGTGTCTTCCAAAGTGGTGCGTGGATAAGCAGCCTTTCATTGCACAAGCGCTCTGCAGTTGATGCAAAAGTCAGCGCATGCAATGCGTTGTAGATTTGGGACATAGGACAATGTTGATGACGTTCTGCTGTGAAGGTTTGCCAGGGATCAAGTCCCAAAACGGCCGCTAATAGTTAACTAATTAATTATTATTAGTTCACTAACTAACTACCTAGTTGGGTTAGTACATAATTAATTACCTATTCTTGGCTTGTTTGCTCGCTTTGACAGCTCCGCCCATCCGGAGCTCCGAGCATCTCACAACACCAACAGCTGCGTTCAATGACCTCGGGAAGCTCATTCATCTGTCCTTGACAGTCATTCCAGCAGACGGTCTTACGTTAGCTTCCCCACCCCAAACACTCGTGAGTCGTATACTTCAAGTACAGAGCTTAACTACTGTATGACTAGCCGCCAATGGATGAGGTCATGTAGGTATGATGTACTCATGTGTACCTAGGTGCATGAAACATCAATTGGCTCTCTGAGCTGCTTAATGGCCCACCCAATGAGAGCAGAACCGAATATGATGCAAATGCTTACTATGTAGGCCCACCGGACTTCGTGCAGGGGTTACGTTTACATCTGGCCACCCCATGAGCATACCGCATGTGGCATGCCATGTGAAACATGTTCCAGCTACCTTCTCGATTTGTACCTAACAGCGCGATTTTGCATTTCGTGCGAAAGATACATTAAGCAAATAAAATCCTGCCGTCTTCTTTTTGTTTGCTGCCCTTGCATCTTGACAAGCCATCAGACCCAATGCTACTTGGGTTATCATGCCCAATACGCGTCGATGGGGCGGTGCTCCGAGTAGTCACACATTCTAGGGCACTATCAACGAACTACATAGTACACACACGCGAGGAATTCATGAATCACGCTCACCCAAGGGAAAACTAGTAGAGATTGAGGCAACTAACTCCCAAGAGACTCGAGAGTAGGCAGGTGTTTCTCCTTGTGGGCGATCTTTCCCCTTGTTACGTTCGGACCGTTGTTTCGGATACATGGTGGTATACGAAGGCAAATTATGGTCGTTACTGACGCGTGGCGGGTGTATATAAGACAAATGGCCTCGAGATGGTCTTTTAAGCGGACCGGATTTCAGTGGCTCGTCTCATCCGTGATTCCTAGGCAGGCCCTGTAGCAGGCTGATCTCCCATACTACCACTACCGTCGATACTCACGGCAGTCTCTCTTTCATCGACGCTCTCTTCGTCTAACTCTTTCTTGAAGCCTGGTTGCTGTGATAACAAGCAGAGAGAAAGCAACTATACCATCGCAGTTCCCATCAAAACATCAATTGACTGCCGCCGAGAACTTTTCCTTCGCCTCCCGCATCATCAATTCACCAAAGTATTTCAATACCTTGCCGTCGACAGGATGCGTTCCATCATCTTTGTGGCT
The DNA here is from genome assembly GCA_028220655.1 of Shiraia bambusicola. Lineage (NCBI taxonomy): Eukaryota > Fungi > Ascomycota > Dothideomycetes > Pleosporales > Shiraiaceae > Shiraia > Shiraia bambusicola. Next base: position 409,289 of record SSBG01000003.1, on the reverse strand, counting down.
CTAGCAGCCCTCTTGGCCTTTGTCTCAGCGATTCCCATCACTCCATCGGCACCCGGCTTACAGAAACGGGCAGAACAATTCCGTCTACAAGGACTGAAAGAGGTAAACTTCTTTTACTCCCATGACCTGGTGCCATAACGATACATCACTAACTAATGACGGCAGTTTGAAATTGCTGAAAAGTTATCTGCCACAGCAGCTGAATCAGAAACCTTTAGAACACGCATCAATCACAAATTTCACTCCATCTTTGGTTCTCCCATGGTAGACTACGACCGAGATCTGTTCGATGGCGATATCGCTCCCGGCTCCCTTGACTCGCCGCCAATGCTTCCCCAACCCAGCAACGAGTGCAGTTCATTTTTCCGCTCTCTTTGCGCCCTTCTCCACGGAGGTATTAATGACAGCTTTGGGTATGAAGGTAAGGAAGGGGAGATTAAAAGACCAACGGGATCAATGCAGTGGACGGGTAGTTTTGGCGGATTCCGACGATGACGAAATGGATTAGCTTCATTCACCTTCTTCTTCCAACTTGCCTTTCCAATATGATGATATGAGATACAATTAGTGTTCGTTTGGTGTTTTGCAATCTGGCCCACATTGGGTTTGAAAGAGCTACGATGATGCAACGTCTGCATTGTGTAATTTGATCTCTCTACTCTTTTTGACCCTGTACTCGAGCCAAGCTTATCAAAACACTTTTTATGCAGGTCATTTGCAAAGGCTCACATCCAAGGTATGCATTCATTCCGCACTCATCATTCATGAATTCATCAGTGTCCAAAACACTCCCTTCACAACCGTCATAATGTATGCATCGAATCCTTGCCCACCCTCAAGTCCCATGCAACTTAAACATTACCCCACACCCCATAATCCCTCGTTGAGCCCCACACACTTCCCTCCTCAAGCGGTCCCCAAACCTCCTTCCCTACAGCATTATTCGCACGCCCATATACCTGATCCTCGCCATCATCGAATACAAACGTTTGCACGGTGCCCCACCGCACGCGTTTCGCTAAGAAAGCTTATCAACACTAAACGCACCTTGTACGACGTATGAGCAGTAGAGGAGATGGGCAAAATACACGCGGACAAAGGTTTAAACGTACTGGGTGTTACAGCACGAAGGCGAGACCATGCAGTGCGCATTTCAGACCTTGAAGGGTGCACGGCGTAGCTGGGGTTTGTATCTGGTTTAAATGGCGTAGAGGAAGTCCTTGGGTCCTCGCGACGTCCACGGAGGTGGTGGTCACGCGGAGGGTCACTGCGAGAGAAGCTGCTTTTGCGGCGGCGCAGAGGAGGGGAAGGGGGACGAGGATAGGGCTCAGTGAAGGGGTTTTGAGGACGTGGTGGAGGTGTTACGGTCCTTGGGTCCTGCTTTTGTTTTTGCTTTTGCGTTTGGGTCTGGGTCTCGCGGTAGCGGATGTGTCTTGGGTGGTCGTCTAGAAGGTGGTTGAGGACCACGAGGGCTATACCGATACACTGGTAGACTGTGACCTTGGAAATTGGTGGTGTGCTGGAGGAGGGTGCTGCATTTTTGGGCCTTGTGTGCTTCATAGTTACTTGACCTTGAGGGAAGGGGGATATGGAAATGCTATTGTTGTTGCTCAAAGGAGTGAATGCGGACAATCGAGTGCGGTTCGCACGGATTGCTGGCGATTGAGGCCATGGTACTTGCGCAAGAGTCTTGTTCGTGCCAGTCATGTTGGATACTATTATGGTGCTGGTGTTGTAGTACCAACTTGAGCTTGAGCTGCTTTGTGACTAATAGTTCTCCATGTCTAGGTCGCGTCACACCCACAGCGTGACCCGTCATTGTGTTCCTTCGTAAAAGTATGTTGGCCTGCTAGGTTCAGGGTGATGGAGATTTCCTTGCGAAAGCCCTGGATCATGGCAAGCAACACGGTCAAGAAACTTTATGAAACCCATGAATAATAGTTAAATAACATGTGCATTTGAAGTGTGTGCAGCATGGACCTCGCCCGGCCTCGGTAGTAATTGGAAATTGGAATGGCAACCTGGGCGTTAAAAAATCGGTCAGCCTCGCCTAGGTAAACAAAAGACGCAGGAGAAGTTTTATCTGTTTCCAATCTGAATTTGATGTCAAGTCAAACAATGCGATCTGAGGGTTTTAAGCTTTTGGCGATGAATGCTACCCTACGCTTGGGCTGGCCAAGTCTGCAGGTCTCGGACATGGTCGACAACCTTGGAATGGACATTAGTTTAAAGTGACAAAGGTGACGATGCATGCAAACAAGTCTACCACCAGGCAACACATGGGCATTTTTGACTGGTACATGGTCACGTTGGTGCTATTGCTGATCGGCATACCTGACTAATAGACAACTCGGTAGTACGAGGCAACCGAATAAGAACCGTAGTTTCAATAATTACGGAGTAATTAATAGTTGGTGGCATAGCTAGGACTCGAGTCTGGGACATCAGGCCGACCGACTGATATTCTACCTATTCAGGCAGACTGATATTCCAACCATGGTAAAACGATATAGGCAGAGTGCTTGGAATCTGGAGTCTGGACTCTGGGTCGTAGTTAATAGAGGGTCAGGGTGGTGTGGAAATCAGTGGAGAGGGCAAAGTTCAAACAAGCAGAAGGGTAATAATATTAATCACCATGTTACCGTATGTTATCCCCAGTTGCCCAGTGTCCAGTGCCCACACACCCCTTTCACTGCCGGTTGGAATCTAGGCAGGACTAGCTGACTCCGGGACATGCAGCCTTTCATAATTAAGGCCTCGATTCTCCATGTGGGGGAAATGTCCGCGGCCTGCGACGACGGCGGTTGGTTGAGAGGGCCGCCTAACCTGGGGAATGATTGAATTTCCATATCGTGATGCTCTTTAATATGCTCCTTGTCATCTCTGCCCGTCTTGGATGCTGTCTTTGATGCAGTCTTTGGCCTGTCACTGTATGTACTACTCGGCAACTACTAACTAGGGGCATCCACTTGAACGACTCTCTGTTATCGCCCGCGGGTCGCCATCTGCATCATCGACGTTGATTTGACTGCAGACAAATGCACACGACTTGCTGCCTTGTGGCGTGTTCCTTATTACCCCCTATGGCACATGTTATTGGGCCATGGCGCAACAATGTCCGAAACACGTCCCAACCACGCATCATGTCGAAATGTGGCCCGTTAGTCTTTGTATTCCTTGTCCAATGTCCCCCGTCACCCAGTGCTTAGTTGCTATATGAAACTCAAACGCCTCCTGACAAAAAAAAGAGGGGATGCTTGCATTTCACCGACAATATCCCCGTTTGCTCCTGCACAAGTCTACCGAGCGACTGCTCTTCTGCAATTATTATCCGATTATACATGATACCGAGTTGCTCCGTATGCCTAGGCATTACCTACTAGGTTACCTACCCAGCATTGCACAGCTACCCGCCAAGATATCAACACCCTCCAAACACCATCACCTTACGTGTACACTTTTGTTTTGTTTCTTTTATAATACTGCCTCACTCGCATCCTTCCCACCCGCCAACTGTCGCCTGCATCGCTGGCTATCATCACCACCTCGCTCTGCATAGCTATTCCATGGGTTGGTCAGCATTCTTCTAGTTCTTAGTCGACCATCGTATAGCCAGCATGAAACGCAAGTTTTCTGTAAACTTGGCCCCTGTAGTACGTGTTTTGCTTGGCCAATCGCCAAATCTCTGTGTCCATCTATACTGACACTGGCCACAGAAGGCTGTCCCCAACGACGACGCCAAACATACTCCTGAAGCCATGGCATTGCAACAATCACACTACCAGCCACATTCACAGGCCTCGTCACACACAAGGCACACGTCCAAAGAAAGCATATGCGACTACTCGCCCTACATCTGCCGTCGTGTGCTCGATGTTCACACTGAGAAGGAACTTCGCGCAGCATGCCGTCTCATTCTCCAGAACTTCAAGCCGTCCGATCATGGCATGGAAGACACTGATCCCAGACTTGACTTTGGTGGCCTGCAAAAGACCCGACAGCACAGGACAAGAGACCTTATCGACCAGCATGGTGATTTGAGGGTACGCATGCCAACAGGCGCGCCAGTCGACCTCAAGACTGCACTCGAGGCACGGGGACTGAAGCAGACGGAGCTCACCTTGAAATCCCCATCCAAGGATGGACCTGCTCGAGCAAACAGCAGCAAGCAGCTGCCAAACTTTGCCTGGCTCGACGACCGTGATGAGAAGAGAGAGCAAAACGTTAAAAAGTGCGCCATATCCACCAGCCTTGGAACATGCTCGTCCCCAAAACGTAGAGAGCAACGTCGCTGACATTTTGCAGAAGTTTGTCCACGAAACGGTCTCACAAGCTCGAAACCCCTGCTGCTGCAGACGCTGCAGCTACAGAATGGATGGCCCAGCATCGGGATTACAACGAAGCATCCCGACCCCAGGCCCGGCCCCCTACCGCTCGTACCCCAAGTTTCTCCAGGAGTATAAGAGAGAATATCAAGGGGCTTGCCAGTCGATCCTTGAGCCGTGCTCAGTCGGTCGAGTCCCTTCGCACTACCAACACGAATATAAGCCAAGACAGTTCACAGGACCCTCCAGCCGGTTGGAGGGGTTGGAGCCTGCGCCGCAGTGGCAGTACGCGGAGTGGCAGTAGGCCAGGGACGTCGAGGGGACAACCCGATGAATCTGAGCAGCCCAGGCAAACCGACAAGCATGTTGTGAACCTGAATCGAGAGCTACCACCCCTACCGAGCCTCGACAGTTGGAAAGATGCACAAAAAAACCAAACAGAAAAGGTCAAGTCACCGCTGTCGCCCACTCATATTGCTAGTGTTATGCGTCCGCCCGAACAACACCAACAGGAACGCTCTTTGAGCAGGCATAAGACACATAGACGCAGCGGCTCCGACACACTCGCCCTGCAATACAATGCGCCATCTGCCACTCGGTCGCCATTACATTCTACACGCCACAACGACGCAGGCTCTCGCTCCAAGACACTAACCCCAGACAGCTTAACAGCACTGGAGGGAATGACCATCCAAGGCTCTGTATCGACAAGCAACCTGAGTCACATACACCAAAAGAGCCAAGGCAGCACGACTACACCTAAGCGAAGTTGTGAAGTGGTCAACTTCTCGCGAAAAATGAGCATGGACGCACCAATGTGTACCGCGTATCCCACGGAAATCAAGCTATCCCACCAGGAAGAGCAGAAGTCCCGACTGAAGAGAGTCTTCACTGGATGGATGAGTAAGAAGGAGAAGAAAGAAGATTGGATGCAAAGACTGGAAAAGCAGGGCGTCAAAGAGGGGGTATTGGTACAGGACAGTCCCGCGGGCGCGCCCATTGTGCGTTATTAAGTGTCAACCCACCATACGCATGCACAGATGAAGTTGGTTCTTTTTCAGTTTTTATATTTCTGAAGCCAGCGCGGCGCACAAATTGTGCCATGATTCTTCTAGAGAGCCATGGGTTAATGCGTAATGCTTTTTACAAAAGTAGAGGTGGGTGTATAGTAGTAGTAGTAGTAGTCTGGAGTTGTACATCCTACCTGTATGACGTTGCGCATATTTTCAAGATCCGTGTGCGAAGATGGCATTGCCTGGTTGTTGTTGTTGTTGTTGTTGTTGTTGTTGTTGTTGTTGTTGTTGTTGTTGTTGTTTTGTTTCTTGGTTATGATTTGATAGCTGCATGATACCGAATTGCAGTCTGAACGACGTTATGAGACGACTTGGCCGTTCATAGATAATCACTATTCTATCATCAATAATTTATAGTTGTCTCTTTCAATGCCCGCCCGTCAGAGAGGTGGACGTAAACAAGCCAAACGTGCAAAGTCTAATTAGCAGTTGCTGAAACTACGCAAGATAGGAAGTCACGCCGTTCTTTCCTCTTTCTCAAAAACATCACGCCTGTTGCCGCGCAACTTGGTGCTCAACAACAAAACCAAGCTTGGGCTTGAAAATTTTTCTTTGCAGCACATAACATTTTTTTGGTAGTCTCTGCTCCACCACTTGTCCATCATTTCACCTTTACTTTTGGAAACAGCGATTTTGCGTATCCTATCGTCCTCTTATCATCAGTTTCCGACACAAATAACTAGGAAAGTGAGCCGTCAGTCTGAAGCCGAAAATTGATCAAGGAAATCGATTCTTGAGGATACTGCTTGGCTCTGACTCGGGGTCTTAGAACCGCACTGCGACTTTGCAGCCGTTCCATCGTCGCCACTCACCTACCGCGGGCTTTTTGGACCTGTTCTTGTTCATATCCCTGCTATCGCTACCTACGTACGAGTATCTCAATGTGCAACGTCATCACATATTGGTTTTCCTGCCAGCACTCGTACGTGAGACGGAGATCACACTGCCAAGGAACCAAACACAGAGTATCAGTGAGAGGCATTAGGGCTACCTGTTCAGCCAAATCATTTTTGGCACTCGTACTCGACATTCCATGTGGCGCGTGTCGGCAGGAAGAGTGGGAAGAGCAATGGCAACATAAACTGGAACGAGCAAAGTCATTCCTGCAAAGCCTGGAACAGCGATTCTCGCCGGCTACAGAAGAGGTAATTCGCCTAGTGGAACAGCTGGAATGCGAGTACGCGACGGCTGCATGGAGCTCGCGGAACGTCTTCGGCCCTGGGCATGAATCGAGCGTCGTTCGAGTGGAGCATACTTTTCACAAGGAAGCTCCATCTCCTTTGAGACAGGAAGTGCGACCTGAGGATGTCCCCGATATCTCTCCTATCAAAACCTGGGCTGATATGAACGAAGCAGACTATGAGGGAGAGTGCGTCGCCAGCACTGACCCGATGCATCCTGTCAGCGTCGACTATTCCCACCCTGAAGACGATGATGACGTGAGTTGGATCTCGGAAAACTTTCCCGACGGAACGCATTTTTTAGACGACAACATGGACTACAATGACGGTGAGAATACATTGGATGATGACCACTCGGGCGATGCCAACCTTGACCAGCTCGATCCATACACTGAGGAGACTTACTCAACGGTCTCCCCTGATGGGCTAACCTCCCCACCACTCCCTTCCAACACCCTGGAGTCTGTTGGTCAAACCATCGCAGCTTTCTGGAACCACATCACCAACTATCCACCCAAAGCATCTCCTCCTCTATCTCCAAATATAACAGGAAAGCAAGTCCCAACAACAACAAAACCACATTTTTTGGACCGGCAAAGCCCCAATTCTACATGTGCTTATTTCGATAAGTTTCGCCGCAAAATGTTTAGTCACAAACACGAAGATGTGGACAAGTATTATTCCGACTGGCTGAAACTTTCTCGTTCCGAGATCAGGACCATTGAAGGGCCTAATGGGAAGAGGATCGATGACCCCCTGATGGAATGGCTTATGAGCATGTAAGATTGGATAAACGGTAGGTGGGAGAGATATGCCATGGTTCGTCTACGGCGGTATACCTAGGGTTTTTCTTTGTTCAAGTACCGACCTCTTTTCACAGACTTGTGTTACTAGTTTACAACACTTGACCAAGCTTTCTCACAACGACAATCAAAGTATTATATGTATATTATTTGCTTTCATGTTCGCTATGCTATCGTTTCTGCTTACATGCATACACACAGGTAACTCTAGTGTGCCCTTGCAATGCTAAGAGTACAAAAACTAACTTTGTAGCCAATGCCATGTCCTTTGGGATCGAGCAGTGGCCCAGGCCCATGCCTGTCGGATGCCGTACCAAAGCCACATGGGGATAGCTATGATGCTGCCAACGCACAAGCATGGACAGCAAAAGGTACACGCCGCATAGCCGAGCACAATTATAAACAGTGATATGAAGACACTGCCTATGCCCAGAGGATCCACCTGGGGAGGCTCAAGATACGACAAGTCGTATGCCATGTTGCGTGCTCTTAGAAGCCTGCTTGTTCATTAGTCATTGTTCATCATCAACGGCGGGAGAGTGCATGAGGATGATGGGACATCACCACCCTTCACGACCGCCACCATTACCTGCACCCATGACGGATCCAAGGAAATTTCCTCCACCGCCTCCTTCATAACTGCCGACCATGCCCATGCCCATGCCCATGCTCATTCTATTCTTGCCCTGGTGCTTGCCATGTTCAACGATACTGCTCTTGCGCCCAAGCTCTTTTGCTGCAGAAACAGAACTTGTAATTGATGCCAACAGATTAACGAGCTGAACGTCAGAAGCTCCTTGTTGCGATTCTAGCGTGAAAGCGTCCGAGTCTGGTGGCGCAAGAATATTGATGCGGGCCAGTGTAGCCGATATGCTGCGTAATATTGAGTGATTTAGTGGTAGCTGCGTTTGAGCGTCTGGGCTTGGGTTGACTGGAAGTGAGGGGTCAGAGAGATATGATGGCGGGAGAGTGTCGAGATAGGTGCGGAGAAGTTGAATGCGGCGGCTCAGCATGCGGATAGCATTCATTTTGGCAGTGAGTGTGGAAAGAACTAGGACAATATTAGCTTCCTCATAACCCAAATCGGACTATTGTGACTTACTCTCATCGTCTTCTGCTGTCAGGACCATCGACTCGTCTATAGGAGGGTCTTTCTCCTTTTCCTTTTCCTTTTCCTTCTCTTTCTGCTTTCCTCGCGTCATTCGCCTGCCAGGAGGCTCAGGGGTTGTGTCAAAGCTAGATCCCTCGACTTTAGATCCTGCTGCATTGGAGGAACCTTCGACCGCAGTAGCGTTGCCTCCTCCTCGAGCCACGAAATCGACACTGATCATCTCGGCTTCGCCAGTCTCAATTGTGTAGACGAGCTCTTTGAACTTTGTTGACTTTGCCTGAACTGCGCCGTCAATGTCCATAGCTTTATCATTCGGGTCGCTTGCAACAGTCTCCGATATAGGCTCGTAGAGAGTGAGTGGCAATTTTCCAGCAGCGGTTGCTTCTGAAAAAGCATCCTCTGGGTGGAACAGGACGAGTAATGGCGCTTCGGTGTATAACTCTGATATACGGGAATGAATTGGGAGGACATGGGGCTGTGGTCCTGAGCGAGGACCTAAAGTGAACCAGCCAACAAGGTCCAGCTGTGGTTGTTTGTGGACATCTTTGACTACGTGGGGCATGAGTATGGCATGGATAACACAGGGTCGGGAAGGAGTACGTACAATCATCTATCCGCTTGCTAAACCATTCGTCATCGAGTACAACCTCACCATCGTCGCTGGCCTTTAGCTTTGCTTGGAAAGCAACCTCCATGGTCACCTCTTGTCCATTTTGTTGACCAATAATAGCTCCAACTACGGGTCCTGTCTGTTGTCGTAGAGTATGTCGCGTTATACAATCGGATATGGTGAGTAGAACTAGTGGGTGTAGCTGCACCACCGAGCTGGTGTCCGAGGCACGCGCAGTCGATACAAGAGGATTTTGTGAGGCATCCGCCATGATTGCTCCGTGAAAGCCTGAAAAGATCTGTGCACTATAATGGCCAGGGGTATTGCACGGATTGGATATTGTTGTGGTGAATTGAAGGTATGGAGCTTTTGTACTGGGGAATTTCTTAGGCTGCCAAACGTGCCTGCCTCCACCTGTCGTTCTTGCCAAGCTTTTGAGGGTTCCACTTTCTTCGTCACTACCCCTCCCCTCTCACGTGTTTTCGCGATAACCACGCGAATTTTGTCCATCGTCGCTTTCACGCGTCGACAACTTGTGGCATGCTTCAGAAGAATGTCTCTGGCCCGCATCTTCACACTATCAATCCACTGCATGACTTCACTGTCAACGAGGCTTACGAGTTTATCTTACAAATATCATCGTTATCGCGGTCGACGCCCGCTGCGAGGCACTTTGCCTATGCATCTCATCAACATCAGAAGATGCAGATGCAGTCAAGTATCAGGTCAATTAGGTAACTAAGCCGCACTCCCACCGGGTTTATCCTGACTCGGGCTGCAAGCCGGACTTGTGAGATCGAGAATAAATAACGTTGAGGCCGCACACCAACCGCTTCCTCAAGAGCTTCTCCGATAACGCAATTCACAATTAGCGAGAACAAGGAAGAGACGATATTACGTTGCGGTCCAGACTGCACGCCATGTGTCGAATGATACTTAATTGTGGCATACTCATATGCTAATATGGGTAACCGGCCGCAATTACTACCGTACCCTCTTTTGCCAGCCAAACCTTAGTGTACCGAAACCAAATACATCCAACGCCTGACCATTGCCATTAATCCTTTGGCCGGTCTCTTTTGTCATCTCTAGGGTGTCATGAAGGACATCAATGAAGATGAAAGTACAGCATCAGTGCGCCACCGAACCGTCTCGATGCGTCCTACATCTCAACGAGTACCTTTAGGACGAGATTGCCTTCCTGATCAAGAGTCCTTTCAGCAAGCTCGAAAGCTTCCTTAACTGAGGCTAAACCAGAAAAACGATGGGTGATCATACCTTCTAAACTCGGTGAAATGCCTGCAGAAAGGAGCTTGATACCTGCCGGGTAAGTATTGGCGTAGCGGAAAATGCCAATAATGTCAACTTCTTTTAGATGTGAGGCAGACATGGGCAAAGTCTGGATTGGTGTCCCCATTCCCACCATGATGAGCTGTCCTCCAGGTCTTGTTGCCTACAGATTGATGAACTCCTGATACTGAGCATACTATTAGACCGACTTACATATAGGCCAGCTTGCATACAAATTTCTTTTCCGGTGCAATCAAACGTAACTTCAGCACCCTCGAATTCTAGATTATTGGGGGAAGCAGTTTCCATGACATCTGTTGCCAACTCCTTCGCAACAGCAAGCTTCTCGGCAGTTTCAGTCACGTCGTCCCTGGGGCTGACCATGTAACCTCTATGTGCGAAGCCATTATTGAGAGCGTAATTTATGCGGCCATGGTCGAGATCAGCAATTACAACAGTCGTGGCACCAGAAACCTTGGCCATTGCTGCCGTCAGCAGTCCAATAGTACCAGCACCGAATACAATGACAGTGTCACCCTGCTCAATGGTTGCTCTCCGAGTGGCATGTATTGCCACAGAAAGAGGCTCCAGCAACGCGGCAGATTCCAAGGAGATATGTGATGGCAGTCTGAATAAGGTTGTCAGCTAATGGTCGGCTGTCGGGTCGATCATGCATGTCATACTTGTGGCACCATTTAGCAGGATGGTTGATGCGTTCCTGAAGAGTACCCTGGAAGTGCGGTACTGATTTTGCGCTACTCCTGAACCTCATCTTGGGACACAAATTATAGCGTCCACGTTGACATGATCTGCAGTTATCACAAGGCACGCCAACCTCCAAAGCCACACGTTCTCCAATCTGAAAACCCTCGACGGCTTCGCCAATAGCGACTACCAGTCCAGCAGACTCATGGCCCAATGATAGAGGCTGGCAGGCGTGCAGATCGCCGTTCTGGAATTTCCTATAGTAGGCACAGTCACTTCCGCAAAGTCCGGTAGCTTTGACTGCTATCTGTAGTTCATTGGGCGCAGGATCTGTGATTGTGCGAGTTTCCTGGCATACATGTTAGCCTTGTGACACGGTGGACATCAACCACACCCCCACGAACAGTGCGGGTGTGGGGTGTGTAGGGGAAGGCGAGGACTTACGAGCCGCAAATCTCTTGGCCCATGCAGGACAGATGCTACAATGGTTGAGGACTTGGAGTAGTGCCCCGCTGGGATTGGATAGAGGTTGGCTAAAGCTGAAGGAGCCATTACGAGAGACGTATGTGGATGGGGGTTGACAGCGGCAATGGAGGAGAAAAAAAAATATAACTAACAGACACCTAACCCCATGGGTTCATGGAGATTGATATAATACCTGTTGAGAGGATCTATTCCGATCAACGCTGCCTGGCACAATGCTGGGCTTGCCTCGAGTTCGTGCATGGGCGAGATAATGGCATCGCATGAGGCAACACATGAAGTAAGTCTCCGCGTCATTTGCAGAGCGGATCAATCTGGTGCAAGGGACATGGAGAAGGGATCCGCGACCACAATCACTCGGTAGCCTCGTGTACTCTGGTTAGGCCTTTTGCTCTCCCGTTGCACTGGGATCGTAAATGAGGCTAAGATCCAGTAGATACGAGTCGGGAGCTGGTGCAATTCGTCGTTCGTTTCTTGCCGGAACGTACATGCGCCAGTTGCGATATAAGAGCAGTACCTAGTCATGATGTGGTGTCTGAGGTCAACAATTATCACGCAGTGGCTGACTATCACATGCAGCGCCTGTATTGTGGAGCCTTCATAGCAGAAGTACGTTGCAAATGTTTACAGTATTATGGTAGTGGTGGCAGTCTGGTCCCTGCGAGCTTGCAAGAAACATCAGCCTGATATGCGGGCTGCTTGTGTCATGGTTAGCATGCCTCCGCCACCAGTCCAGAGCTCGACTACAACTCATCCACAATCCTAGCGCATCTACACAATCTTGGTAAGTCCCTGGCATGACTGGGATTATGAACAAATCTACCGCCGCTTACTGGGTAGGACCTTTGGCTGATCTTCCAGGAGATATCCGGAATTTGCATGAGCAATATAAAACACCCCAGCATATTCGCCAGCCGATGTCCTGTTCAACACCGCGCCTCCACACATAGGCAATAACCCCTGGTAGGCACATTCTCGGTTCCGCAGTATGATGCTCTAGCGGATCATCCTAAAGAATTGCAGGAGTGCGTGTGTGGTGACTTGAAGACCTCGTTGGCTGCATGCCGGCTAGATCGCGGCGCAGTCACCGCAGAGCGGCGAATTGACGAAATAGCTAGGACAGGTTACCATTAATAGTTACACCGGGTCCGACCAAGAACAGGGCTGCCTATCAACACTGCATTACATTGCACGGACGGATAGCCTTGAGTATCGTCACCTTCACAAGTCGTCATCCGAGGTGTGCACTGCTAGAACGAAGGAATAGGTATTGATATTGACATGTGTCTTCCGCATGGCCGAGCATGGCGAGCGGTACTACGCCCATGGAATATTGCAGCTGATTCTTAGCCTCTAGCCGCAACCAAGTACTGGGATCAAAAACATGTCATCTGGAATGGAACAGGACTGGTTTCCTAGCGGTCACAATGTCACGAATCATGCAGTTTGGTAAGGGTTTGAGCATGTGAGGCACATCTCGCCAGTAAAAAGTCACTGCAATACCCTGTCACTCCGATTAGTTACCGCAACTTCTCTCAGAGAGCAGAAGTACCAAGATGCCGAGCGACTGCGGACGCGGGACGGCAGAAGTCAAAGTGATGCCGACTGTACGAGTCGTATTGCACGGCAGAGCACCACGGTGGCTTTCCTGTTGTCTTAGGTCCACTAATAATTACTAGAGTTCATTTAGCGACTCAATGACAAACATCTATTCATCAACCCAGCAAACCCACTTGCGATCTGAGGCAGGTTGCTTTGAGCTAATCAATTGGCGATGAGTTTGCGTAAACAACTTGATAAGACAAGCAAAGTGTTTGTAACACAATTGCATGGCAGTTATCAGCACTACACTGCCTCCAAACTTTGTCCGCAACCAGAGTTAAGGATCATGCAGTTCAACCGGCAGGCTCCTTCAACACTTTTGCAATACATACTCGGTCTCTATAAGCCGCAAGCGGTGAGGCACACACTTTGTCGCACTGCCCATATTCAAACAACAATGAGCGCAATCCGCACGTGCACTTGTTTGTTTCTAGTCCATTAACTGGTTAACTAGAACTCTGGAAATCAGTTCCCTAACATGTTGCCGCAGCGTTGAGTAAAGGCCACATAACATGTCCACTACCAACGATGATGACCCGGGAATTGAGTTGGGAATTTTCGAGTAAAGGCGGTCTGTCGCATGTATGAAGTTTCCAGGCCTATCGCAGTAACTCTTCCGAGAAGAGCTTGCAGAGTGTCGTTTCCGCAACGAGGAGTTGCAAGGAGCTCATCGTTATTTGTGTATAAAAAAACTGCTCCGCCGTTTGTGAGCCACACGATGCAACAAGCCAATGCTACTGGCTCAATCAATGATTCCAGAAGTGCGGGACGAACTAATTACCTTGCACGGGTGGAGGGGAACTTGCATCCGGCATATTCCTAGGCAATAGGAAAGAGACTACGATCGGAGTATTCACCTTGAAGCGATGACAGTTGCGCATGTTCGACATGACGGTTGAACAATAATAGCTTACTGTCCAGATCAGTAGTCCAAACAAAGCGAGCTCTGATAAAAGATAAGATCCAACGTTTCCTCATCTACAGTTCTAGGCTGTCTCTATTCGGAAATCCCGAGATGCATGTTACCATCTACAGAACCTCGCAATACTCCGTAGTTATAGCAAAGCGCAAATTGGCGGCCCCCACTAACATAGATTCATCCACAAATGTACTTTCACGTCCGGTATACGAGACCCTGACCTGCATGGTACAACAGAAATCAGGACGCGGCAACAAAGCTTTCAAAGATGCCAAGTGATGTAGCATTCGTATTCAACACGAAACCATGACGGGCGAAGCCGTTACTTTCGCCCGTAATTCCTCGAATCCTGGTAGTCGGATACCATATCAACCTTGCCCTGACTCATAGCACGTTTAGAAGTACAACCCAACTCTGCAATATATCTTGTCAAGCGATCTCTTACATCAGGCTTACAAATGACTCTTGACTTCTGTAAGACCTTGGGCTTCGAGCCACTGGCGAAGGATCTCATTGACCTCATCTGGCTTTTGCACCAAAGCCCAGTGTGTTGCAGCAACTTCGCCCCGGGTAAGCTTTGGAACCATCCGGTCCATGGCCCTTGACATTCCAGGCTTCAGGACTGAGTCAAAGGTCGCTTGGATGAAGAGAGCAGGTTGTTTGATGACTTTCTTGTCTAGAAGCGCCTGGTCTTCCTCCCAGTTTGTCCGGCGTTGGCGATACCAGTTCACTGTTCCAAATAGTCAGCCATAGCGACCATACCATGGATTGTTGAATCGTGTCAGACACTAGTAGAGACATTTGTATTCTGGACCCTGAAGGGCACACATCGAAACATGACAGGGCTCAAGATCGACAACGATTAGGAACGGTGAAGGCGCGGGAGATGGCTTACATGTGGGGTGGATCCCATGTTTCGAGTACTCTTTGACGTAGTAATCCAGCATCTGTCGTCGTGGTCAGCACTTACTCTCATCATTGTCAAACTCTGTAATGCAGTTATGCACCCGAGAACATATATCAGGAAATTCTGCCGTCGAACACGCTTCTCCGCTGATCCACCAATGCGTGCCAACAGCAACCCCGTAGCCGAGGAATACCTGAACCTCTACTCCGTCTACACATCACTTCGAATCCGTAGCCCAACAGCGGATACCCCTCACCATCCCCCTCCCCCTGTCTTTTCATATCTGACTCCGGATACAAGAATCCCACAAAGCGCACAAAGCAACCAATTGACGACTCACTCACCTTGCCATTCAAAATCCTACTTTCCCCAAGAATAGGAAGATTCTCCACAATCACGCCTTTCTCCGGAATAAACGCCACTTCCCCATGAGGTCCATGAGCCCCATACATGCCCTTCAACCACTGCCGAATCGACCGCTCGTCCTTTACGCTCTTCTCCACCTCGCCCGACGCAAGATGCACCTGATAAGCAAACTGCGGCAACGGCCCATTCGCAAGATCTTCATTGGAATAATACTCGTCCATCGGCGGCATATAAGGCGTGCAAACTGAGAAAACGTGCGAAATCAAATCTGGATACCATTGCGCTGCTCGCCAGATAACTGCACCTCCCCTGTGGAAAACAGGTTAGTAGCTCCCTCTTTTTGTTTTTTTGCTTTGGTGGTGGTGGGTTCGAAAATTAAATTGAATATCAAATGTCGTACCAATCGTGACCTCCTAGGATAATCTGTTGCGCTCCGACTTGTTTGGCTAATGCGGCGATGTCGTCGGATGCTCTTTTCAGGCCGTACAGGCTTATGGGATTCGGTGGTACTTGGGGTGCGTCCTTTGGCCGGCTTGTTAGCTGAGCTTTTCTTTTCTTTTCTTTTTCTCAATCGGGCTTTGACTACCACATGTAGCAGGTAGAAATCCCGTGTTGTTGAATAGTTGAAGCACTTACTGTGCCTGCGTAGCCCATCATGTTAGGCGCTATCACTCTGAAGCCTAGGTCTACTAGGTATGGAATTTGATATCTCCATCCCATTGCTAGGTCTGGCCATCCGTGGATCTACATTGGTATGTCGTTAGCGATGACTGTACAGTTAAAGTATTGAGTTTGTAATGTTTTGTGGTCTTGTTCTTGCTTTGTATAGAACATATCAGGCAGCTGATCACTGGAGAGGAGAGTGGCGAGGTAGGCTTTAATCAAGGTTCATGCGTACCAGGAACACGGTATGTTTGTATTGCCCATTCTTGGGCGCGGCATAGAGGTAGTGGTACGTGTAGCCGTTTAAGACAGCGGTCTTGTGTGTGACGCGTGGGTCAGACACGGGGTCGATTGGTTGAACTGGCATTGTGGGCTTAGTTCATTCGTGCAGGATGAGAGAAATCAGATCGTGTAGTTAATATTGAAAAAGGTCAATGTGATGATTACCTATATGACGTTTAACTGATCGACAGTCGCGAGGTCGACGACCTCGGTGCCGAGGTCAAGGTGGATCTCGTATACATCACCCACATCAGCTGCTTACTCGTGCACAAATAATAACATCGCACTCGATCTTCTTATGTTGGCAATACCAAAACATGTTAGGGACTCTGGTGCTCTAAGAGACGCTCGGGGTACAGCATCAGGGTTATAGTAAATTGCAATTAGGTCTGGGAAGATTACAGTTCTGAATATTTGACCTATGCATCTGCAGCATCTCGCATGCTTGCCAAAAGCAACGCCATGCTACAATTATCGTGGTGCCTATGCTAGAATAGACCGTGGCAAAGTCATCCCAGGGATACGGGCATTCGTTGATTAACTAGTTCGTCGATGCATGCTGCAAGCGAGCTGCTTCTTGCATCCATTATTGGACAGACGTTTCAAGATAGCTGAGCGATTCGTTGGACCCGACAAGGTGAAGATAACGAGCTTCGCATATGTTCTAGACATTAAACGTCGTGAATCGTGTAACAGCAGCCAGCCCGTAAACCCAACAACTCCGAGAAGAAGTTCAGGAGGTTGTCGCGATAATGCTGATGTAGTGCAAGGCCTGTTAAATGAGTCGAGGAGTTTTGATTTACCATCTTGCGTGGAAGCACAGTTAAAGAGACAGTATTGGCCCATACGCAGAGCTTAGGCGTCCCAGGGATCCTCAGTAGATAACGGTATCTTCCGCGGCTTCTTCGATCACGTCTTCACCATGTTCATCGTGCAAGTCCTTGCTGGGATCTTCAGCATTGGCCTCATGACTGGATGCATGGTGGTCTGCTGTGGTGTCTTCTATTGCGTCGTGCCTGGGATCTTCCTTTTGATCTTCCTCCATGCCCGTGTTCTTGGGAGAGGTGCGACTGCCGTTGCTATGTCCATTGGCTGTAGATGAGTGTCGGGCCGCGTCTGCAGGTTGCCCATTACCGATGCTGGAGTCATTTACATCACGACTGGCGTCGATATCTCGTGAAGCGCGGTGCTCTTGATTGATTTCCTGCTCTTCTCGAGCTTCGTATTCCTGTGTCTCTCGTCGAATGGTGTTGCGGGCTGAGCTTATTTGATCCTGGATGCGTTGTTCTTCATCGTCAGTCGTCTCCCAAGGCTTGTAGTACTGTTCATTGTCAGCTGTGGCCGTGCTAGTCTGGAACAATCTACTGACCAAGTGTGGGACTGTTTCAGTTTGGAGGAAGTGAGCCATATGTAAAAGGTTGTCATGGCGTAATCGCATCTATGTAATACATTAGCACCCACATGACGGATTCCTCAAGCTAAAGGACATACGGATTGTCTCTCAAAGCGCTTTTGTTCTTTCCGCCGCTGGACTCGGCGCTTGGCGATGCGCTCCGCCTTCCTCTGTTCGCTTTCTTCGCTCTCTTGCTTGCGTTGTGCGAGCTGCTTCTTCTCGATTTCCGAGCGTCGTTTCTGTGCTGCAGTAGTAGGATTCTGTGAGAGAGCACCCAAAATAGCACCGAACAGTCTCCGCTCTCGTCCTTTCTCTTGGCGCGCATGGGCAGCAGTTCTGGTGTCAGTATTAGAAGAGTTCCGGCGTTCCTCTGGTCTAGTATCACGGTCTAGTCGCGGTCGCTTTGCACCTTGCTCGGAAACTGAAGATCGTCGCCTCTTGACAGGTTGAGAGGTGTCCTCGGGCAGAACCACAGCAGAAGCAATGGGTCCGTCCATGGCCATGAAGTGAATGAAGCCAATGCGATAAACTCGAGTTTTTTGCTATATCCTGAACTTGCAATGACGGAAGGCTTGGGCTGCGGGCGCGTCAGGGAGAAGAGCTAACTAGAAGCTTCCGCACGGATCAAGGGTTCAGGATTAGTTATGTAAGCCGGAGGTCCGCAACTTTACCTACTTCTCTTGAACAACAAACATTGTTTCACTCCCACCTCACTCCACCGTACCTCACCGTATATATACGAGGCCAGCCCCAAGCCAACGTATAGCCACTCTCTCTCCAATCTACTCGTTCGACACATATTGGAGCTTTACGTCTTTACAACCACCCAACAACCAATACATTCTCACCATGTCTCGCCATCATCCGTAAGTCTTCCTTGTTGCGCCACATACAACCGTGTACACGCGACTGACAATTTCCAGCGATTTGGTCATGTGCCGCAAACAGGCCGGCATCTCAATCGGCCGCCTGTGCGACAAATGCGACGGCAAATGTCCCATTTGCGACTCGTACGTTCGGCCCACAACCATTGCCCGCATCTGCGACGAGTGCTCCTTCGGCAATTACCAAAACAAGTGCGTCGTGTGCGGTGGAGAAGGAATCTCAGACGCCTTCTATTGCTTTGAGTGTACGCGACTGGAGAAGGACAGGGACGGTTGCCCCAAGATTATCAACCTGGGTAGTAGTAGGACGGATCTGTTCTACCAGAAAAAGAATTTCAGAAATCACTAGCGACGCCAGTTGGCTTTTACGACAAGTACAGAACTTTTTGTTTGGCTCGGGGATAAAGCGCTTGTACAGACGAGGCTGTAGCTATGACTGGTGGAGGCGAAGCTGCACTGCAGGACGAAAGCATGTCAAAGCCTGCGAAACATGAAGAGCTTTGGGATTTCTGGGGACCCAATCAGGCTGGAATAGGGCGTTGGGTGATGGCATACAAACGATGCATTTTGGCAAGCAGAACGAGTTAGGATATGATTTGGCACATTAAATATACCCCCCAAAGAATGGTAGCT
The DNA here is from genome assembly GCA_028220655.1 of Shiraia bambusicola. Lineage (NCBI taxonomy): Eukaryota > Fungi > Ascomycota > Dothideomycetes > Pleosporales > Shiraiaceae > Shiraia > Shiraia bambusicola. Next base: position 390,059 of record SSBG01000003.1, on the reverse strand, counting down.
ATTTCCCTTTTCCAAAATGAATTATCACAGACTTGCTGATGACTTGCAAGGCTTCTCTCTATCGATATATTGTTCTCCGACTACCTATCCGCCGATAACTTTATCGTTTGAACCAAGTGTTAAAGCACCATAATATAAGAAAACACCAAGCCTCAAACGCATCCAACATTAACGTCATTGTCACGAGAAAATCCCCATACCTTTGCCAATCATCCATGTTTCACACGAGCTAAACAAACACTTCCGCGCTCCAATCATTGTCTTCGCAATTTCCTGCCTCGGGCCACTCTCACAGCACCAGTGTCCAGACTTTTTTCATCATCATGTAGTCTGCCGTAATAGATCCCGGTAACACTGCTTCGTAAGCTTTTAACAATGGATTCCCCGAGCAAGTACTGCGATTGGTTCTCCATCCACCGAGCGCAAAATAGTCTTGTTACATGGCCGCGTTTCCAGTCTGTGTATGCACAATTTCTGTGTAATTATCCCCTTTGGAAGTGTTTTGGATTTCTACTCATTCAACGCCTTTGCAGCCACACACATAAGGGGGATTGGGAATGATTGGTCATTCTTCTTTCTTTCTTTCGTGCGGATTGTTCGTGTTTGTGGTATGGATCGCTTTTCCAAATTACCCATGGTGCACGAAGGGGCCTTTTATTTTATTTTGCTGCCGGCTGGCTTTCATCGCGTAGCACCTTGGATGCATTTTGAAGTCGTACACTGTTAGTCAGATTGTGTTCAGGGACATGGTTGTCGTGACGGGATGGAAGTATGAGATGGCGATCAAGAGAGTTGTGGCATGATGTTTGCCGACTGCTATGTTACTAGCCCTTGTGGTTTTCATAAAGGAGAATTTACAAAAAGATTGTGCTCGATGCGCGTGTTACGCATGGGAAATTCAAATTCCCCCCTTCGATTAACGAGATACATATGGACTTGGGCAAAAGCTAGGAAAGTCATGATGAAATGGCGTTTGAGATGGAGTGACTGTGAGCCATGACGTAAGTCTATGGGCAGTCAACTATGGGTTTTGGGTGTCCAGGGAGCATCGAGCTCATCTTCGCCTAGCCAACGTGCCATAGCTGGTGATAGGTCTTCGCTGGGGGAAGAGCGACGATGATTGCCATTTGGGGTATTCTGGTTAGTTCGTGATGCAGGAACATGAGTCTGGTCCTAGTGAGCCTTGATAAATATTGGGAGACAACATACATTATGAGCAAGATGAACACGGTTCCCTGTATTCTGAATTGCTCGACCTCCGAAAAGTGGCGACGGCGCATTTCCAACGGGATCGGGATTCGCCATTTTAGCTGGATGCTTCAGTTGTTGCTCAACTGACCCCCTTAATCAGTGTATACGGGTGAATATACTGAGGATCCAATGGTTCAACGTTTTAGGCAATATTGTTGAAAGAATAGGTTGTGCTGATCTTGGTATAATCTGAATAAAAAGGTTATAGATTGTGTCGAATGCAGCAAGATTCTGGCTTTGAACGCAGTATTTATATGCAGCCATCTCACGCCGATCACCAAGAAGGTTACAGCAAACGATAGCATTGTTGGTCTGCTTGTAGAGTGTTATCGACCTTGTACCGACTCGTTGGCTAGGCTCCTTCCGATACACTTCCACAACTTGATAGTACAAGACTAGGCTAAAAGTAACCAGGTCAATGAAATGCTGTTGGCCTTGTGATTTGCTTAGCATTTGTGAGTTATAGTTCACAGCACATATTCGGTACTCCAGTGCCGTCTCTTTGTAGTAATATGTACCGACGATTGCTGTAGATTATAAGTGCTTTTTAGATTGTGTAACTACTCAGCCCTTCAGCAGCATGTGCTAAAGATATAATTCAGAGCCGTAAGCCGTAGCGTGCTCTACGGCAATTCGACAGTCGAGCAAGATCGTGCTCAGTGATAGATCAAGTCAACTTCTTGTCAAGTGAATAGTTAAAGAGCAACGCAGATGCCTGCACGTGGCTTTACGCAACATAGCAGTGCAAACCCACTAACCATCAGTCTGATATTGAAGCTCAAAAGTATGAACCGAATTAATCATATTTGTCAAACGTCTCTCATGCGCCAGGCTAGACAATTGTGTCGAAAGAGCGGCTAGATGAGGCAACGACGGATAAGAGCAATGGCCAAAGTTAGTCCTGCCCGTAACTATTATATCCGAGATTCGGCGACTATCGCTTTTAGATGAAATGACGAGATGTGATTCGACTTATTGGCCAAGTTAGTCGCACCTTGTGAAAGCTTTTGCATACTCGATGCAGGGAGCCAAGAAGTCTGGACTAATTTATTGAATCTTTATCCGACATGGTAACAGGCTTGCGTTAGTTCGCTTGCATTGGAATAGACATAGCTTAAACCATACATCCATCCAGTGTGATGCAGGCTTGCCAAGGCTGACGCAGTGGTCCACAATCTGCGGCAATTGTTAATGCAACATAAATGCAGAGTGAACTAGAAAGAGAATAGCCCCAAGTGCATTAGAACAAACCATTTTCTAATGCAATTTCGGTGATACCTGCTTATTCAAAGGTAAAACAAGTTTGTGATAAAGGAAAGCGTCGACCCATACAAGAGAGACTGTCGGTGTTGCGGTGATGACTGTATAAGATATCACCAGCGTTTTTCAAGTGTTTTTCAAGAAATAAAGACTGTAGAAAGAACTGAGAGACGCGATAGCCGCGCAATTTCATGTATGTATCACGAATACGGGCTACAATCGGTGAGCTGGTGGTCGTGAGTGGTATCGTGTATCCACACGCACTGTTTCACCCCAAAGTTTGTTAAATGTTCATGTCGCTTTCCCAAATTGAACATGATCGACCACGACTGAATTCTTTTGAAACCGTATTTATGGCGGCTTCTGGAGGCTAAAAAGATTGAGACTTTGGAGGGTTCGGTGTGAAGTCCATTCAGCCAAAGAGAAGAGGTTGTTTGCATCCCGACAAAAGGATATTAATTGCTGAGGGCATGTATGGGTAGTTAGCGAGACTGCGGTTTCTATTCATGTTTGAAAGACTTGCATTACCTTTGACGGAAAGCTACATTACCCGTGTCTCATTTTGAGCTGCGTAGTGGACAGAGACAGGGGCAATGGCCATCATATAACTACCGGTTGGATGATGGAGCTCGTGATTTGGGTTTGATACTTTAGGTAAATGACCCAGATTGGCTTGAGCATGAGTGGTAATGCGCCCAACGCGATTGTGACACATGAGTTAATAATCCCCAATTCGTCCTTCCGAATCTGGTCTTCTTTCACATAGGTCGTTTGCACGAGCGGTAATACTTGAACTGTATTTGCTGTTACAGTAACACGACGATGGTATGTCAGCATTTGACTGTGCTAATTGTCACACCTTGACCTGATCAGTGAAGATTTGTTACATTGGTCTTCTGTATTGAGCCATGTCAACGTCATAACGCGTGTTGAAGAGGTGATTCGCCAGGGGCAGATGCAGAATATTGCGACCTGAGGCCATATTTCATCTTTTGGGTCCCGGTAAAGCCAGGAAGTATACGTATTACTCGGAAAAGAAACAACAAAGTGCATGAGACGACCAGGGGCATGCTTAGACGGCCAGTGACAGTGTTTGCAGATCTCATGACAAAACTGCGACTCATTGCACCATCAAAAGTGGCAGTGTGTAAATGGCAAGGGTTGCTGAGTTGGTGAAAGGAGCGCGTGATGGAAAGGAGTGAAAGACAACAGTATGTAGCAGGTGCAGGTGAGCTGGAGGAATGACGTGATGTGTGGCTCAGTCGGTCTAACTAACTAGTGTGAATTCGTGAGGCAGCTTCGACCTGACTTGACCCCGCCCCCTCCAAAGCACAAGTAGCAGGATAAACACCACTACGACGACGACTACTACTACTACTACCACCACTACCACCACCACCATAGTCATACACACTCGCCCGACTTCCATACGATAAAGAATAAAAACCCCCAAACCCGACGACACCGCCAACAGCAACATGGCGTACAATTTTGTGCGCTCATACATCGACACATTCCGCGAGCGCACTGCGGCGATTAGCCATACATCGACGTTTCGCGAGACTGGTCAGATAACGCCAGAGGAATTTGTCCTTGCCGGCGACTTTCTCGTCTTCAAATTCCCTTCGTGGCAGTGGGCAGATGCTTCATCGCCTGCGAAACGCGTGTCGTACCTTCCCGAGGGCAAGCAGTTCCTGGTCACGCGTGGAGTTCCCTGTCATCGCCGTCTCGATGACAACTTTGCTGGAGAGGCTGGCCAGGATGAGACAATAGTTGGGGATGGCTTTGCTAGTGGGGAAGCTGGTGCCGAGGATGATGGCTGGTTACGAACAGGCGGTATGGCGGCGAGTCAAGAGGCAAAGGTTCGAGACGTGCGTACTGTCGATGAGAGCGGCAACCTGGGAGCGGCTGAGGACGACGACGAAATACCCGATATGGAGGATGATGAAGACGATGAGGAGGCCATCATAAGAGATCCACAAGCTGGCTCCAATACAGCAGCGTGAGTATCAGTATAACTTCTCCTCACCGCCGCGGTAATGGCGATATTAGGAAATGGCCACTAACCCATATGCAGGCCTCTACGAACTTATACCCTCTACATCACATATTCTGCCCACTACCGCACACCACGCTTGTATCTCTCGGGCTATGGCTCAACATCAGTCCCCCTCAAACCCCAAGAAATGATGGAGGACATTGTAGGAGACTACAAGGACAAGACAGTTACGATCGAGGATTTTCCCTTTTACGACCAAGCTCTCAAAACCGCATCAGTACACCCGTGCAAGCACGCCTCAGTCATGAAAGTGTTACTTGATCGAGCAGACGCAGCCCTGAAGTTACGGCTTACAAAGCTCAAAGCAGGCAAGGATGTCAGCAAGCTCGATAGTGGCATGGAGGCGCTAGTCGACGATACAAGACTACTCAAACTCACCGAGCAAGCGAAGAGCAAGGACAGCGGTGAGGAGGCCAAAGACGACTGGGAAGTCCTCAGTGAAGGCGGTGACGACGAGGTGGCTATTCGGGTAGATCAGTACCTCGTCGTCTTTTTGAAGTTCATGGCAAGGTAACCAACGACAGCCTATTTCTGATTAACTTCATTCAACTAACGTACCGCAGTGTTACTCCTGGTATCGAACATGATTTCACCATGGGTGTATAGATCTCTTACAGCAAATCAACATGGGAGGCTACAAGTGCGAAAGACAATCATGGCGTTTTGGACTAATCATTATGGACTGATGGTGCATGGCGTATGGCGCTTAAGCCCATCGAAGGGTTGATTTTAGCAACTATCATTACAATATCATCCAAGAAATATTAAATACCATTCTCGGTGACAATTACATATTCTTCAGTCTAGTCTCTTCGTAGATTCCTTTTAAGAAAATGGCACTCAGCCCTCCAAGCGCCAACGTCGTATTACTAACATGACTCTCCTCATGCGCTCTCCCAATTGCGCTCTCCCAATCTTCATCTCCTGCTTCCCACTCCCAAACACGACTTTACTAGCACTCACTTCGGTGCCGTTCTTCTTCCCTCCACCTTGCCTCAAAGTCATCCCAATCCAGTTTGGTGAGCGTTGGTACACTGTAAGGTCCTCGGTTGAGGGAAGAATTCTCACTCGAAGGAGTAAGCGTAAAGCGTAGATCCTGGGTACTTATTGTCAAGCCAGGACCCACCTATCAGAGGAGGACTTTTCCAAAGACGATGAAATCATGACATTTATTGCGTTTAGTAAGCATACACATACCTAGTAGAAATGAGCAAGCACATTCCGCCCTTGAAATCCCAGCGCCAATGATAACGACTGCAGCCTCAGCATGCAATTTATTCCCAACCGGGACCCACTCAAGACTGTTACGATGTTAGATACTCAAGGGGAAAGTGTGATTTATTCTCCATCTATTAGATAGCTAGAGATGGAATTAAACTATACCTGTACGCATGCAAATATCGAATTTCCTAGGACCATAAAAGACTACGAATTAATAAAAAAAAAACGTAGAGGGTTTGTCAAAGGGGAGGGAGAGGGGTAGAGAGAATGGCCAAGTACTTGGCTAGTAACTACTAAATCCTTGCTTAATAAGATAGTATAAGCTTGTAGAAAGGAATTAGATAAAGTATTGCTCTAGGTATCTGCGTGGTCGCATTAAGCTATATAACTATAATAACTATAACTATATAATAAATACAAATAACTACACGTAGTTTTTTTTTCCCCAAACAACGAGCAGACTTGCCGCTAATGTGCTTAACTCTTAAACACTGGCTCCTACCTACTCGCAGCGGACCAGGCGTTTACAAGAAGAAAACACAAAAAAAGAAACTTGATAATTAACATGGCAGATTACGGAATAATAGTATGGTCGCGACTTGCATATACGAAATGTCCGTCGGCGCTAGTTAGTTGAGGTATGTAGTACCTACATATGTACCTAGCCCTAGATACCTAGCTACCTACCGTGCCGTGCGTGCCTGTCTACCTAGGTAATTAGCTCCGCGACAAAAACCGGCGACAAGACGTAAAGCATTCGATATCTCGACATGGCTGCCTGTTCAGAGCCAGTATACGGAGCATGTAGGTAGTGACGCTACAGTGTCACCACACAAGAAGTGACAGCGAGCACGGAAACTCAAGAAAGAGAGCTCCAAGAGGACAATCCCGATCCGACACAACAATCATCACGCAAAACTACTTGAAGGAACAAGTACGATAGATGATTTTCAATTATGGGTAAAGCCTACGTAAGTGTAATTTTAAAAACTACGTAGAATTTAGGCTGCGAGAGATTTTTGCTAGCATAATATCACTAGGCTAGAACCGACTGTCCCTTAATTAGTCGGCAGCACAAGCCAAGAGTAAATATAACTTGGTGTGTGTTTAAAAAAAAAAAAGAAAAAAAGACGAAAGACGACATGACTTGAAAAACGCTGCAGATATTACGACGACTTAAAAGCCTTGTTGACGATGCCATTTTTCTTGCCAGCCTGGATACCATGGACTTTCTTCTAGCGTATGTGGCTCCCATTCTTCGGGCACCAGTCCCTTTGCCACTTGCTCCTTGTGGAAATTTTCTAACGCTGGCTCGACAACGTGCTCGACGTGCCATGTGTTTTTATACTCCATCAAACTCTTCTTACCCTCGTTCAGTATTTTCAGGACCAGGCCTGGGATATACGGCTCGTCGCGGAACTCTTGCACTGGGGTGAAGACGGCTTTGAAATTAAAGACTACTCCAGCAGATAGTGGCAGCCGGCGCAATGTTTGCCAATCGACGCGCAGGTGGCATCGCGATAGGTCGAGATCAGCCATTTGTTTTCCGCGATGCTTCTCGTGTGGGTCTCCTGGCGGCATGTATAGCGGTTGATCAATTTCCAGACCCCACGAACCTCTTTGGATGGCTTTATCGGTAGGTTTCTTGGTAAAGTATCTGTGACATGTAAGCTCTTGGCTGGCTGTATACCTGAAAATGGAAGCTGCACACCTATCCATTGAAAACTGCATCTTCTCCTTGTAATCTGGTATGGGAGCGTGGATTTCATGAAGTCTCATGCCAATCTTGGAAGCGACATTCCAACCAAGCGAACTGCAGATGATGCCGGCGCGGAAGAGGTAAAAGCCCGTCTTTTCGTCGCGTAGCATGATGGCAAAGTCCTCGGGGATATTATTGAACAAGACATGGAGTGGTTCTTCAGTTTTCAGGTCTGTTTCTGTCTTCAAGATGGCATTGTGGAAAATCAAGTTTTCCTTGTCAAGTGTGAAGTAATGCGGATAACGTGCGCACAAAAATTGCAAAACCATTTCCATGAGCTCTTTGCAAGCTAGCTCTGAACCAGGAAGTGCTTGCAAGACAGCTTGGCCATGTTTTTCCAGCAGCCTTTGCCGTTCCCTGATGCGTTCGACGTAGGTACTCTCGAGCTCCAGCCACCAGTCAGGCTCCAACTTGGTAAGCGCTATCTGGTGTTAGGTTATTTTGTACTACGGACGACCACTGCTGCTTACACATTGTTTGGTGGTACGCCCATCGGAAGGGCCGATAGGGCCGTGGCATAGCTCTGTTGATGTCGAATTCAGGGTAGGCTTTTGGGAGGGGAACTCCACTGAGCGTGGCATAGTCTGGAAAATTGCCCAAAGCCTTGATGTCCCCGACAGAGAATTCGCACGGAGTGTAAAATGAATCGTCAACAGTCAAGTAGCAACTTTCCATTGGCAGTATCTTGGTGCTCCAGCCTGGCCGCGATGCAGTCACTTCTTCTGCTGGTTTGCCCAATTTGGATGGCAGGTCAGTGTTTGCCAATGCAAACCGGCGAGAAGGGGGAAACGCTTCGCTGTAGCCGACATGCTGGGTATTCTGGGCCTGCTTTTTACCAGGTGATAAGGATCGAGGCGGAGTCTTTGCTCCCGAGACTCTCCGCCGGCTGATGTGCAGTCGTTCCAGGACAGCGTCTCGCCTCCCTTTTTGGGTTGCCAATAGCAGTGCTGAGCTTGCAACAAAGGCACCTCCCAGCAACCACAGGAAGTTATGGCACATGCTGCGTTGCAGGGAGGTCTGGATGATGGGCAGTATAGCTGAGACTATGGCAAGTCCACAAAGAGGCTGAGAGAGGCAATTAAGAGGAAATATTAATCCGCAAGAGCGATGGAAAAGTGACGAGAAGAAGTTGGCAGACTAGCTGGTCAGAGCAAACGGCGACGTGACTCGAGGACAATACGCATGCACAGCCATTTCAGAGTAGCAGCATGGAATTGGGACCTCCCGGGCAGTGAATGACGACTAAGGCGTGCGGGGCGAGGCGGGCTTAAGTAGCCAAGTAACTACTCGGTACATGTACGATAGGAAAAAAAGACCGTCAGGCCATGCTGCAAGAAGCAATTGGGAATGCGCGTCCAGGCCTAGACATGGCCAGGTAGAAGATGTGCCGACTGCGAGTGGCCAGCCTGCGCAGATTGGGGGAGACGCTGAGTGCACAACATCGCGGGTTGTGTGGAGGGGTTAATTCTCTGGAAGGCATCGCCGCCGAGCCGAATCGGGTTTAGCGGCTGCCCGGTCGGGTAATCAAGTCCCAACACGCTTGGCAGACTTCATGTCGTCGGCGCATGTCGCGGCGGCTCTAGTTACAGTCTCTTAATACTCAATTAGCATGTAACTACATGTACAGACAGACTCGGGACATATGTGCATACGGCACTAATTAACAACCATCGACTTGCCTAGTATTAGTCTTGAGACTTCCCCACCATCGGCAGATGCATGTCGTTCTCGGTGCAGCATATGGACCAGGGCTGCTTTGGGAAAAGAACTCCCTTCTCTCATTCTGACCATCTGCACCGGGCATCAATCCCTGGAACTGATCGTCGCCCTCTTTGATTACTATTACCGCTGTCCAGCCCATCAGCTAATCAGGCATGGCCGCCGACTTCAGTGACGCCACCCGCTGCACTACCGCCTCTCCTGCTTTTACCGACTCTTTTCTCGCTCTCTCGTGGTGCTGTTAGCTCGAGATGATGCTTACAGCTGCTGTCCGACGACAACGCTTCACAAGAAAACTGTCTGCATGGGCATGTGTACCGCCTGTTTGGTGTCACGCTTCCAAGGTTTGGCTGTGGCACCAGGCCGCTGGGACCGGGCGTGGCTCAACATTCACTGTGCGTGTCCAAATACGGTTGCTACTAGGTGGTTCCTACGACAGGTCACATCGACAACATTATGCCAACCCAGAGCATTGGGTCTGTATCTGTCATGTATTAGCAATCCATTTGCAGTGACCAAAAAAACAACACATAACTACAAGGGCCACAGGTTGATCCCACGCCCCTTGACCACCTCTCCCCGCTACTCATCTTCTCCTCATTTTCATGTGCGTCATACTCTGGTTGAGCTTGATTCTAACAACAATGATTTGTGTTGACGCGAAAAAAAAATAAAAATCACCAATCATCTTGATCGACGTGCTGAACCAGGCATTGAAATAGCCTCTCGACGTGATTGGGAGAATTAATAACACGCCCTGGTAACAGCGATACTTCTTCATTGAGCAAGCCATCTAGGCCTCGTTCGATTTTACCATTATCATCATTTTCCCTACATCCTCTGGTGCATCTTCATCGCCAGGCTCCAATAGCCTTGGTCCCAACGCAAGAGTAGGGAGCAGGTAATTGAACTACCGACCATAGCATTGATCAAAAAGTAACGCTTTACCCGATCCATCTCCATCGACAAGTATGACACCAAGTAAGTGCCTGAGTAGTACCGTTCAAGGGAATAAATAAACAAAAGGGGAAAAACCGCTTGTGTTGTTGAACGCAATTGCTAGTGTGACCCAGCTAACAAGCTTACAAAACATGTGTCAAAAAACCACAAGGAGAACCTACATAGTACAAGAGAATATCACAGGCGATGGACCATACTACACAACGTTAGCACGATGATGTAACTAGGAGAACTGTCACATGGAAACTCCCCAAGCAAAGGCACATACATAATAATAGTGAATGCCCGTATCCTTATTTAGACTAAATTCGATCTTATTTTGTAGATCAAAAGTGCAAGAAGAAAAAACCCCCCATGCGCATGCAGAGCTCTTCTGGACACTTTCTCTGCGGCTTTTGGCGATGACGCCGTGATTAGGACCGGGAAAAGAAGCTTGGGGTGCTCCAGAAAAGGAAACTGTAAGGTTCAGATGGGTCGATGCTCATCGGTGCTGTTTGTCTGGATGGACCGTCGACTCTTCCTCAGATGTGAAGGAGCTGGATCACCAATAGCAAGTGCTAAGATGTAAGTGTCGCTTCCGCTGTTGGACATGACCGCCAAACCCTTGCCGCAGCGCTATCTTGGGGCCAAAGGAGATCCTGTGCGTTGTTCATGGCAACAGGAACTAGGGGTCGAGGCCTTGAGGGACTGAAATGGGTCTTGTTCACCCGGGGAAAGTAGGCGTTGTTCGTTGAGTGATGCTGAGGAACAGGATGCGCTCCCACAATGTAGGTACGTGGCCCATCCGCCTACTTGGGGATAGGATTGACTTTGTCGACTCATGAGCGGTCCTTGTGCAATGGCCTGTTCTTGGAATACACGTTGGTCTGAATAATGATTCCTTTTTTTTTTTTTTTTTTTTTTTTTTTCTCAAACAAGAATAGTCCATCATTATTGTTAAAGTAGTCTTGCCAACCAAGAGGCATATGTTTAAGGTTAAGCCCAGGGAAATCCCATTCAAAAACAAAC